>JAZHPD010000013.1:24183-496683 GCA_037575805.1 Lecanicillium sp. G3 | reverse complement strand
CTACGCCCTTAACGATATAGTCCCGACGCGGCAGTGAAGCAAAAGCAATCCATTCGAATGCCCGTCTATTACTTTTTTTTTTTTTTTTTTTTTTTTTTGAATTTATTCACATTTTCTTTCGTCGAAAAAGCAATGTTAATCCACTCCCTCTAAACAGCACACCCGTCCGTCGTGCCTTGTGAGTCGTCGTGTCGAGCCTTGCTTTTTCCCTCCCTAGACACGACTGTACGCGAGATTGACACACGGGGCAGATGCTACCCAAGGTAGTCGACAACATCCCAGTTACCCTGTCCGAGGGCTCGCTTCCGCCTAGTTCTGCCGCGGCGCCGTTTCTCTGCCTTTGGCCCATGGTCGCCGACTACATGCCCGCTCCATGCCCGCTCCATGCCCGACTGAATGCCCGACTGAATGCCCGACTGCATATCCCCCGATGGACAAAGGGACGCACCACCTGGCACGCCGGCATAGATGCGCTCATGGCCTCGGCCGCCAACACGCCCGCTCACCCTGCACATTGAGCTACATGTCCGCCGAGCAAGCACACTCACATCGGCGACCTGGCGCATAGACTCGCAAACATACATGCGCGTCCAGGCATACAGGCATGCCCCTACATGCACTCGTCAGACAGCCCGCCCTGCTCGACCAAGCGCAACCAATCCCGGCTCTCTTGCAGAATGCATCGGGCAAAAAACTGCGCTTCCACTTGGCCGGCCCGCCGCGCCACGTCCCGACGCCCTCCCCCATCTCTGTCTCTCTCTCTCCGTCTCTCCTACTTTGACCCTTGATATGTTAATTTTACGACTCGTCATATTGCGTGCTCGACGAGCAAATCAGCCAACAGCCGACCAAGGAAATCAAGGGGTGCCCAAGCCCATCTTACGATTCTCCTTGTCTGAAAATAAAAAAAAAAACGGAAATAAGAGGTCAAATAAACCAAGATGAAAAAAAAAGGGAGAAAAAAATCGACACATCATTTATTCCATGCCCGCCGAATCTAGGAACAACGGCATTCGTCGTCACAGCCTGTCGCATCCAGGTAGCCTGCCACCACCCCATCGCACCTTGCACAAGCAGGATCAGCGGATGCGGAATGCCCGGCTCTAGATCCCCGGCTCTTGACGTTTCGATATCGTGTCAAATCTTGGGATTATCATGTCGTAATTCTCCGACACTCGTCTCAAATCACTCTTTTATCTCGGATATTCCAAGTCGTAGCCCTTTTCTCCATTTTGACTTTTAATACGTTACATGACATTGACAACTCTTTTTATTCATTCCATTGTATAAAAGTTCTTTTTTCTTCTTTTTCTCTCTTTTTTTTCCTCGCTTCGCTCGACGTGGGCCATGGGTTATAACGACTACGCTTCGCTCGTCGTGTGTATACAACTGCTACCCCAACATGCAACAAGACTCTTGCCTGAATCAAACTAGATTTTTTAAAAAAAAAAGTTAACCAATCTTCAGTTTAGTCTTGTACGTCTTTCTCGGTCATGTCCTCATTTCCTCATCAAATACCATCTTGACCTTTCTTTGGATGTTACCCGGCTATGCTTGCCCAAGGTCAGGAATCGCCCGCCGCACGTTATTCTAACATGCCTAGACAGGTCAGCAGTCCAAACATTCGTCCTCTACGCCCTCATTTTACACTTCTCAGCAGTGTAGAGAAGGAGAGATTCCTGTTCGTGTCAGTCGACTCTGGCCCATCAACATATATGATCTTGCCGCCTGCTTGTCAGGACCAACGACGCACATATAACACATCATGGCAACTCTCATGAGAAATAGATTCAATGTACATGATGCTATAAAAAGTACACGTTGTGATGCAACCTCCACTACTGCCGACACTGCGAGTGCCAGATGCCATATGCCATATGCCGTGTCCTCACGTCTCGACCGTCGGGCCCTTGTAGTCCCTCTTCGCCCACACGAGATAGTAGACGATGCTAAAGATGGTCACCGCCCCCGTCATCAGCACGCTAAAGTTCATGTCCGCCGCCTGCGACACCGGCGCCGGCGGCCAAAATGTAAAGAACCACATGGTAAACAGGTACGCGCACGCCAGCGAGTTGTTGACCACGCCCAGCCACCCCGGCACGTGCCACGGGCCCCAGACGAGCTCCGGCTTCCCCTCCGCGCCGTGCTGCGTGTCGGCGAGCGCCGGGTGCTGCGCGCCGGGCCCCGGCATCGCGAAGCCCTTGGTCGTGCGCCGGTACAGCAGCAGCGACGCCGCCATCAGGTACGACGAGTACAGGCCCGTAATCGACAGCGACACCAGCGCGTTGTACACGACCGTCGAGCCAATGTTGATGAGCGCCAGCAGGCACGAGATGACGCTCGTCACGCCAATCGCCCAGATGGGCACGTGCGTCGTCGAGTCCACCTTGGAGAGCGTGCGCCAAAAGGGCAGGCCCTTGTCGCGCGCAAACGCCCAAAACATGCGCGAGCTCGTCGCGATGACGCCGACCACCGACGACACGGTCATGAAGATGATGAGCGCCGCCATGGCCGCCGTGTCGCCCTTGGACTGCGTCGCCTGCCAAAAGATTTCGATGAACGGGTAGCCCGAGTCGGAGTGGAGCGCCGCGGTCACGTCGGTGGCCGCAAAGAGCATGGCAATCACCATGGCGAGGCCCATGAAGCCGTTGATGACCAGGCTGCCCATGATGGAGCGCGGGACGGCGACCGACGGATTCTGCACCTCTTCGCACATCTGCAGTCAACGGTTAGATGCCTTTTGCTTTCAAGCGCCCTGAATAGACGCCCGCGAATCATGAAACGGGCCGGCGTGGGAGAGTACATACGTGAAAAGAGCAATCAACACCGGCAAAAGAAAAGATGAGGCCCAAAAGACCGACAAAAAACGACAGCGGCTGCGTCGGCCACCCGCCCTCGTTGCGCCAGGTCGCAAACACGTCCGACGGGTCGCCGTGCGCGCCAAAGGTAATGAGCGTGATGAAGACGCCAAAGAAGCCGATAATGTGCAGCACCAGAATCATGCCCTCAATCTTGGGCAGCGCCGAGCTCACCACGGTGTTGATGAAGACGGCCACCAGCACGACGCCCCAGACCATCAGCGTGCCCTGCCACGTCTCGCCGTGGTACGTGCCAATGGTAAAGGCGATGAGCCCCTGCATCATGCTGCCCGCGAGGTAGGCGCCCGAGGCGGCCGTGCCCTGCCAGCCGGCGACAGTCAGCCAGCCGGTGATGTAGCTGAGAAATTTGGCGCACGAGCGCGGCGCGAGCATCGACACCCAGTGGTACTGGCCGCCCGAGGTGGGCGCCATGGAGAGCAGCTCGCACAGCGTCGAGAAGACGGTCAGGTTGCCGGCCCAGACAAAGAGGAAGCCGTAGACGAGGCCGGCGGGCCCGCCGTTGGCCAGCCCGGGCGCGAAGCTCATGAGCGTGCCCTCCCAGGTGACGAGCACGGCGCAGCTGAAGCCGAGGATGGTAAGGAAGCTAAAGTTGCGCTGCGAACAAATGTCAGCGATGGCCCCAGGTCGGCAGGCAAAGAGCTCAAGTCGGCGATGCGATGAGCACACGAGACCGCGCGTGTGGCTGGACATTCATGAAGAGAGAAAGAGAAAAGCGTACCTTGAGAACCGACTTTTTGCCCAGCCGCATCAGCTGCACGCGATCTTCATACTCGCGCTGCGAAATCTCGTCGGATCGGTTCCTTCCATCCTTGCCCGGGTTGATCTGCGTCAACTCGACATCGTTGGTTTTGAGATCCATGGTGATGGCGTGTTTGCCGCAGCTGCGGGCTGGAGAATATCAAAGTGACGTCGTGTTCGGAATGTATGCCCCCTCGAGGCTGAGGCGGCAGGTAGATGGACGAGGATGAGTGCGAAAACGCATAGACCAGCTTTCTGCGCACCGAGTGTGAATGGGTGTTGTCTCTGCACGCCCTATAAAAGATTGACTAGAGTGAGGTTGTCTCGGAGCGAGCGAGTCCCAAGGGGTGCGTGGGTTGCAGGAATAAATCTTTTCGTGCCGACGGACGGCGTCGTCTCTCAACAACCATCAACCAACCATGCATCTAGACAACACCTGCATCTCGGCAACTCTGAGCGCTCCTTTTCACGTCCACCCCTCCATGGCAACGGGCGGCGGATATGCTGGACCAGCAAAAAGTTGGCCGGCGCGACGCTATTTGCAGGTAACTAGTTAGTCAAGTCAGTTCATTGCAGTCGGGTCCCACCATCACCAGTTTTCACCCCCCGCCTCTCCACCGAGCGAATTACTGTTCGTGCAAGGTACGTACCGGGCCGAAGGATTTTCGCTGGTATTATGTGCAAGGTACGGACTACTCTCCGGCGGATCTAGGTTGTATCACATCCCCAGACCCTTGGCCTTGAAGTTACTTATTGTCTGCTTGCTCGAGTCAGTCTGCCGAGTCCGCCTGGTCTATGCTCCCGCTCGTTCATGACCCTGGACCGTCGAAGCAGGGTAAGGTGTTCAAGCTGAATGAGCTCTTTTACAACATGTCTTTCTTCTGTTGGTGTCACTTGTACCTATGTCACTGCATTGTGTCATTTCTAGAAGCGTAGAGGAAGCGAGCCACCAAGCACGACCAGTCCCTGGCCTAGCCCTTTTGGATTTGCGCGGCCTGGATACCACGTTTTGCAGAAAGACGAGCAGATTATGAGACGAAGCATCTCAGGGTACCAGCACTAGTTGTTAGTCAATTGGACCGTCTCCGCGGGGAGGAGGCCGAGCCCCTTTTACTCTGGCCCGTCCCTGATGCATCGCATCTCCTATTCGGACCCGGGGGGGAGAATCTACAACTCATCCATGTCAATGAAGAGATGAACCTTTTTTGTCGTTTTGTCGCATCTTACAACCCGTTACAGGGTCAGGGTAGACTGTTTCTTGTTTCCCCCCAACTTGCAGACGCAGTCATGATCACCATGCCCGGAAACATTCCTCATAGCACACACCCCGTCGAAATGGATAGTTCGTCTAATGTGGCAAGGTGGACACCAGAAGCAAAGGCCCTTACTAGCAACTGGGCACTAACTAGCGCCCTAGGACGACGCGAAAGAAAAAAGCGCCTTCGGCAACTGAAAATACTGCGCCGATCCCTTGTTACCCATGAGTGGGAACCAAGCCACACGGGCAAGACGGGTAACTTGATCTGGCCAAGGAGCTGTGCGAGCGCCACTCGCAGCCACGGGTGATCGGTACGGGGACCCGAATCATGACCGGCCACTCGGCCACAAGCTAGGAAACAGCGTTGGCGAACGCTTCCCAGCAGTCAAGTCCGTATGCTTGCTCATGAGGGTATTCGTGCCCATGCCATGTAGTGCGCTGCGGCAACTCGATTCCTATGCTAAGTGACGACGCAAAAATGAATTCATGTTTCCCATTGAAAAAAATCCATCGCTGTTGCTTTCATATTGTATGCCGTAACTGCTTGTACTTTGTGCTGTTGCGCTCAACCATCTGTGCTGGTTCTCTTTTCGACATCCACGCGCCACGACTGCTGCACAAGCACCGTCTGGCTGGATTGGCTCTGCTCCTCCCACGACGCCTGTCCTTCTTCCCGCGCCCTGACCGTCGTCGTCAGCTTGGTCCCCTTGTGGTTGGTAATGTCGGACAGCTCAAACGGCTTGTTCTCGCCGGCCGACGCGCTGTGGCTCGGCGTCTCCCGGCTCCTGCCCGAGGTCCTGCTGCTGCTGCCACCGCCGCCGCCGCCATCACCGCCGCCGCCGCCATCACCGCCGCCGTTTCCGTCCTTTTTCTGACTCCCCTCGCTGTGGTTGGCGCTGTTGCCGGATCTCGTCTTCATGTACAGCAGCGCGTCGCCGGCGCGCATCTGGCCGGACTGCAGGTTATCCATAAAGGGCTTGAGAAAGGGCACGCAGGCGGCGGCGAGGCTCAGGCACTGCACCACCTGCGTGATGATGACCGGCGGCCAGAGGTCAAACGTCTCGCGCGTCTGCGCAAACCGGTCCACGGCGCGCCGCATGTAGACAATGTGGCAGAGGGCCGCCGGGGTGACGACGATGCGGCTGCCAAAGATGAAGAAGACGAGCGACTTCATGGACCGCTTGGCCTGGATGTTCCAGACCAGCTGGATGAGGGCGGCGATGATGGCGACGTCGGTCAGGATGTTGCCGATGGAGACGTAGGTCCAAAACGAGGGCAGGTCGATGCACCGGGAGGACGCAAAGTCCCAGGGCCGCGGCAGCTGGCACTGAAACAGGGCCGTCAGGGCAGCCGAGGCGGTCCAGAGCAGGATGAGGGCCATGACGGCGAATATGCCGCGTCGGCGGTCGAGCGGCGCCACGCTCATGACTGTCGTCGCCGCCGACAGCTTGGCGAAGCCGAGAGCGACGATGAACAATACGTTGGCCGCGTACATGCACTGTCAGATGGGAGCCGCGTTAGCAAACGACAGCATGATTTTTTTTATAAAAAGCCCAATTACCTTGAGGATATAAGGAACCTGGCCATCGTGTAGGGCGTCGTCGTGTTTGCCGAAGCCGTTGGCGCCTTGTAAAACCACCACTACAGTCTGCGCCGCGGCGAGGACCTAGAGTGTGTCCCGTCAGCCTCCAACCTCGTCTTTACCGGTGGAAAAAAGGGGAAGAAAAAGAAAGAAAAAAAAGAGAGTAGTTGTAACTCACTGTCGCGGTAATAATCAAGTGGTCATCCAGCTTCATGCTCCCCGTGGTCAGCATCCGCGTGACGAGGCGGGTTATCACGGCGAGGATGGACACGACCATCAAAAAGGACGACACGGCGCGGATCAGCGGCGACTTGTTAAAGGCCGTCTCCAGCTCCCGCGGTCGGTTCATGATGGGCGAGAATTGTAGCTTTTTCTTTCTTCTTTCAGAAAAAGAAAAGAAAAAAAAGCAGAAAAAGAAATGAAAACAAAAAACTCGCTGACCAGGAGCTTTGCTCAACTGCCAGATACTCGACAAAAAGGCACAGCCCTGGATTGGCCAAGAGCCCTACCGATTTATGATCCCCAATATGAGATGAAAAAAAGGGCAGCGGGCGCAAAGACGAAATCGAACCAACATTGCTTTCGTAATAAAACGGGGACAGGCGGACAAGATAAATATGGTATAACGAGGAGCACCAAGCTACATCTGTCCCGTAGCAGCACAGGGACGATGCAGGGTGCTGCTCGTAAAAGCTCAAAGCCTCATAGGCTGGTCGTCTCGCATCTCCATCGCCCGGGTGCAAGAACCAGCAGATGGTCGGCTCGCTCAAGTAGTCATTACGTCTTAGTTTTTTGCCCGTCGCCCCCGGTCCACCGTCCGGGCGGGTTCTCTGCAACGCCAGCGTGACATCGTAGTAATCTCGGCTTGAATCATGGGCAATAGCCGGTGTTTCCCACGCCGTTGGGTACGTACCTGAAAGGAAACCCCATCTTCTGGGCTGCGCCTGGGTCCGAGTTGGCCGAGCCAAAAGGAGCCTTATTATTAGCTAGCCTCTCCCTCTGCTCCCTTGCTGGGGGTGCGGTCCTGGGCTCTGGCTGGCGGCGAAGGTTATTAGCGCGCTTCACCGGTGTCCGAAGCAGGGTGTAAATGGGGGTATCAAACTGAGATTGAGTTGAGCGGTACCCTGTATATATGGATCGAATAGGGGGCAGTGGTGGCTTTTGTTTCTTTCAAAGAAATAGTAGACAGATCCTATAGGTCTCTATATAACCTACGGCCCACGTCGAGCGAAGCGAGGGAAAAAAAAAAAAAAAAAAAAGAGAGAGAGAAAAGTAGAGGGGAAAGAGAAATCAGACATAAAAGAGACGTCCCTTTAAGCCTCTTATAACTCGGTGGTATGATATCCTAACGAGATGCCTCGTATATGTGCCTTGTAGTGTGAGAATGCCATGTAAATAGATTTATATGTAATCTGTAAATTGGTATAAATGGATAAAATGTCACAACTCCATAAGTAATAATGCCAATGCCGCGGGTATGCCATCCTTTCGTCAACTTAGAAACACCACCATCCGCTTTCCCTCGTCGTCCTCTATCTTTCGCCTCGATTTCTTCCCCCCCATGTCTTTTACCTCGGCTTCTTGTCCCCCTGTCCTTTGCTTCAAATTCCTTCTTGCCCCCTCCTCGCTTCTACAGCCCAATCGTCGCCAACATGTCATCATACGCCTTGCCCACCCATCCGTCCTGCAATCCCCCCCTCGCCACCACCGCCAGCCCTCCCAGCGCCCACGCCGCCACCCCGAGCGCCGCCGCCCCGTGCACGGAGAGCCACCTCGTCCTCCTCGCTCTCTTGGTCTCCCTGTCCACGACGGCCGCCTGCCAGCCTTTCGTGGACGGCGCGTACCCCCACCACTTGGCCATGCCCCAGACCATGTGGCCCGTCCCGGCGACGACCAGCCCCGCGTACGCGACGCCCGCGAGCACCAGGTGGCGCGCGAAGCCGTGGGCGACCCACGCGAGCCCAATGTTGGCGCTGTCGCCCTCGACGGCGAGCGGCAGCGCGCGGTTGACGAGGACGTGCGCGGCGTAAAAGACGGTAAAGGCGTAGCCAGAGGCCGAAATGTAGCTCAGCGCTGGCCACGGCGACGGCACCGTCGTGCTCGTTCCACCGCCGCCACCGTGCCGACGCGCGTAGAGGCCGGGCGTGGCGGCGCCGTAGCGACGCACGTTTTCGCGGCGGCGCAGCAGGCGCAGGGCGGCGCCCGAGGAAATATGCAGGACGACGGGCAGCGCGACGAGCAGCGGCTCGGTGAGCGTTGTCTGGTAAATCTCGCGCGTCATGAGGAGGTACGACTCGGACGAGGGGACGGAGCGCTGGGCGGCGGGGATGAGGGAGACGTTGGCGAGGTGGAGGGTCGTGAATATCGACATGGCGTAGCTGGAGTATCGCTGTATGCGGGAGACTAACGTATTTTTGTCAGCAAGCCTATTCAAGCCTTTCGCATCAACGACGTCGAGGGAGAGACAAGAGGGCGCACGGTAAAAAATGGTAGAGTGTCTGGCGTGCGTGCCGAGGCCGAGGCTGGGCGCCGACGTCGTGCCAGAGCTCTTGAGCGAGGTCGAGTCCGACGACGCGGCCATGATTGTATCCGACCCATCGTCTTCGTCGTCCCCGTCGAGCACCTTTTCGTCGGTCGGCGCGGGCGAGTCTATCGGCGACGGGTCAAGCTCAAGCAGAGAGACGAGCGTCTGTTCCGACGCGCGGTGGTTGAGCGACTGTTTGCTGTCGCTCGTTTCCATGCTATAGTTTTCTTCTATATCGTCTCCGTCTTCCTCCAATGTGGTTTCGTATCGTGTCAACCCTCGGCTGACGTTCCCTTTGTTGTATATTCCTTCAAGAGTCGATGGTCGTTTGTTGAGAGCCGAGTCCGTGTCCCACCTGGTCATGTAGCCTCAACCTCACAGTCTGTGGGGAAACCTCACCAAAATACAGGCACCGGGGTCCCGAGACTTGGTAGTGCCGTCAGCATGATTTCCAGCGACCGGACTGGCTGTGCCTCATCAAGGACCCGCAGACTGGATGCTGCTGTATAAGACAACTCAAATGCCTCGTAGAATAATAATTCTCTTTTTCTTTCTTTTTCTTTTTTTTTCCTCGCTTCGCTCGACGTGGGCCGGATAAACTTATTTGTCACAATGAGGGGGTACATAAACACCACCCACGATGGCTGTGCCTCATCAAGCACTTGCAGACTTGATGCTGCCGTACAAGACACCTCAAGTGCTTTGCAGAATAACACTCTGTTTTTGTTTTTTCTTCTTCTTTTTTTCTTCTTCTTCTTCTTTCCTCGCTTCGCTCGACATGGGCTGGAGAAATATTTCTTGCCCTGAATGAGAGTGGCATAAGAGTCCCAATATCAGCTAGGTGGTCTTTGAGCTGGGTGACTTGAACCGTGAGTGAGGTGGCCGTCGGCTGCTGCTCTTTCCTGCAGATACATTGACGCCGGATTTAAATCTTCTTTCTTCTGTTCAGTGTATCTTTTGCTTTTAATCATCACATCGTTGCAACTATGGCGCATACGAAATTGAGTGGTATAAGTGAGCGCCGTTCAGCCCACCTCAGCTATATTCTAGTACAGGGTAGCGGTTCTGCAAAGGCCGATTTCGCATAGCGCACATTTCGCGCGGGCGTCTTCCTAAAATCAAAAACGGCCGGGAATAGGAATTGGTTGCAGTTACGTTTGTAAGTAATATGGTCAAATTCAAAAGTCGTGGGTTTGTGCGTTCGGGTGTCAACTCAACCCTATTCCCCTAGCCATTTCAGCATAGGGAAATAAATAGGTTACATAGATGGCTTGTTAGGGGAATCCACGTCAAAATAAAGCATTTGGATGGAAGGGTATATGTACCAAAGAGACCAACAATGAATCCAATTATACAAAAGGATATTATACCTTTGCAACAAATACTTCCGGCGCGACACCGATAGCCAAGGCGCAAGATAGGCGTAACCAGCTTCCTAGACAGCACTGTACTCTATTCTGGAGTGCAAAATTCCAGAGATACACTTGGAGCAGTTATAACTGTGCCTTTACCACGAGCGTTATAACTTGTCCTTTCCATCTGGCCAAGAAGATTGACTCCACAGCGGCCCGACACATCACAACGATCCAGCCATTCATCCAATCCGCAATTCACACAATTTATTTATTTACTATTTTGTCTCGCCTCATAGAGACCCGCCGACCAGACCCGGCGTAAAATATACCATCATCAGGCCCTCGATGCCCAGCGTCTTGGCCGTGTTTTTAAACTCGCCGTGCGCCGGGCAGTCCGTGTCGTAGAACTTCATGTCGTCGAGGCTCACAAACTCGGTCTTGCACACGACCGTGAAACCCTGCGAGCGGGGGTCCTCTTCTGCGGAGCCGACGACGAGGGATCGGATATACGGCTTGCCGTCCTGCATCGGTTCAAGTAGGCCAATGTCAGCATACTCTGATCAACATGGCAATAGTAAAGACTCAGGGCGACCGATAAAGCTTGCCTTTTGGTTCGTCTGGTTGACCTTTCCGTACGCTTCAATCAGCTTTGCCTGATTCTCCTTGTTGGGAATCTTGAACATGGTCACGCGGTGAATGTGGTCAGCCATGTTGGGCGTAAATGCGTCTGAATCGGTCGGCAAGCTCTGTCTCTGTTTCTGTATAGCTTGCTTAGGTGCAACAAGGGACACCCTGACGTTATTGACACAGTCGTGGGAAAGGAATTGGCCGTGACCTTTTCAAAGAGTGGTCAAGTGCTGCTAATACTGTGACTTGTTGTATGGCAAAGCATTGGCCTTGGTCTCTCCAAAGAGTGGCAAGTATGCTACTAATACTGTCATGTGGGTGTAAGACGGACCAATATACAGCAACCCTGACAGCTTGTCTTGATGGTTGTCGCAGCTCCCAAAAGCACATTGAGGGAACCCAGTGCAAGTCGGCCCAATCCGCCTCGAGAGCAAATATTCCTCGTTCAAGACCCATTCCGCCCGCCGCCTTGCCGCTGGCCACGCCCACCAAAATGATGCCGCCGCCGTGCATTGCGCAGCGCGGCATCTCGCAATCTGGATGAAAGCGGGAATAGGATCCCTCCAAGCTGAAAGGCGGCGTCCCCTCCCATGCAACTACCTGCCCTTTTTTCCCTCCGACCGTGGTGGCGGCAGGCATGGGTTGCATGGAAAGTTTTTTAATTTTAGCGTTGCCGCCGCCACGGAGATATTTTGCAAAGCCTCCTTTTGGGCGTTCATCGCATTCCGAAGTTTGATCATCGGCGGCGGAGGCGGCGGCGGCGGCGCCGCTCGTCGGTGCCCATCGTTTGACCAAAGGATTTGCCTCTCACGAACCCTTTTCTGCTGATCGGTTAGTCTCGGGCCAATGAGGGGCTCAAGGCGCAATCCGGTACAGTCATCCTCTGTCTCGCGAGGCTTGCTCTTTATTATTAGTCGCACCTTGTGGATGTCGAGCCCACTGCCGATAACCTCGTCCGCTTCGCTGTGGGTTATTTTTCACGAGGAACCAGGTCCAAGAGCCAGTCATAATCATGCCCTGGTCCAGAAAAAAACGGATTCAAAGTCGTTGTAGCGAGCAAAAGTCGGTTTAGTCGATGCAGGGCGTCGACGCTAGGCTTCAGCTCCTGATTAAGCTATAACGTTACAGTATAAGCGTCGAACCCGTGTCCTTCTCGAACAGAAAAGAGGCCGCACGCATGCTCGGGATATGAACATTGGGTCAATGGGCGACGAGCACTAGCCCCCAAGATGGTTACGACGCCTCCATCAGCGCCATCAACGCCATCGCCATCGGCCAAAGGGAATGGTTTGGGGGATGCCGTGCGGGCCAATTCTCCATCGCCGGCGCTCTTTGGGGGCTGAGCGACGACTAAACGACGGGAACATCATGCCATGTCCGGACATGGCTGAATTGAGACGATTCGGGATGGGAGGATTTTAGTCTCTCTTCTCTCCCTCTCTCTCTTTCTCTCTCTCTTTTGTCTCCGTCTGCCATCGGACACCGTCCAGTGTCCGCTGCTTTCCGAAAACTTGCTCGGAATACGCCCCCCGTCAGCTGGGATTCTTCTGCGGCAGTTGGAAACTGGTACGAACTGCCAAATGAAGAATTCTACAAGACCCTGGAGGCTGAATAACTCATCGACACAGGCAACCGAATTGCGTTGCTTGTTTCGACGGCTCGTGTGTCTGTAAATGTACCACGGTAAGCCGCCACGGGCGAGCACAGGTGCGTGCCACACCAAAGGTTGAACGGAATTGAGCGAAAACGTGTTATTTTTCCGGTTTCTAGACTCATGGAGCAGTTAATGGAAAAAGTTTTACGTACGTGAAACACGAGTGCCGGTGATCGTAGTCTAGATGCTGCGCGTGCTACGAACAGTGGTAGCGTAGTGAGGCTGTAGAGGTGGCGCTGGGCTGAAAGAAATATGAAAAAAAAAAGAGAAATAAATGGAGATGAAATAAACCAATAAATTAAAAAAATGTCTAAAAAAAAAAAAAAATCAGCTGCGCAGATTGGCTTAGATGAATGGTACGGGGTAATGCGGATAAGTGATGGCGACAGGGACAGGGCATGTCGTTGATCCATCCATGCGCGTTAGTAATAGACGTTTACACTATTTTGGGAGTCACTCGGAGAAAGCTATAGTGAATGATAAGCCTGCTATGGTTTTACCCGCGCTGGGGTTGAGTTGCCTCTCTTTGCTTCGACTCGAGCGCCGGCATGCGGCGAGCAACGCCACGTTGTGCCACGATTAGCCTCGTCGCCTCTTTGCTTTCCCACGCCGACTCATCTCTTCCCTCCAACCACACGCACACGCACACACACGCACACACTCTCCATCATCGCAACGCCCGAGTCATCGCATCGCGCCACTCATTGAGATAAAAATAAATCTCTGTTGGTGCCCGGCGACGACCGACTGCAAGAATACATTTGCGCTCTCTCGCCATAAACCTCTGTTTGTGGGCATGCAAACAGCGGCAAAGCCTGGTAAGCAAGCAGACACCGGCGACAATCAGCGGCCTCTCGTCTCCCACCACTAACGCCTCGCAGCGGCTCGAAGCCTACACGGATGCTGGACCTGCCGCGTGCGCCGCAAGAAATGCGACGAGTGCAGGCCCGTCTGCACGCCCTGCGCGTCGCTCGAGCTCGAGTGCCACGGCTACGGCGCCAGGCCGGCCTGGATGGACAATGGGCCGCTGCAAAAGGAAAAGGCCCTGCGCTTCAAGCAAATCGTCGGCCAGAACAAGTCGAAAAAGAGCCATCAGCGCGCCCACCAACAGGCCGTCTTTCGCGCCCACTCGCCGCCGCCGCCGCCTCGCAATGTGCTCGCCGGTGGTACGCACGCGGACGCCGAGGCGGTCAAGATGACGGGCCTGCACGAGGGCAGCGCCATGCAGCCGACAACGACGGACCTGTGCTTTCAGCAGATGCATATGCATCACCCCGCGGGCGCAACCGCCGTCATCGACCCCAGCGGCTGGATCACGGCGCCCCCGAGCGACGTGACGACGGAATCGCCCTCGCCCTTCTTCAGCGGCGCCGCCAACGGCTACTCGCCCAACTCGACGGGCGTCTACCGCGGCGTGGACTCGGGCTCCGGCTACATTTCGCCGACGCTCTTTGTGGACGCGCCGCTGCCGGACAATGCAAATCACGTTGCCCTCGCCGACGTCGACGTGTCGTGGGCCGATATCCTGTCCGACTTTGATGAGCTTCACGAGACCATTTTCAACAAGAAATACGCGCCCGCGGAGCATGTCTTGGTGGGCGACGCCATGGAGGTGCAGCAGCCATCCACGCAGGGCGACCTGCCGTTGACGCCGAGCAAACCTGCGCCCCCTCCCGCCGCCCCCGCCGCCGTCGCCGCCGTCGCCGCCACAATGGTGTCGACCTGGCCGCACGCGGCAGAGGAGGAGACGCCCGAGGAAGAGGCCGAGGACGTCATATTCATGCACTTTTTAGACCAAGTGTTTTACCTGCAATATCCCTACTACCAGTCGCGCGACGGCCGCGAACGTGGCTGGTTGTTTTCGGTGCTGAGGCGCGTCAAGCCGGCCTACTATGCCACGCTGGCGCAGAGCGAGCGACATTTTTTGGCAACGGTGCCGCACAACAAGGGCATTGCAAACAGTTTGGCGCAGCGGCGACCGGGGACGACATACTATGACTTGGCTATTCACGGTATGCGGTGCATCATGGCCGGCGTCAATAGCCGCACGAGCTTGGTGCAGAGCGTCGAGGCGCTGACGTCGCTTTTACAACTATTATTCCTGGAGGTGAGTAAAAAAAAAAGGGGGGGGGAATGCTTCGAAATTGCAACAATCCTTGGCTAACCGGGAACAGGGCTTTACGGGCGGGACGGAAAACTGGAAAGACTTGCTGCGGGCTGCGTCCAAACTGGTGCCTACACTCGTCAACGCCCGACGGGGCCCTCTGACGCTCGAACCGGACCATCGCGGCTGCGGCGTCGACCAGTACCGCAATGCGGGCATTTCCCCAGAGCTCGGGCGGTCCTGCTGCGTGATGCTCGGCTCCTTTATCTCCTTTGACGTCATGGCCGCCGCCTCGACGCGCGGCGAGACCTTTTTGGAGGTTGATCACCTCAAGGAGCTGGACAATCTGGGCACGCCGGTGCAGAGCATGATGGGTTGCCGCAACACGGTCATGGCCTTGATATACGAAATCACCGTCCTGGATCGGTGGAAGAGGGACGCGCAGGCGGCGCACAAGCTGTCCATGGTGGATCTCGTCAAGCGCGGCGCCAAGATTGAGGAGCGCCTCTGGCAGGAAGCCGGCAGCGGGCGGGGTTCCCGGTCTCGGTCGCCGCCGGGGTCCTCGTCGTCGCCGTGGGAGCCGTCGCCGGAAGCGCCGCTCGCGCCGACGCACCCGGGGGTCAACAGGGTGTATGCGCTGGCGGGCATCATCTACCTGCACGTCGTCATGTCCGGCGCGCATCCGTACCTGCAGGAGATGCGGCAGGCCGTGGCCGCGGTGCTGGAGGCGCTCAAGGAGCTGCGGGGCTCGGAGCTGCTGCAGAGCCTGTCGTGGCCGCTGTGCGTGGCGGGATGCCTGGCGACGGAGGAGCAGTATGCGGCGTTTCGGCAGCTGTTTTCTGCGACGGCGGCGTGGGAGGCGACGAGCGGGACGTGCGCGGCGGCGTATACGATTGTGACGAAATGCTGGGAGAAGAGGAAATCCTTGGATGGAGAATGGGACTGGGCGTCTGTGATGGATGAGGAGGGACGTCATGTTTTATTGAGGTGAGCGGCCAACCAGCTCTATTGGTGTGGGTGCGCTTTAAGCATATAGATTTATTTTGCGTATTCTAGATGACATGTATCGTATGTAGTGTTTGTTTTATGGACTCATGGCTCATGATTTCCTGTTCTCCTGACCTCTTTTCCTACTGTTGCGTGCCGTCTTGCTGGCGCGGCAGGCTGCTGGCGGCTATTGGCCTGCATCTCGGGCACCCATCAAGCCTTGGCCGCCTCTTCCTTGGCGGCCTCGCCAACGTCGCCCGTGTTCTTGGTGATGCGCATGGCAATGTGCTTCTCCAGGTCCGGGATCGGGGGGTCCTCCTGGACGCGCAGGCCAATGGTCATGCGCGCGACCATGCTAAAGAAGCCGAGGACGATGAAGACTTCGACAATCTCATCATCCCCCATGACCCTCCTGGCCCACGCAATCGTCTCGGGCGTGTTGGTCCAGGTCGCGAGCGACTCGTCGAGGAGGGTGATGAGGCACTGCTGGCGCTCGGACCAGCAGCCCATGGCAAAGAGGTCCTCCTTGCTGCGTCCCTCGCGCAGGGCGGCGATGCGCTCGTCGCCCATGCCGTTGAAGCGCGAGACGGGCTCGTTGATGCCAAAGACGTACTCGGCGCCGACGGTGCTGGCCATGCGCAGGACGATGAGCTGGTAGTCGAGGATCTGGATCTTGCGGGTGGCGCCGTTGAGAAGGGCCTTAAGGAGCTCCATGACGGGGACGAAGAGGCCGGTGGAGCGGGCGAGGGTGGCGAATACATTGCGCTTGATTTCAAAGTTGCGCAGGAGCTCGGCGTTGGCGTCGTGGGCGGCGTCGGCGTTCCAAATGTCGATGGGGGGGACGAGGGGCTTGCCGTCGGTGATGGAGTGGCCTTGGTTATGCATGTTGAAGTTGAAAGCTGTAAAAGATGTTGAAAGGTGTTTGATAGATGTAGAAGAAGATAATTGAGGTTTGTGGAATATGTCTGGCTTGATGGTGTAGATGCCTGGGGTGATGCTGTTGGAGTGGGTGATGATGCAGATGCCGTTGAGGGTATTTATCAAAACCGCAGGCCATGTTTTTGACAGCCGCCGCCCACAATATCTCAATTCTTCAACTCGAGCTGAAACAGATGGAAAAATTGTCGATGCCATCGTCGTCGTCTCGCCGCGCCATGCTGGACGCCCCGCGGTAGATTCCGCTTGGGCTTCACTTACACGCCATCGCACCAAGAGCGACCAGCGTCAACGCTAGTCCGTCTTGAGCGGGACCCTGATCAGCTCGGCCGTAATCCCTTGCAAATTTATGCCGTTACAAATTATTGGGGAAAAATGGCAAAACACACCTTAATCACTCTGTGGTTACACTGGCGAGTTAACCAACTTTGTATGGGTGGTGCTGGTTGCCCTGGACTGCGTATCGCCTCACCCCCGGGCCACTTACCGCGACACCCCCCTATGGCGCTCCTCCGTCTCTGTGCTTGCCCGCGTCAAGGACGCAAAAAATGGAAAGGAGTGCTGCGCTGCTTGATAATAACTGTTTGAGGCTGACAAATTCGTTTTTGCATGATTTACTTGGGGTAAAAAAAATTGCGCTACCCTTTTTGACTGCATCTTCTTCCTCCTCCTCCTCTCCTCCTACATCTCAACCGGCTGGTCAACGTCCACATCACACATACCAGGTTCTTTAAACCACATCTCCCGGGAATAATCTCAATTTCTTGCCTCGACTCTCATCCTCTCATATTCAGCCGTTCAACTTTGTCAAAAAAAAAATATCTTGACCGCCCGTCATGGAGACGGAAACTGAATCCGGCAGCCTCTCCAAGAGCAACGACTCTCTCCCTCGACCTCGCCACGATGCCGTCGACGTTGACGAAAAGAACATTGGCGCCGGCCTCAAAGATGCGGAAGCGCAGCCGCAAAATGACAGCCCCGCGCCTCCTCCCCGCGACATGCCCGGCTGGAAGTGGACGCTCGTCATCACGGCCATCTACAGCTCCCAGTTCCTCTTTGCCCTCGACAACACCATTGTCGCCAACGTCCAGCCCGTCATTGTCCAAGAGTTCAACGCCGTCCAGAAGCTCTCGTGGCTCAGCGTCGCCTTCCTCATCGGCGCCGCCAGCACCAACCTCGTCTGGGGCAAGGTCTACGGCCAGTTCAACGCAAAGTGGACGTACCTCCTCTCGGTGCTCGTCTTCGAGGTCGGCTCCGCCCTCTGCGGCGCCGCGCCAAATGTCGACGCCTTCATCATCGGCCGCGCCATCTGCGGCGTCTCGGGCGCCGGCATGTACGTCGGCCTCATGACCATGATTGCCCTCAACACCACCCTCCAGGAGCGCCCCGTCTACGTCGGCGGCACCGGTCTCGTCTGGGGCCTCGGCACCGTCCTCGGTCCCATCATCGGCGGCGCCTTTACCGACTCCTCGGCCGGCTGGCGCTGGGCCTTTTACATCAACCTCGTCATCGGCGGCCTCTGCGCCCCCGTCTACGTCTTTATGCTGCCCAGCAAGGACCCGCGCCCCGGCGTGTCCGCCAGGGACCGCTGCCGCGAGTTTGACTATGTCGGCGTCGTCCTCATGATTGCCGCCTGCGCCTGCTTCGTCATGGGCGTCTCCTTTGGCGGCGTCACCTACGCCTGGAACTCGGCGCAAATCATTGCCCTCTTTTGCGTCTCGGGCGTGCTTTTCATCATCCTCGGCTTCCAGCAGGTCTACACCGTCTGGACCAACGTCGTCCGCCGCGTCTGCCCCGTGGAGTTCTTTGGCAGCCGCACCGTCCTCATCCTCTTTGCCATGACGGCCGCCGGCGGCACCGGCATCTTCCTGCCCATCTACATGGCCCCGCTCTACTTTCAGTTTACCCGCGGCGACTCGGCCCTGCAGTCCGGCGTCCGCCTGCTGCCCTTTGTCTTTCTCGTCATCTTCACCATCACCACCAACGGCGCCCTCCTCGCCCGCTGGGGCATGTACATGCCCTGGTACCTCGTCGGTGGCATCCTCGTCTCCGTCGGCGGCGGCCTCATGTACACCGTCATCCTCAGCACCTCGGTCGCCATGGTCTACGGCTACACCGTCATTCTCGGCTTCGGCGTCGGCCTCTTTGCGCAGGCCTCGTACTCGGTCGCCCAGGCCGTCGTCAAGCCCGAGCTCGTGCCCTCGGCCATTGGCTTCATCTCCACGGCGCAGATTTTCGGCATCACCCTTGCTCTGGCCATTGCCAACGCCCTGTTTCTGAATGAGAGCGAGCGCGGCATCCACCAACTGCTGCCCGACGTCTCCCTCGACGAGATTGAGCAGACCATTGCCGGCGCCAAGTCGGAGCTACTGCACCAGCAGAGCGAGGAGATGACGCGCAAGATTCTGGAAGTCATTGTCAATGCGCAGAGCAAGACGTATATCCTCGTCATTGTCGCCGGCGTCTTGGTCACCCTGTTGAGTCTGCTGATGAAGCGCGAGAGGCTATTCATTACTGCTGGAGCAGGCGGTATGTAGGGGTCCAGCGTTGCTACGGGTCGATGGAGAAGAGGTGTTGCGAGGTGGGATTCAGTAAGAGCACGAACGCATACAGAAAATACCCCCGGTTGAAGTGGTTTAGTTTACATCGCGAATTTATTTTTAGATTTTTAATAAAAGTTTTGACTTTAACCTCGCCATCCTATACAGTTGCATGCAGCACAAGTAAAAGACGTAGTCCTTCGTACAACAAACACCAACAATGTTCAAAAACACCAAAAATGCTCCAGACTAAATCCTTTCAATTTCGCACTCAATTGAATAGATAATTCTCAGTCTAGATTTCGATATACGCATTTCAAAGCAAATGACAAACCACTCCAAAACATCCCTCTATACCTTACAAATACATACTGATTCATTAATAATTGTCGCTCAATTCTCTGCTTTTTTCGTTTGTCTTTCATGCAAAGCCGATGCTGCGCGTCTCGCAGAAGCATCACTTAGACCACCCGCCGCGCCTCCCAAACCGGCCTAGCGTTACCGCCCATGGGCGTGCCCTTAACCCCCCACCAATCTGAACCCTTGATCTACACCCCCCCATCTGCCGCTGGCAAACCGACAAGCCACGATGCGATCCGCTGTCCAGCTTCAAACCGCCGGGATAAGCATCGACATGACTACAACCGCGACTGAGGCTGAACGCATGGCGTCGACTTTTCGGAATAGGATCAGGCGTTTTTTCTCCTCGAATTGCGAGCAGAGTCATCGTAATGGATACGAAGGAGAAACGACTCTCGGAAATACAACCTAAACGGTTACAACTGGGATGAATGCCGGGCATTGATCTGAAGAATAAATGATTTGATTTCTGCACCGTGTTTCTAGTAAGACATGCTTTGTATACTTTATTCTCAACGGCACGGTGTCATTGACTAGAGACCATGACAGCCGATCCGCATACACCCAGGCTGCACCGCGGCTCTGTCGCTGCCGAGCCCGCCAACACACTACCGCAGCCCCCTCTGTCCAATCAGCAGAAGCAGCTTCATGCAGGCAGGGACGGCACGGACATTGACGATGCAACCATCTTCTGGAAGGACTGCTTCCGTCGCCTCGCAGGGTCGCAGCCGGTGCTGCACGGCTTCCCGCTAGAGTACACATGGCCGCGCTCCGAGACGGCCGTCGTCGTCCCGGACGCCCTGCTCGAGCGGTCGCTGGAGCTGTGCAGCCGCTTCCAGGTCCGTATTGACGACTTGGTATATGGTGCCTGGGCCATTGTTGCGGCCCGCCATACGCTGGCCTCTGCGGGGCACGCCTCTGCCGTCTTTACCATACCGCGTCGCAGAGAGGCCGACGACGCCCTGGTCAGCGAACAATATACGGACGCCCGCGACGAGCAGAGCGTGGTACCCCTCGTTCTATCCTTCTCTCAAGATACTTCTGTCCTTGCACATCTTCGCCACGTTGCCGAGGTGGCGGACCAATCCGCAGCACATGGCTTCCTCGGCCATGCAGAGATACTCGGACTCGCTGGCGCCTCGACACCGCAGGTCAAGCTCAGCGTCGACTGCCAAGACCCCAGCATCTCCCACACTCACGTAATGTCGTCCGACGACGAGTTTCCCCTCGTCATCAACGTGTCCACATCGCCGCTCTTCAAGCTGAGCATGCGCCACAGCGTCGAGCTGCCCAAGCTCGACGCCCGCCTGCTCCTCGAGCACCTGACCGCCGCGCTGGAAGCCGTCACGGAAAACGTCAAGGCCAAGTTGTCGACTCTTCAAGTCATTTCGCCCCTTGAGCGCTTTCTTCTGAGCGAGTACGGCAAGGCCGCTGCGCCGACGCGGACCGGCCTGCTGCATCAGCTCGTCGAGGCGCAGGCGCTCAGCACTCCGCACGCAGATGCCGTGCAGTTTGAAGGTGACGGGCCCATCTCGTACTCTGCGCTCAATCAGCGCGCAAACCAGCTGGCGCGGCATCTCTTGCAATATAGACCACGGTTTGTGGCTGTGCACATGCGCACGTCGGTCAACTTTATAGTCTCCCTCCTCGCCACCCTCAAAGCCGGCGCTGCCTACGTCATTCTGGATGTCGATGCCGCCTACTCCCGCAAGGCCTTCATGGTCGAAGACGTCGCCGCCGATTTCGTTCTTGTCGACGAGACGACCCGCGGTCAGTTCCCTGTCGAGCATGACATTGGCCAAATCACCACCATATCCCGCCAGCACGACGCGAGCAACCTCTTCCTTGTCCAGCAACCAACGGACACCGCGTACGTCATTTACACATCTGGATCGACCGGTCGGCCAAAAGCAGCCCAGCTCAACCACCAAGCCGCTTACAATGGGCTCGTGTGCTTCCCCCGCGTCGACAACCTACGCCAGCTGCTCTTCTTCAACCCCGTCTTTTCGGCCGCTCAGCGATCCATCTGGGCCACCCTCACGGTAGGTGGCTGCCTCTGCCTGGCGCAGAAAAAGAGCTTCACTGTCAATCTGGCCGACACAATACAAAAAATGGACATCAACTCTATCGACATGACGTCAACAACGGCCGCACTCATCTCCCCCGCCCAAGTGCCTTCGCTGCGTCGCATGGTGCTTGGTGGCGAGCTGGTGAGTCCGTCAGTGGTTGCGACATGGGGACACCATGTCCAGCTATACTCATCCTACGGTCTGAGCGAGTGCACGCAGCTCAACTGGCGACATAGACTGTACTCGGACGCCACCTCGGGCTCCCGCGTCATTGGCATGCCGTATGACACGACGACATCCTACATTGTCGACCCCGACACGATGGAACTGTCGCCTCTGCTCGTTCCCGGCGAGCTCTGTCTCGGCGGCGCGCAGCTTGCCACTGGCTATCTCAACTCGTCCCAAGAGACGACCAAGCGCTTCGTCGCGAACCCATTCGGTCAGGGCCACATCTACAGAACCGGCGACATGGCGGTGCGACACGCCGACGGCTCGATTGAGCTGATTGGCCGCGTTGACTTTCAAGCCAAGATTAACGGCCAAAGGGTCGACCCAGGCGAGCCAAACTCATATCTACAAAAGCACGACTCCGTCAAGCACTCCGCCGTCGTGCCTTGTGTGGTCAACAACAAGACCGTTCTTGTTGCAGCAGTCGTGGCAGCCCAGGGTGATCAATGGTCCGAAACCGTCTACACGCTACGCGCATACCTTGCTACCCGTGTACCCGGCTACATGATGCCGAGCTTCTGGGTTCCCATGCCCAAGCTGCCGCTGAATGCCAACGACAAGGTGGACATGGGCGCCATTCGAAGCATGGTAGAAGAATCTGCACGTGCGGGTACTCTCCTGCTTGGCTCCGGAGACAAGGGCGCTGACGATGTTTTTGGACAAGTAGAAAGTGCCATCCGCGCTCTTTGGTCCGAATTTCTGTCTGTCCCTTTGACTGCCATAGCACTGCAAAGCTCCTTTGTCTCGCTTGGAGGCACGTCACTTGAGGCGATCCAAGTTGTCTCGCGTCTGCAGTCCAAGCACAATCTCGTCCTCGCAGTCGAAGACATGATTTCGGATCACTCCCTCGCCGAGGTCGCCAGACTTGCTGACCCAACTACACCCATAACAACACAAGCTCCCGCTCCCTTTAGCCTATTGAAGCAAGCGCCGTCTGAGGAGCTCCTAGGCATGAGCATTACCGAAGCAGAGGATGCGTTTCCCGTCACTGCACTTCAGGAAGCTGTCATTGCAAACACCATCCTCGGCGGCACGGCTTATGTATACAGCCGCTCGTACAGCTTCCAGGGATACAGCGAGAAAGACGTTGTGCGAGGTCTGCAATCCTTGATGGAGTCGCAGTCCCTGTTGCGAACGACGTTTGTTTCCAGCGGCATGTCTTTTGTACAAGTCGTCAAGAAAACTGCCACTCTTCCACTGACTGTGTCGAAGCTTGACGTTGAAACATATATTCAAGAATCGACTTTGCAGGTCATGCGTACAGGGGACCTCTGGTGGCGAGCTGGCATCCTGCCTGGCAATGTTCTCGTCATAGCCTGCCACCACGCCCTCTTTGACTATTGGTCCAACGAGTTTATTCCACAAGATCTGTCGTCCATGCTCAACGGAAACGCACCCGTCGCAAGGGGCAACTTTAGCAGCTACGTCGAATATCTGCAGTCCAAGGACGCTGCAGCTACAAAAGACTTTTGGAAGCGCCACTTGAGTGGTGTCAGCCCCAAATCGCTGGGCGATCGCACGCACGCCGAGAATATCGTGACGGCGCCGCTTGGCGTAGACTTGAAGAAGACGGCCTCCACGCTCAAAACCACGCCTAGCGTCTTGCTCTACGCGGCGTGGTCGCTCGTCCTCTCTGCAGTGCATGCCACCGACGACGTGGTCATGGGTGTTACTCTATCTGGGAGGGACGCGCCAGTCTCGGGGGTTCTGGAAATGGCCGGCCCAACTCTCATGATTGCGCCGCTGCGAGTGCAAGTCGACGGCACCAGCTCCTTTGAAACGCACAGCGCCCATGTTCAACGACAGCTCCGCGACGTCGCTGCGCACGCACATGTTGGCCTGCGCACGATTCTCAAAGTCAGCGGGCAGACCAATGACCTCTTTGATTCCATGGTCAACTTTCTCATCAAAGTCTCGCCGCCTGACCAGAGCAGCCTCACCGCGTTGCCGTTCAAGAGTCTCGGCGAGGTGGAACATGCCAAGCTGGAGCTGAACAACGACGCGCTTGACCGCATCACTCTTGCTTCAACTCTGGAATGCAACTTTGCACAGAGCTTGGTTGACCTTGTCGCCGGTGTACTCTGCAAGGGCGCAACGGTGCCGAATCTTTCCGTCAAGGACTTGGTTTCGGTTGTCTTTCCTGCTGATCCCGAGGTGCAGAGCTCCGAGGCCTCGGATATGACTTCGCCAATGTCAACTGGCGGACAGGATACGCCGCCATCAATCACTTCAGAGGATGACCTTGCATTGGACGAGCCGTGCCCGTACACTTCTCCCGACCTCGCCTTCTCTGCCTTTATGCGAATCTCTGCCTCGCATCCGTCACGTATCGCCATTCGAGACATTTTCGGAAACGACATTACATATGCCGGTCTCGCCATCAAAATCCACCAGCTCGCTGGTGTTCTCCGCTCTCAGGGCGTCAAGCTCGAGCAGGTCGTTCCCATGCTTCTGGAAAAGTCCATCAACACGATTATTTCCATTTTTGGCATCCTCGTCTCCGGTGGTGCTCTGTTGCCTCTCGGCCCAGAAAACCCAAGGGAGCGCAACTTGGGCATCCTCGAGGACTGCAGGGCTACGCACGTCATTACCGATAGCCTGAACAAACACTTTTTTGACAACCTCCCATACAAGGTCATTGTCATTGACGACATCAACTGGGGTAGCTTGCCGATAGAACGGCCCATCACTCCAGGTCTGAACCCAGACTCACTCGCCTACGTCATTTACACTTCTGGCAGTACAGGCAAGCCCAAAGGCACGCTCATTACCCATGGGGCGTTGGCGGCGGCTACCGAAGGCATCATTGACACTACGAACCTGAGAAACAATCCGTTCCGCATTCTTTGGACCCTCAACTACACCTTTGACGGCTCATTTGACGGCCTCTTTTCTGCGTTGTCCAGCGGCTCGACCATGTGCGTGGCGCCTCAGAGCACAATCGTCGCCAATCTTGCCGACTTTATCAACAAAATGGAAGTTGACCGCGTCAATATCACACCTTCCATGGGTACCTTGTTCCACCCAGGTGATGTGCCCGGCGTCAAAGTCCTCATGACTGGCGGTGAGCCCATTACGCCCCATATCCTGAGCGTCTGGGCCCCTCGCGTCGTCGTCTACAATGCCTACGGACCGACCGAGGCCACAATCTGCATCAGCACCAGCACTGTTGTTCCGGGAATGAACTTGCGTAGCGTCGGCCGCATTTTCAAGTCTGTCAAGGCCGCCATTCTCGACGCGGATACCCTGAAGCCCGTGGCAGACGGCGAGATTGGTGAGCTGTGCTTGTCGGGTCCCCAGCTGGCGCGCGGCTACCTCGAAAGGCCCGAAGCTACGGCCAAGGCCTTCCGCTTCATTGGTGGTCTGAGGACCTACCTAACCGGCGACCTGGCAAAGCTCCTGCCAAACGGTGAGGTAGAGCTCTATGGCCGCAAAGACGACCAGGTCAAACTCAACGGATACCGAATCGAGCTAGGCGAGATTGAGGTCTCGATAGTAAAGAGTGGCGCTTTCGACACGTGCGTGGCCGTCATCGCTACTGTTATGAACAGAAAACAGATTGTGGCATTCTGCTCGGATGAAAATGCGGAGACGGGAGAGGACATTCTGCAGCCAGCGGTCAAGGCGATTAATGCCAACGAGGTCATGGACCGCCTCACTTCACTGCCCAAGTACATGGTTCCCACCATTTGGCTCCCGGTGGCGAAGTGGCCGCTTACGCCGAATGGCAAAGTCGACAGGAAGCGCCTGAGGCAGCTCATTGAGGAGATGCCGGTAGACGCGATGAAGGCATATCTCCCGCGTGAGGAAAAGACTGCGATTGCTGGCGAGCAGGAACTTGCTTTGCAATCAATCTGGGCGAACCTATTTGAGGTTGAAACGCACGACATTCATGGTGGAACTACTTTCCACAGTCTAGGAGGTGATTCCATCTCGGCTCTCAATCTCACGGGCATGCTGCGCAAGGCGGGCTACAATGTCAAGGTCAACGACCTGCTTTCTGCGCAGACGCTCCAGGCCCAAGCCAAGCTTCTCTCGGAAGAGAACAAGATTCAAGACTCGAACACGGTGGAAGAGTTGCCTGCATATGAACCGGCGCCGGAGATTTACACCCGCCTCAACGAGCTGTCCATTGCAGAGGATGAGATTGAGGAGATTTACCCATGCAGTCCTGGTCAGGTAGAGTTTCTTACGCAGGGCAACAAGCAGGAGCAGTTCTGGCAGCTGATGACTCTGCGAGAGCTTCCTGCTGGTATGGACTTTGCGCGCTGGATCAAACTCACCATTGAGCTCACCTCACGGAACCAGATTCTGCGCGCCGTGTACGTTTACGGAGAGGAGGGCAATACGGCAACGGCTGTACAGGTCATACTTAAGAAGCCAACGCTGAATCTGTCCTACAAGACCTACTCTACGGACGAAGAAATGAAGGCTATTATCGACGGGGAATGGGATCTCCGCTTCGACCCGGCCAAAGCCTTTGTGCGATACACGCTGCTCACACACGCAGTCACTGGGGCACGCCACATTCTCATCAAGCTGGATCACGCATCCTATGATGGCACATTGCTACACATTTTCGACGACCAATTCAAGGCTCTTAACCAGGGCGTCGCCCCCGCGCCTAGCACCGAGTTTCGGGATTTCATTAACCACATCCGAGCCACGCCGAAGCAGCCGCAGCTCCAATATTGGACGGATCTGCTCAAGGACAAGACGTTCAACTATCCCGCCCATGCTCCAAGTCCCAAGGTGTGCCAGTGGCAAACTTCCAAGATATCCGTTGACACGGGCGTCGACGACACCGCGCAGGCCGCGGGGGTGACAGCGCCGATTGTCTTTCAGACGGCGTACAGCCTGCTCCTCGCGCACCTCAGCGGCTCGCGGCACGTCGTCTACGACAACCTCATCACCGGCCGCAACGTGCCCCTCGACAACCCGCAGCTCATCAACGGCAACTGCGCCAACTTTTTGCCGTTTCCCTGCGTTGTGGACGAAACCAAGCCCATCAAAGCGCTGCTCCAAGACACGCAGGCGTCGTTTTGGCAGGCCACCGAGAACGGGCTCGTCTCGCTCGGCGAGATTTATGAGGCTCTGGGACAGGGGAGGGACGCGGCGGCGGCCAAGTGCTTGTTTTGCTTCCAGCCGTTTGAGCCGGTGGACGCGGCGGACAAGCGCGACCACATGCGCTGGATCGTGATGAAGATGAGCCGCAACACGATGGCGTTCAATTATGCGGTGCAGCTGGAGGTGGTCAAGGGCGCGAGCGCGGGCGAGTACGTGGTCAAGTTTGGGTTTGATGACCGCGTGTTTACGACGGAGGAGGCGAGGGGTGCGTTGGCATGGTATGAGGAGTGTCTGAGGGGTATGCTGGGGAGATGTTAGAAGTTGAAAATGATATAAAGCTTGTATATAGGGGTTTTAGAAGATAGATTTCTTTTGTTGCAATGAGACTGTATTCGGACAGGACGCGATTGTCTCTTTCATCGTGCAGTTGGGGTCCTGTTGCTCTACGCTTCTTGTCCGCGTTGAATAGGCTGACAGCTTGCTTTACTTTGTGATTACTGGCCTATCCTGATGGAAAGCTGGTTTTGTGATGCAGGAGGTGCTCTGCGGGCATTGATGAGTGGAATAGCCAGACCGGTGTTTGCCTTGCGCAGAGCGTGCTCGTCACACTCGGGGCCGCTCCCTACTTTACACCATGGCAGTATTTGACAAACAATCTGGAAACATTTGTCCAAGGAGCAGCGTACTTTACCACATGTAACCTGACATGTGGTAGACTTGCCGTCATCTCGTACCTCCAACACATCTACACGCGGCCGCAAAACCAGCACCGACAAAACCATCTGAGGCTACATCGTTGCCTTTTTTTTTTTTTTTTTTGATAACCTTTCAAATTACCATATATCATGTCTTACTCTTAATTTTTGGTCCCGCCAAATTAGATTTCACATTTTGGCTGTGGCGCCACGCCATAATGTCTCAGCCAATTTCTACGACATCCGGCCTGCCTACCATCCGAACAGTAGCAAAGACATCAGAGGGGGTTTATTTTGAGGGGTGTTGAAGTTTTCGCCAAACGCATCAAGATGACGGCTCGCCGCCTTCATCAGCTGCGAGAACGAACGCCTCGGCGGTACCGCCGTGGTGCGTCCGCCTTCTCATGGCTCGTGTGTTTCGCTGTGCTATTTAGCGATGCCGGTTACGCCACAAAGAGGTAGAAGACGTCCGTTAAATGCAAATGCGTCATTGCTTGGCGCCCATGAGTAAATAGAACGCGTCACTGAATAGTCGATTGTCAATGGCAGACGACGGGCAGACGACGGGCGGACAACAGGCAGACGACAGGCAGACGACAGGCAGATGACAGGCAGATGCGACGAGCGAGCTCCGTGGACAAATGTCCACAACCATGGCCAACATGGCCAAAATGGCAATAGTGACATAGTTTAGCCATGCAGTAGGCGGCGGATCCATGAGATTGGCCATATGAGCTCGTAAGACCGGCGACCCGGTGATAGAGGCCATCCACAATTGACCTCGCCCATCGCGTCTACTTCCGCGATAGTACCTAGATGGCGGCTTATAAACCTCAAATTGGGCCGCATACTATAATAAACGGCTTATTGGTGGCTTAAAAAGCTATATATACCACTATTATGCTTATATTAAGTGCTAGAATTGCTCTCAATACCCTGATCTTTTACCCCGTGGCCTGATAGTATAGGCGTATGTCACAACGGTATAGGTGTATGTCATAATAATATATAGAGTAACTATAAGAATTAAATTATTATCCTCCTATTAAATATAGGAGGAGCTCAGCTATTTATAAGCACTAGCTCACTAAATTTAGCGAGTTAGGAATTAATTATATAATAATTATAACTAATTAGTTAAAGATAAATAAAATAAAGATATTCTTTTTTAAAATTTAAATTATAACTAAGTTTTTTTTAGTTATTTAAATTATTGTGATGGGAGAAAACCGACACCAGAGGCGCGGTATAGGGTAGAACCCAGGATAAGCCGAGCGTCAGGACTCTCCTACACAAGCAAAAACACAAAATAGGAATTTGGTACCAATTCGTCATGTAACCGCCGGGAACCTCTCGATCGCTGGGTTTTAAGTCTGTAAGGGTGTGTAACAAGCCTTAATGTGATTGTCGCTGGGACGAGGGTTGAGGCAGAGGTAACGTCAGTAGTTAGAGGCCACTAGAGTACCAACTCATCAGACAACGAAGGAATGCCTACAAATAAGACTTATTGTGTACGATCGCGTACATATCTTTCAAAAAGAAGATAAAAAAGAGCAAAAAAAAGTTATTTTTCTTAATCTTGTCTAACAAAGTTCTTTTAAATACTCTATAAGCCACAAGCAAATATCTAAGGCATTTATTCTCGCTTATCTCATTATTAATTATAAAGATTCTATTAATAGAATAATAAAGGGCTTTATAATTTAATAATTTAATATTAAATCCTTCTTTTAAAAAAGATAATAGTGGTGGTATAATAATAATAAATATTAACTATTTTAAAAAAGAAATAATATAATTAATATTTATTAAAAGTTAAAATTATAAATAATAAATATAATTATAAGAAATATATTGTAACGGTGGCTTATTTCTAAGTCATAGGATAGTCTGCTTCTTAGGAAGTGAGTCAGGTTGATAGTTATAGAGTAGTACTTGAGCGAGTATCGTAGGCTTGTAAGTCCGTTAAGAGTAGAACTCTCAATAGTAGAACTATTGCTTAGATTGATCAATAGAGATCTAGACTACCTTATGCTATGGGAATACCTCCTCCTTAAGTACCCGTCTACCTCTCTATTATATCCTTTGGATTAGTTGGCTTATCTAATTATTCTTCCGATCTTGTATAGTTGGATTATTATAATGATCTAATGAGCTATCACGTGACCTCGTGTCCTAATTAGGTCGTATTAAGCCTTGCCTATAGGGGCCGGCCTTAGCCCCGTGGTCATATAATAGTATTTATAATATAATACTCCTCCTCTATTAGTCTTATCCTTAAGGCTATTAAAGTAGGCCGGCTAAGCGATTGAGTAATTTTCCTCCTTCTATTATTATATGCTATTATGTTGTCTAATTGTGTTTCTAGACCTCTTATCCGATCCCAAAAACCTTCCCGTAAGATAGACGAATAAAACGCCCTTCTTGAGTTAATAGTCGGGAATCTGGTAGATATGCCTCCTTATTCCTTTTATAAAGATCAGGGCCTTCAGAACTGTAAGGCTTCTGACGTTGACTTGTTTTATTATTATAAGTATATTCGCCTTAACCGGTCTTACTACGATATAAATCCTCTTACCCTGTAGTAGCTCCGTCGTATCGGTATTTAGTATTAGAAGGCCGAGTCTAAGTTAGAGGCTATTGAGGAAGAGCTCGAGTGAGTGAGCGCGAAAGTGTATTGCTTATGAAGATAAAAGAAATTATAGTTTGAAAAAATAATATGTGCTATTGTGTATGGTATTGATAATATTAAAGAATTGGAACGTATAGAATGGGAGGAAGTGGAATAGCTTTAGAAGATTATAGGGGTCCTTCCTATTCCTTCTAAGGATCTGGATCCTATATTAGTCCATTCCTTGGATACTAAGTTTAGTATTAAGTCATTGGATGGTATTCACACAATCGACTAAAATACTTTTTTTGGGAGTGAAATTATTTAAATAGATTTAAATAATTCATAAGGTTCTTTATTAGTTCTTAGGTATTTTTAGAGTTCGGATATCCTTTCTATTTAATAAGATATTATTAATTCTTAATATTTCCCTTTGCCCTGAGTATCTTCTCGATTTTATATTCCTCCGTGGTATTAACGATAATATCTATAGTGACTATAATATCATCCAACGCTTTTTCTAAAAGTAATATATAAAATATAAGATAGATTCTCATTCTATCTGGTAATAAAAGTTTATAGTTGGTATCTAATAGTTTTCTCTTAATAGTGAATAATCCGATTTTCTTTTAGTCGAGTTTATTACTGGGTTATTTAGTTTTAATATTTTTATAGATAAGGTAGACTTTATATCCCTCCTCTAGGATTGGTATTAATAATCTTTTCTTATCCGCATAATATTTTATTCGATTCTATAGGAATATCTATTTATCTTATAATTCTTATTGTATTTCTGTGATTATGGCTGTATGTACTATTACTACTAGTGCGTTTACCTTTGGTGTCGCGTGTGTTTCGATAATGGGGTCAAATCTATAATTTGCCCTAAATGGTGATATCTTAATGTTTTTAATATCCGCACTATTGTATGCCTATTGTGCTAATGGTAGCCATTCTACCTAGTCGTTCTACTAATAGTTAATATAGCTTCGTAGGTATTGTTCGAATATTTGGTTCAAGATTTCCGTTTGTTTGTCGGATTGTGGGTGAAATATTATGGAAAGTTTCTATTTAATTTTTATAATGTCTATAAGGTATTTCTAAAAGTTCGATGTGAATAATTTATTGTGATCCGATATAAGTTTCGTTAATAGGCCGTGTTATATAATAACTATCTTAAAGAATATATATATTAAATCCTTAATATTACTTATTTCTTTATAAGGGATATAGTAGGTATATTTTATAAGCTTATTAACTATAACCAAAATATTATCGTAGACTACTCCTATTATAGGTTCTTTAGATTTTAATAGTTTAATAATAAAATCTATTATAATAATTTACCATACTCTATCGGGTGGTGGTATTAGTTATAGTTCGCCATAAGGTATATATCTTAATACCTTAGCCTTATTATAAATATTATATTTTCTAATAACTTCTTATACCAATTACCTACTTTATGGGAAATTATATAATCATTATAATCTATTGATTGTTTTTCCTATTCCTTGGTGTCTATATAGCGGATATTTATGGATTTCCTTGATCAGGTCTTTCTAGAGTATATTAGGGATATATTACCAATTATTATATAAGAAGGTATTCTCCTTCCTTATTATATGAGGGTCTAACTTCCAGCTATCTAAGTATTAATCTTATTCTATTTTTAATATAATCCTTTATATCTATATATTATTTAGCTTGGCTTACTAAATTATATTAATTTCTCGGGTGCCTAATATAAGGTTCCCATCCTTATTGGCATATAATAAGGGGGTATTGTCCACTTATTCTTCCGAGTATAAATCCTCTCTTCGGCTAAGCGTATCTACTCATCTATTTTCAAATCTTTTATAGTATATAATCTCGAAATTATAATCTATGAGTATTTTATACCATCTAATTTATCATTTATTTAGGTCTTTTGTGGTTATAAATAAGATAAGGTTCTTATAATTTATATAGACTTTAATATAATATTTCGTACTAATAAGATAGTATCTCTACTCCTTAAAGCATTTAATAATAGTTATAAGCTCCTTATTATATATTCTATAATTAAGTTTAGATCCTTTAAGCTTCTTTGAAAAGAATATAATAGGGTATAGTCTTCCTTATTCGTCTTATTATCTAAGCTATCCTCCTAATATAAAGTCTAAGGAGTCTATCTTATATTCGAAGGGTTTATCTAGATTAGGTATAATTATAACTAGCTCACTTATAACTAAATCTTTAATTTTCTGGAATGTTGTAGCTTCTCTATCATTCTATCGGAAACCGACGTCCTTCTTTGTGAGTTCCGTGAGGGGTCGTGAGATATCTCCGAATCCCTTTAGGAATCTTTGGTAGAAGTTCATAAAGGCTATGAATCCTCTGATCTCCTTAAGGTTGGTTAATATTAGCTATTCCTTAATGGTTCTAATCTTATCTTAGCTTATTTATATTTCCCCTGGTACTAGTATAAAGCCTAGGAATTCTATTTCCTTTTGGTAAAATTTATATTTCTTAGCTTCCACTAGTAGTTTATTATCTTAGAGTATCTAAAGTACTTCGTATATATATTATTTATATTTTTTTAATATATTTAAATAAATAAGGATATTATCCAAATAGATAACTATAAATTATTTAAGTTATTTTTATAAGATATTATTAATTATAGTTTAAAAAATGGCTGGTATATTAATTAGCCCGAAGGGTATTATTAAATATTTATAGTATCCTCTAGTGGTTTAAAATATTATTTTCTATTCTTCTCCTAATATAATTTATATAAGATTATAAGTACCTTTAAAGTCTAGTATTATAAACCACTAAGCTTTATTAACTTTATTATATATTTTAGTAATAAGGGGTAATAGGTATTAATTCTTAATTATAATCTTATTTAGCTACCAATAGTCGATATATAATTATAGTTTCCTATTTTTCTTAGGTATTTATAAGATTAGGTATTCTATTAGAGACTCTAATAATTGAATATATCCTTTTTATAAATTCTCTTCTAAATATTTTTTAAGAGCTGTGTCCTATATAGGGTTCTAAGGATATATTTTATAGAACTTAGGTTCCTTACCGGGCTAAAGTTTAATCTCGTGGTCTTAGTATAAATGCTTCCGGTAGTCCTATTTCTAGTTCATTACTAAATAGCTTATTATACTTTGAGTATTCCTTGGGAATCTCTATTATCTTAGTTTTGGGCTCTCGGGCGATTATATATATACTCTGAGGCTGGTTATAACTTGAGTGAGGTGCCTTCTTTAGGCCGCTCTTAGTGTCGTAGTTATATCTTAGTGTATCTTACTAAAGTTGGTCTATTCTCTAGTTAATTCTGGGATTATTCGCCTATAATTAGGGTATCCCTAATATAATATTATATTTTAAGATCTCTATAATATTTAAGGATATATGGTATTTTATGCCTTATATATGGACTAAGAGTTATATAATTTCTAGGTTTATTACCCCTTGGTTATATTCTATATTATTTCCTTTTATAATTATAAGTCGGTAGGGCTTATTCTTATTTATTTATAATAATTATAATCTATTAATAAGATTTGGTAAGATAAAGTTTCCTTACGCTCTACTATCTATTATTATTTGGATCTTCCTTCTTTTAATGGTGAGGGTAATCATAAGATATATATTATTGTTAATGTCTGTAGTATATAGAGACCTATTGTGTCTTTATTGAAGAATCGGTCTTATTTGTAATAATAGCTATTGTTTCCCGACTTCTTTTTTTCCTTACGTTCTTTCTTTCTTTATTATTGGTGGTAGTCTTCTAATATATTAGAGCTAATCTAGCAATAATTAGATTATCTACTATCTATGTTAATCGAACTCGGATTAGGTGAGTTTCTTATATCTATATAGTTTCCTCTAGCCTTATAATGTGAGGTTATAATATAGATAGTGTAGGTATTATTATCCTTAATATAGTGTATTCCTTCGTTCTTCTTAAGAATGAGGTAATATTTGGTTCTTCTAACTATAATCCGATGGCATAGATTAGTTTCTAAGAATAGATTATAATTAATATTAGGGTCGAAGTGTAAAAACTATTAATACTCAAGCTTCTTCTAGAGGTATCACCTATAATTATCTATTATGTATAAGGCCTAGGAGACTATTATATATTCTTTATTCTATATCTTTAATACTAGATGAGTTTGGTAGGTGGGGTATAATATTATATTAGGGTGTTATTCTGCTTTATATAGTTAGTCGATTAGGACCGTTAGGTCGGTTATATCGATTCTATAGATTTTAATTAGAATTAGCTTAGGATCTCCTCTTCTTATTGTGAGGGTGTTGGTGAGAGGTGTGTTAAATGTATGGTCTGCCTCTATACGCACGATTTAGAGTCCTTCGTTTATGGGTGTTTTAGGGATGGTATTATTCGTTCCGGGTAGGTCTATAGTAGTATTATATCCCGGTGGTTAGGTGTTAAATTCTTAATCTTCATCCTCTAAATTGGTATCGTCGATTGACACAATATTATATCGGTAATTAGCTTCGTTAGGAGACTAGTATTCTTCGCTATTAACTATACTAATATTCTAGATGGGGAGTTCTTCCCTATTAGCTATATTCAACTTTCATCCTTTAATTACTAACTTTTATTGTTTCTTAGGGGCCCAGTATTTATTAGTAAAGTGTTTAATTTTGCCACAATTATAATATTTGCCCTTTTCCTTGTGCGTAGTGTCAAGTTTTATGGGTCTGGTATGGTGTCCGTATACTGTAGAGGTTCGTCGTGGTTTATTTGTGTTTAACTTATTAAACCTTATATAGTTGGTAAACTTCCGTCCCCCGGTCTTTTCTTAATATTGCTCATAAAGTCGGTTGTCCGCTTTAATAACTATTTCCGTAAAATCGTCGAATAGTAGTGGTCGTTCTTCCTTGTAGATGTTGTCCTTGATTTCTTCTTTAAGTCTAGAGTAGTAGACCTAGATCTTAGGTTTATTTCCTTATCCTGGTAGCTTAGCCACAATTCGCTTAAACTCCCAGATATAGTATATTACCGATCCGGTCTATTTGAGGTTTGTAAGTTGTCGGGTGGCTAGCTTATATTTATCGGGGTTCCCAAATATACTAAGGAGTCTTTCTTCAAAGATTTCGTAGTCGGAAAATACATAGACTACCTCCGCACCAACTTCGGGGCCGTGCTCGAGGTAGGCCCTAAGGATTGGTTCCCACCATTCTATAGCTTTCCCGGTCAAGAGGTTGCCAATATATAGGATCTTCGCCTCTACACTAGAGAGATTAGCTTCATTAACTTAGAGGTAAGCCTTGGCCTGAGTGAAAAAGTTCCTCACATCTCCCTTTATACTATTATAAGGTTTAGGCTTCGGGAATTTTGGGATACTTACGTGAGTAATAGTGGTAGGGTTTCTTTTAATAAGCTTTTACTATTATTGTATAATTTCGTATAATTCATTCTATCGAGAGAGAAGGCTTCGATTCTACCTTTTAAGTTCGGCAAATCTCATAATGAGTTGTCCAATCATATCTCTAGGGTTGGTAGTCTTTCCGCTCGAAGTAAATATCTTGGTTAACTATTCAAGGTTTTAAGGTAACTCACTAAACAGGATTAATCAAAATATAATAATAGCTTATTTCTAAATTATAGGATAGTCTACTTCTTAGGAAGTAAATTAGGTTAATAATTATAGAGTAATACTTAAGCGAATATTATAGGCTTATAAGTCCATTAAGAGTAGAATTCTTAATAGTAGAACTATTGCTTAGATTAATTAATAGAGATCTAGACTACCTCATACTATAAAAATATCTCCTCCTTAAGTACCCGTCTACCTCTCTATTGTATCCTTTGGATTAGTTGGCTCATCTAACTATTCCTCCGATCCTGTATAGCTAGATCATTGCAATGATCCAATGAGCCGTCACGTGACCTCGCGTCCTAATCGGGTCGTACTGAGCCTTGCCCATGGGGGCCGGCCTCAGCCCCACGGTCACGCAGTAGCGTTTGTAACATATATAATATTAAAGAAGAAAAAAGATTAATAATATAAAGATAAATAAAGAATATTTATAATTATTTATATTAAAAAAATAATATTTAAATATTTTTATTTATTTTTTATATTAAAAATAACTAATAATAAAATAAAAATAAATAACTACCTATAAATGGGACTTATTATATATAATCACACACATATCTTTTAAAAAGAAGATAAATAAGGGTAAAAAAGTTATTATTCTCTATCTTATCTAATAAAGTTCGTTTAAATACTCTATAAGCTGTAAGCAGGTGTCTAAGGCACCCACTCTCGCCTATCTTAATATTATTCTTTAAATACCAATTATTATTTATTCAACGTGGTAATATGTGTTCCTGTGAAGATGCTGATTCTTCACACACTCTTCAGCCTATTGTAAAACGTTCCAAGAGTCCGGCCTCGACAACCAAGTCTCTAAACAAGCCACCCTTCTCCACCAACGCCTGTGGTGTGTCAAATTCCACTGCTCGGCCCTGTTCCAGCACGACGATGTAATCATAATCCACAATCGTGTTAATTCTATGCGCAATCGTCAAGATCGTCTTGTTCTGAAAAAATTTCCCACGCAGCGTTTCCTGCACAATAGCATCAGTACGATGGTCGACAGCCGAAGTGGCTTCATCCAGCACCAGCACACGGGCAGAACTGAGTAAAACGCGCGCCAGACTAATGAGTTGACGTTGGCCCTGACTGAGATTTGAGCCGCGTTCGTGCAGTGTGGCGTGGATCCCGCCTTCCATGCTCTCGACATGGGCTTTCAGCTGTGCTTGCGCAAGAGCAGACCATAGCTCTTCATCTGTATGCACAGAGGCTGGATCGAGGTTATCTCGCACAGTACCTGCGAAGATGGCCGGGTCCTGAAGGATGATGCTCAGTCTGGGACGAAGGTCGTTCAGACCAATACAGGCAATGTCGACGTTGTTAATGGTGATAACGCCCTCGGCAGGCTCGATAATGCGGAAGAGCGCAAGAGCGAGAGTCGATTTTCCTGCGCCGGTACGGCCGACGATACCGACGCGAGCACCTGCAGGGATGGATAGATTGAGGTCTTCCAGGACAAACGGAAGACCGGGACGGTATTGTGTCGAGTAGTGCTGGAATTCGATAGCGCCAGCCGTGGGCCAAGAGGGCAGTGGAGCAGTAGAGGGACTGCTTTCTCGAGGCGCCTCGGCGGGGATCGCTGTGTATTCAAGGACGCGTTCGACAGCGACAAGGCTGTTTTCAACCTGAGAAGAGGTTTTGACTGTGTATATGAGAGCGGTGGTGATATTAAGTGCATAGGAGAGCGCAAGCCCGACAGCGCCAGGGTCGACCGGGTAGCCTGCAGCCATGGCAGCAACGGCGCAGGCAGCGACGCCTCCGACGATGACGCTGCCGAGAAATTCGACGCGAAGTGAGATCCATCGGTTGGAGTAGAAAAAGAGGAAATATGCCTGAAGGTTGTTATCGATACGAGTCTTGGTTTCCTTTTCAAAAATGTCTTGTTTACGATAGGCGAGGATGGTGTTTACGCCATCTAGGGATTCTTGGAAGTGGGAGTAGATGGGGGATTTAGTGGAACTGTCCATACGAGAGAGCTCGCGAGATGTTCGCACGTAGTATTGTTGAAGAACGACACAGATGTAGGCCAGGGGTCCAACGAAGATTAGGAAAAAGGGCGATGCTGCTTCCGTCAGTACTTATACTGCAACGATGCGATCGACTACTTACTCCAGCACACTATTGCAAGCGTGAACAGAATAGACGTCAGGCAGCTCACTGCTTGCGTAAGTGTCCCAATCATCTCGCCATCAATCGTTGACATGTCGCTGCCAAACCTGTTGAGAATCTGTCCAGCTGGGGTCGTCTCAAAAAAGCTCAAAGGTGCTCGGAACATGGCTGCTGCCATGTTGTCGTGCAGTTTCTTGGAGGCACTGATTCGGCAGAAAGCATTGATAACAATCGATGTGGCAGCTCCGCACAGAGCAGACAAGAGTCCGAGTGCTGTGTAAACGGCAAAAAACTGGCCTGGCTGGTAATTGCCACCGTACTTGACATTCTTGTCAGTCCAGTATCGTATCCACAACCCACTGCCTGGATGATGTCAGCAGAGCGTGCAAATACTAGTCGTGGTAAATCCTTACTAATTGCTGTTGCTTGGGATACAACCATGAAACACACCCACGCCGCGAGCTGGAAATGACCACAAGCTGATGTATAAGCCTTGTAGACAGCCATCGTTACCTTTCCTTTCTCCGACGTCTCTAATTTCCCCTTGGCGAGCTGGCCGGAACCGTCTTCTACGTTCGTGTCTGAAGCAGTCTCCTTTTGTTTGTTGTCAGCAAGCAGAGGCGTGGCTTCCGTTGCATCGTCGAGGACTTCATCTGTGACGAATTCTGGCATGGCGGCCGGAGTGGTGGCCTGCGCAGCTTGTACCTCTGCGAGTCCCTCTTTGATGTCAGCGACATCTAGATCGTGCTTCGTGTCCACAGACAACGGTGTTGCGGGAGAAGATTGTTCAGCTTCGACTGTAATGAGCGAAGTCTTAATTCCACTGGTTGCTCGCTCGGACTCCTGCTGCTTCAGGTGCGTGTTGACCAGTTTGAAAGTTTCGGTCTCGGTGGACATGAGTTTTTGATAAGTGCCTTGCTCGGCTATTTGTCCTGCCTGAAGGTAGTAGATAGCATCAGCACTTCTAAGCACACGGGTCGAGTTTGTTGCAAGGATACGTGCTTGATTGCGAAGAATGCCGTGTGGACCCAACACCTGTTGAATCAAGTGCTTGCCAACATGCTCATCCACAGCAGCCAGACAATCGTCTATGATGTAGATGTCAGCTTGAAAATACACAGCTCTTGCCAGGCTTATTCGGGCCTTCTGGCCCCCACTGAGGGAAATTCCGCGTTCGCCAACTTCGGTCGCATCGCCTTCGGGTAGTGTCTTCAGGTCTGGACGCAATGCGCACACATTAAGAATCTTTTCGTATAACACAGAATCCCATGCAGAGCCAAACAAGATGTTCTCCTTGATCGAACCATTTATAATCCATGGAGTCTGGGGGACATAGGCGACAGTCCCGCTTAGCTTCACAGTTCCTTTTGTTTTGTGGAGCTGTCCTAGAATGCCGCCGAGGAACGAAGATTTGCCACAGCCGACTGAGCCGATGATACAGCAAAACTCGTTTTGGTGACATAAGAAGTCCGGAATGCTGATGAGCTCTTTGCTTTCAGAGCTTCCAGGTGTGAAGGCGGCATCCTTAACTATAACCAGTCCACCTGACGGGGATGTAGGTTTCTCTTCAATGGTGACAGCATTAGGCTGGAGCTCTTCTGCTGTGAAAATTTCCACGCATCTGTATAATGACACGGCACCTTCCGTCATGGTTGAGACTAGATTTGGAAGTTGAGATAAAGGGGACTTGAGCATGTTGAAGACAGTAAGCGAAGTGAACACGATGTCGGTTGTGAGCGGTTTCGACTGGATAAGTATATAGATACCAAAGCTGAGAGCGGCGATCAGGTAGCTCGGCATAGAGAAGAGAATGGTGAATGAGCCGGCCATGATTGATTGAATTTGCATTGCCTTCAGTTCTTCGCCGTGGCGCATACAGCGCAATTTTTCCTCATAAATGGAGTCCCAAGCATATAATTTGATGGCTGCGGAATTGGTGAGCACTGTGAGGAGATTTCAGGGTTCGTGTATCTTACCTTTTATATTATCAATAATTCCACTCATGAGTCTCGTCCGGTTGTCCTTGGCTTTCATATATCTGACCTGGAATCGCTTGTAGAAAACGACAACGAGCCCATGGACAGGGCTTAGCGCAATCATAAGCGCAACACCGGCCAACATAGCCCATCCAAGCAAACGGTATAGTAGAACTAGTGCCAAAATTATTTGCAAAGCCAGAGACCAGACCGAATGGGCACCTGCGACCATATCAGATACCTTTGCCACATCAACACTTATGACATTAATAATATCGCCGGTCGACTTTATGCTACGAGCTTGACCAGACAGTTTGATCGACTTGTGATAAATCTTCACCTTAAGTGCTGTCTCAACATGGGTTGCGACAGTGATCGTTTGAGATAGTTTCTTTTGAAAAGCCTAAAAAGATTAGCCTTAGACTAGAATATATCAGAATAATAGCGGCTCTGAATACTGACCACTGTCTTCAGGAACGACACTAAAAACATTACGAAAGCCCAAAACGCACCCCGGGTATACGGCTGCGGATCTCCCGTAGTTCTGGAAGCTACCCATTGGATGAGATTTTGGAGAGCGAGCGGCTGAAAAACCCAAAATATGTTGTTGAGGAACTCTGTGATGCCACAAATGGCGAATTCGGCACCGTACGACCTGGCTAAAGCGATCCAAATCGATGGCTTTTTACCATTCTTCTCCTCCCGAACCCAAGCGGCCTCAAGTCTATGGTAACACATATTCGAGGTGTCGTCTGGGTGGAGAGCAAGCAAGTTCTTGACTGTGATAATGTTGCTGTATCCAAAGGTCATGAATGGCGACAGCCATGTAAACATTAAAGCAGAGAAAATATTTGCAAACTCCAAAGGGCTTCTGCCACTGTCACCTTCAAAGCGCGGTTTCAGCAATAACTCAGCCATAACAAACTCAAGAAACAGCTCCACTGCTCCAAGCGCCCATGCTGTGCAGTGGAAGATGAACTCTGACGAGCGAGGGCCAACTGCTGGATCGAGAGCAAGTGTGATAGCTTTGAAAGTATACACGAGCACAAAAAAAAGCCAGTATGTCAAAACGACGGCGTTTTCGCACAAAGAGCGGAAGTTTTCGAGCCAATGCGCCCAGAGGATGACGAACAGGGATGTCGATACTGCGACGAGTGACCAAAATGACACATTCTGAAGGAATTGCTCTGGCTCTCTAAGAGCCGCGTTGATCGTTTGCGTGACCGTCAGTCCGAAGACTACGGCAACAGTGACCTTGGTGTCGCACTTGGTTAGCCAAATTCTCTCCAGTTTCGCGTCCACGGCCGCTGGGGGAACCAGCATACCAATTTTACAGCAAAATGCCACTTTCCAACCAGGGCTTTACCGACAATGCCACGCCTTAGGAGGTAGGTGACGGCGCCGAGGCCGCAGATAATGGCACATATCGATACAATGCCAATTGCACCGTCGATGAAGCATGGTGTCAGGTAGAAAGCATTGCCACTCAGGGGTCCCCAGCCTTCGGGCGAGACGCAGAATGGTTGGCGATACGAGGAGCTGGAGCTAGAGCTAGAGCTGGAGCTAGAGTTGAAGCTTGAGCTGGAGTTGCATGTGAGGCTGGACGACAGCGGAAGGGGGAGAAGGCCTGGGAGGGGCGTGAACCCAACGGTGTTATTGCCGAGCAGCACTTGCTCCATGCCGGGTTATTGTCGAAAACGCTGGACGTGAGCGGGAATGAGTAGTGACAAGATGATGAAGTTGGACGAGTGTGACTGGAAAGCATGTCCCGTAAGGACGACATGTGCCGCGAGGAGGCATGGAAGGTAAATGTTGCCAGGGAAGACTGCGACTGAGCCTTACTAATCCAGTCGTTGCCAGACGCATTCTAGCGTCCGCTAATAACCGTTCCACGTTCCTTCCGAGTGTCACCCCGCTGTTGATTCCTTTGAAATGGCGAACGAGGAATCGAACACGTAACTATGTCTGCCACCTGGCTTGCCTTAGCGTCAAAGCCCCTGTCTTCGACCAATCAGAGCTGCATGGTCACTCCACACGCGGGTGACAGTGTAGGTAGTAGCACATGGAGTAAACAGACTGCAGCCAGAACTCAGCATCAGGGCCTTATTACCGGCCCCTGCGAAAAGACCACCCGCTGCTGTACTATTCCAACCCAGGCGGTTAGTTTCCCTCCTAACGAAGGCGAATATTATGCAGGAATAAATGCTATTCCCAACATGGGTGGGACTGAGCAGCGCCTGTATGATAATACGGCCATCGCGGTCGAGCAGCAGGATAGTATTGTGCCAGCAATCTCGGAGAGCTCGCAGCACTACTTGTATCTATGGCCTGCTACGGTCACAGTGAGCACAATAATACCAACGTCTGCCTGCCGTTCTAGGGAGCTAAATTCCGTAGAACCAGCGTTGCCCGGCTTGCAAGAGAACAACACTGGCTTGAGCTTGAATGAGATGCAGTCTTGGGCCGGGTATGATGAGTATGGGGCATTGCAAGCAGGCTTTGAGACGGGATCAATGTGGCCAATCGTTCAATCATATTGGGAGCAGACATACTAGATTACGGGTTAATGCTTTCGCTTCCGGACAGGATAAGTGAATTATTATAAGGCATAGTTTCGGTGGTCTATTAGACGAGGAGGTGTCGGGCCGACAGGCGGAACAGCAATACTATTAACCAAGCCGCAGAGGACACCGGCGCCCGTGGAAGCCTATGGAAGCCGGGGACGCCGCTGCCGTCTCCCGCCGCCAGAAATACCGCTACGCTGGCCCGTGCACCAAGAACAGCGCCCGGCCTTAGCGCCCAATCCTAGCGCCCACGCCCAATGCTGGCTGCCGGAATGAGGCAAGCAACAAACGGTGGAAGCGCCCATATTGTCATTTCTCAAAAACTCAAAGCCTGGTTGCGTGCAGCGCCAAAAAGTTATACGGATTCGATTGATCGATTGCTATTTCGTATTCAAATCTGGCTCGAATGCTCGTATGCTGTCGGGTATGACTTGCCAGGCTTCCAGTCGTTGTGTAAGTCGGCTAGCTCGGCCGCTCACGAAGGCATCACGAAATGTTGACGAGAAAAGCTTCGATTTACAGACAAAGGGAAGGAATTAATTGGTTCAATGATAAAGATTGAAAAAAACAATGCCTCCTTCTTCTAAGGAAGGGAAGCCAAAGTACTACTTATACCCCGTCTCTGTGCAATCAAACCGGGCCCGGCCACCCACGTCCATGCCCGTGTCTTCAACAGCCTTGCCGCTCCCATCACGATATTATATACCACCCTTTTAAAACTATTTACTATAATAGGTTACAAGCCACCAGCCTTGCAAACCTTGGTCGCGAGGCCAACTTGCTTGGCGTAGCGGTCAGGATAGGCAGAGCGCTGGACCTTCTGGCACAGGGTGCCGACTGCCATCTTCTCCCAGCCCTTGACCTTCTTCATCTCAGTGTAGAACTGGCCGGCCGAGCAAGCGGCGTCCATGTCGCACTTGACATTCTTGTAAATAGAAGCGCGCTGCTGGAACAGGCCAACCGAGTCGTGGTCGGAGCCGACGCGGTCATGGTGGTACTTCAGCGACTCAGGGACGGCCTTGTTTGCATACATGATAATGCTGGACTGTGGGGTGGTTAGCCATGTATAAATGCGGTGGACAGGTGGATAAGTGGGAGAGCGTGACTTACCTCAACCATGGCCGTCGCAATACCGGCTTGGCAGCCATGGGCGCCAACGCCAGCCTTCTTAGCCGCGGCAATAATGCCGTTGGCATACTTGGTCTGGACAGCGTTAAGGCCGGGCAGGTTACCGCGGGCCTCGAGGTCGGTATCGATATCAAAGATATTGGCCTCGGTATCCTCGACGGCCTCGGTGGGGAGGGCGTAGGTAGCAGAGGCGCCAATGGCGAGATAGGCGATAATCTGGGAGACCTTCATAATGTAGAAGTGTAATGTAATATAACCGGGTATAGTATTTTATATTGTGATTGTGGTTGTAATGTGTGCAAGCTTTGATGATTATTCTCCAAGCAATTCGAGGGAATGCCTGGCTTTATATAGTCCATACTCAGCTGAAAGACAATATCAATCGTCTTGTCAAGTCCATTACTACTATCCCGAATGGGAAATAGAGGCTCCATCGACAGTCTAGAAGCCCTGCGGAGCGGAGGCTTACACTGGCCTTAGCCTTGAATCTATCCGCTCTTACAGGGCTGACGGCGCAAACTACTGACTACTGGCTGTACATTACGCTGACAATGGACCCCTTTGTCTTTGGCTCGCCAGCCGCAGCATAGTTTCCAGCTATTGGATCGCCAAGGTTGAACTGGGGACCCGGGGCAGGATCTTCGGCCCCCACCGAGCTGGGCGCCAGGGGCTCATAAGATGACTGCCTACCCAAGCTCAAGGGCCTTGAAAGCCTTTACTTGACTTGAAGGTATTTCTCAAGACGCTTGTCTTCGAGAGACAGCGGAGATCTCGGAGTCTCGCGACGAAAACAAATTACAGCAAAACATCAGGTAGCTGCCAGTCCTGCAGCAAACGCAACCGCTATGCACGCACTGCCGACACGGCCGGCCCACTCGGGGAACCTAGTGCCTTGTCCACGGCCCCAGGCCCACGCCGCCGATTCGCTGGCCTGGATTCCCCTCGCCTTTTCATGTGACGTCAAAGCAGCGCATCTCGCAACTATTACCTTTCAGCTTCTCACGCACGATGGATACTCATGGAACGGTGTCCCAGGGAAGGAGAACGAGAAGAGCGAGCAGTGCGACCGCGGGAGACGTCAGCTCATGAGCCCGGCCCACCGCGATGAGCGATGAGCGATGCTGCAGTGCGGCTGATGGCATGGACCTGGAATAAACCTGCTGGGTGGATGCTAAGCCAAAAGCGGCCAAGGAGACCGCGCCTTTGTTGGGACGCTGTAATGGAGGCACGGAATAATGTGCCGCAGATCTGGCCGCATTTCTGTGCATGATCCAGCAAAATTAGATGGCCGTCACTACGGCTCGTCGGTCGATATTGCGTAGCGGCTCAAATTCGACGGCAGGAGGCGAGGCTATTCTGACGTTGCCTGCCCCGAGCTGCCGCTGTAGTGTAACCTGGACTCCGTCGAGAACTCGCGTGGGACTCCTCGCCGACACGTTTCTACGAACCGTCTCGAGCCCCGATAACCCCGGATTAAGATCGGCTTCAGCTGTGATCCAGGCTTACAGGTCATAAAACCGGCAGGAAATTCAACCGACGCCGCTCAGGGATAAGCACTGTCTTGTTATGTCTTGATTAAGTTGTTGACTGCTGTGTTGTCTCGCAACCAAGAACTCAAGTTAGTTCGCACTCACCCACGTTAACCCCCCCCCACCATACCAAGTATCGCCGATCGACACGATTCATACAGAAAAGAACCACAAGGCGGATTAGGCTGACGGGCGTGCCTTGTGTGGAAGGCTTGCCGATCGCTGTGCCATGGTCGACGGCTTGAACGGCACGACCGGCCGCAGCCTCATGCCGATCATGGCGCCTGAGCATAAATCCGAATTACGAACTTCTTTTTCAGGCACACTGCGACGTCAGTGATGCCGAGATGACTGGACGAGAAGTCCGCCAGCGATCAGGACATTGTGGCAACTATAGAGATTAGTTGCGTCATTGGTGTATATCACATAACGCGTGATAAGCTGCACTTGATTAATGTTGCAATAGTCATAGCTGGTATGGCATGGCTGAATGGCTCCGACAAGTCGCTGGGCGATTCGTTGTTTTGAGCTGGACATGCCTACTCGAACGGCCGACCGATTATTTGGCGAGTTAAAGCAGAAAGCCCCTTTAAAGTGGCAGAAAGCCACTATAGCTAAAGCAGTTCACACCGAGCTGTCATGATCACAACGCAAACAACTGGCACTACTACGATAGGCTGTTTACAAAGTGCTATACATCCACTTTACTGAGAAATAAAAACTCGAGCCTGCATTTCTCTTTGCAAAGATGGTCCTCGTTGTGATCACTGGCATATAAGCCTCACGCGGGCAAACTCCCGGGTACTAGTGTCAAGCGAGAACTCTCGACGTGCAATTATTCAAGTCCTGAGTAAAAGAAAAAAGTATACACATATACGGGCTTTTATAAGAATGAAGCGACCATTGCCAGCCTGGGTAGTAAACCATCACCTCTAAGCTGTAATGCGGGCGCTACCTTGGCCCAGAAAAGCCTCCACCGCCATTCTGCGCCCGCAGAATCTGCGCATCACATCTAACTCGCGTCAAACAGCACATCATGACCGGTACGCTATCGCAGCTTCACTTCGGCTCCGAGCGCCCGCGCATCTCTCGGCGCCTCTGCGACAAGGCCGCCAACCACAACAACCAGCTTACCACGGCTGAGCGCCTGCTCTTCCTCAGCCGCCTCGATGTCTACGGCAAGGCTCTCGCCCACCCAGACTCCCTCGACGACCTGCAGTTCGACGAGGTCTGTGGTCGCCCGCCGCCGTCTGTGCTCGCACGCATCGTAAAGGCCGCCACAGGGCTCAACTCCGTCGCCGAAGTGGCGCGTGAATACTCAACCCCGGAGCGTATCGACGAGCTGACCTACGATGCGCTGCAGACCGCCACGATGGGCTGGTGGACGTTTGACACCAGTGAGGTCTATGGCATCGAGGACGACGAAAGCGATGATGCCGTGATTAACGCCGCCGGTCTCGTTGCCGAAACGGTGCGACCCGAAGAGTTTGCGCTGGAACACGCCGCCCGCGCCAAGTTTCTGCTGCCCGAGACGACGGAGCTGGACGAGGAGGAGCCGATGGACGCGATGGACGAGGCAGAGATGGACGACGATGAGCTGGCCAAGCTCCGCGAGGAGCACCTCGCCAACCGCGAGAAGAGGGCGGCCGCGCTGAAGTTGGAGCTCCAGGCGCAGCTGGAGAAGGAGCTCAAAGAAGCCTCGGCGGAGGACCTTGCGGCCATCAAGGACCTGCGCGAGAAGATGAAGGGCGAAGTGGAGGAAGATATCAAGGAAGATGCGCAGAGACAAAAAGATATCGAGGAGCAAGAGGCGGAGGCGGAGGACTTTGACGACGATATCGTGATTGAGAACTAGTCATGGAAGACGTTGAGAACCGACGGGCGATTGAGAGCCATGGGGGGGGGGGGGGGGGGGGGGGGGGGGGGGGGGGGGGGGGGGGGGGGGGGGGGGGGGGGGGGGGGGGGGGGGGGGGGGGGGGGGGGGGGGGGGGGGGGGGGGGGGGGGGGGGGGGGTTGGGGTGGACTTTTTTTAGTTTATGGTTTTTTTGAACTTTTCATGGATTTCTTTTATAACCGCGGGGGTTTTTTGTGCCATGCCCCCCCCCCCCCCCCCCCCGCCCCCAAAAAATGCTAAATTAAAACAAATGATGAAATGATACTTGACGAATTGCAAGAATAATTCAATGCACACATGCGACGTCCGTATCCGTATGCTGACCATGCCGGGACCTCGGCCACGTCCGTTATTGGGTCGTCCCGTGGAGACGTGCGTAAGATACGCCGTACCGATCAGCAACGTGTTTCCCCCCCCAACAACCTGCTTAAAAAACCCCAAACCAGCAACATGGCAGACAAAATTACCGTTTCCGCCACGGCTACCGTGCCGTTTGCGTTTCGATTCGTCCTCACCGTACTCGAGCCGCTCGCCGCCCTCAATGGCGCCCGGATGTGCTTCACCAACCCCGCCAGCTACCAGGCTATCATGACGCGCGGCAGCTTTCCATTTTCCACTTCGGAGACGTTCATGTACACCACAGTCGGCGGCGGCTGGATCTACTTTGCATTTATCGAGGCCATTGTCATGCGACTCTTCGATGACGTCCGTCTGTGGCGTTATCTCTGCGCGCGCATCCTCATCAACGACGCCCCAGCACGCAGTCATGGCCACCGCGAGGATAATCCACGGCCAGACCGGGTCGATGCGGGCACGCTCAATGGGAAACCGGTGCAACTCGTTGTTGCGCTTGCGGTCCGCCGTCATGCCAAGTGAGCGGGCGACGCGAACGTAGTACCAATTGAGGATGCGGCCCATGAACACGCTGCCCACGATACATCCCATCGCGTAGGGGATGTAGCAGAGGCCAACCTGGAGATCGTTGAAGTGATAGCGCCGGCGGATAACATCCTACAGGGAGATGAGCATGGCGTAATTGCTCATGACCAGCAGCGAGTTGAACAGCAGGGGCAGACCGACGTCCTTCTCGAACGCGATGCGTACGGCGGCCCATATGTTGGGAGTGGGAATTCCTTGGGACAGTATTGCGGGCTGCCGGATAACTTCAGTGCCTTGACTGGATTCAGTATCGCGGCGCTTTCGGCGCCAATGGAGGGTGGACGTAACGGAGTTGTTTAATGCCGGTGGTGGAATGGAGCCGTTGCCCACGATGAGTCTTGACGTCTGCACAAAGTTAGCAGATTTCTTGCGCCAGCGTTCACAATGTACTTACCTCTGGTACAAACGGGATATAAAGAACCGCAAAGACGCCTGCTGCGATGACCAGGAACCAAGACGTGGACCGCCACCCGAGGAACTGCGTCAGTATACCGCCCAACACTGGTGCCAGAGCGGGGGCAAACATGACGCTCGCCTGCACCACGGTGATGTATCCTCCGCGCTCCGCTGGCGTGGTCAGGTTAGCGATGACGGCGTTGCCAATCGCCACGGTTGCGCTGCTGCCCGTACTCTGCAGAGCGCGGAGGACAAGCAGCGCGGCATAAGAATTTTGCAGCGCGAGGGCAATGTTGGCGACGAGGTAGATGACAAAGGTAATCACGTCGACCGGACGGCGGCCGATTTGGTCGCTCAGGTCGCCAAAGAAGAGCGGCGACAGTGCCTGCATGACCTGGTAGAGCGTCACCGTCAAGTTGATTTCGCTGACGGACCTGTGGTATGCTTCTGCAATAGGCGTGATGGCCGGCAAGTATAGAAACGATGATAAAGGCGAGAAAAATGTCGCGAAGCGGTCATGATGATGATAAATATCTTGGTGCGTCTGGAGAAGACAGAGTGAGGCTTTGGCCGTTCTGGCCGTTCTGGCCGTTCTGGCCGTTCTGGCCGTTCGCTGTCAGACGGCTGTACTGCATTGTTGCCTTTTTCGTTGCCACCATTGTTGCCGTCTCCTTGTGACGCCCGAGCATTGTCTTCGTTTATTTTCGTGTCACCATCGGCGTGTGACGTTGATGGCTTTGTGACGATCGGATTTCGAAGCTATGACTATTCTTTTCAACCGCCCGCCTTCAGCCATGGCGATCCTAGGCATTAATTCGGTCCACGTACTTAGTTTGTTATTAGCTCGCCGACACGGTGCCGATGCAGTAGGAAAGTGAAAACCTTGGAAATTAATGCTATAAGTGTGGTTTTACACGCTGGCGCTCGACGAACATATTGATCAGATATAAATAATTTAACCCAAATCAACCGCGACCCTTGTGCAAGATTTCGGCCCTGTGCTTGACTCTTAGCTGCTAAAGCGGCTAGCCTTGGTCGGGCCGCCTGCATCCAACGGCATATCCAACTTAGCAATTGCATGCCCTGATTCCCCGTACCCGTCGAAGTCAATTGCGGATTTAGGATAGTTGCGACGAAAAACTTGAGCGGCCGGCTGACAGCTCATTGTGGCTTCGTCAACGGCGAGATGCAGTAATTCATTTTAAAAAAACATGGCAATCCCTGTGAGCGGCTCTACATTAGCCCAACTAGCCTCAGCAGACGCGCAAACGTGTTTCTTATCACCCTCAACAATATGTCCTTATCCATCACCTGCCGAAATGCTGTGTATGCCGCCGCGTCATTAACGTGCGGGAAAACAACCTCAGGCACCGGCACTTCTTTGACTAGAAATCTGGCGAGCGGCTTCCACCCATCCGTCAACTTTTTGAATTCGAGCAGCTGACGCGCGGGCACGGCGGCGCGCACATCCCCGTAATGTCGGACGTACGCCGTCCGCGCGTTGTTGCAGCGTCGTCCGGGTTTTTCGATGCCGTCCACCCGCACGCGTACTTGTACGACGCCCGGCCCGACTTGCTGCGCCGGCGAGCCAGCAGACGGCGTGTAGGATGAGCCGGCTGCTCCAGTGCGTCCATCGGCCGAAGACGAGGCGGACACTCTCGTGTCACCGTTCAATGTCGCGGTCAATGAAGACGACCTTGGCGCCCGGGTATGCGGCGATAAGCGGAGGGTGAAGAAGGACGCGACTTCGGTCACGGCGTCGTACTCGCCCCATTGCGGTTTCTTCCAGCACGCGTGAAGGTTTGTCGGTATAGCTTGGGAGGACGGGAAAGTGGGCGTCGCCGGCGCGGTCGATGATAACCCACTGCCAAGTGTCTTTTCCTCGCAGTTCTCGGACCCGTGGTGCACGCGTTTGACGCTGAGGACCTTGAGCGCCGCGCTGAGGGACGCGGTGCCGGTGCGAGCCTGGCTTAGACGCAGGATCGGAGGCGGCCGAGGGGTTCCTCGTGGCCACCCAGCGTTTCCAGGTCCTTGGCGTCCGTGATACTTGGGCTGTTGGTTTCCAAAGGGTGATGGCGCGAAGGTGCAACGGTACAAATTCGACGGTTACAACGGCTGCCTGCCCTGAGAGGATACCGTGGCGCCTTTGACCGGCGCTGTTGTGATGGCAAAGCAGCAAGCCAGCACAAGATTCTGCTACCAGGGACAAGGTGTGCTATTGCCTATTGCGTAAGTTGCCGAGCATGGTGGATATCTTTACGCATTTTATTACAGGTTTTAGCTTCTGGCTCTTAAGGTTTCTTCTGCCAAACTTGCAGAACGGCGTGGAGTCCACAGTGAAAGCATTGCAGCATTGCGGCTAAAAATATTCAAACCGCAGGAATGGCTGAATTTTGCATAACACAGTTAACTCCATATGGTTCTGTCTCTAGTTTCTGTGTTTTTGCTCAGCCCAGCCTCTTTATCTTGTCGTATCTCCTTATTTCTCCTATTTTCTTGTACTTCTTGTTTCCCTTGATTTGTCGTGTTTGCCCTTGTCATTCTTCTGCCTCTTGCATCTTCGAAGCATCACATTCAATCGCGGTAAATTCGTAGCAGCGCCCGCTATGGTAGGCAAGAAAGTGGTGGCTGCCCAGTCCCGCACCTGTAAACGCCCCCAATAACTTCGTTGTAAAAACCCCCGTTAGATAGCTGCGTCTTCGGTGACCATGATGGCAGCGGTGGTGGCGGTGGTGATTGTAGACCGTGAAATGCGGACCAACACCGGAAAGCTAGAAGCAGATTCTTTACCGCGCTACCACTCTCGTCGGGCTGTTTGTTTTCTCCCCTCCTGTAAGCATTTATTCTATATTTCCAGTTCGTGAATTACACCCTTTTGCTCCGGATGTACCAAAATAACCTCGCACGCGGCACCGCCAAGAAGGTGAACATGTAAAAATACAGCCAGCATTCGCTTTAATATATCGTTTTCTACCCCAGGTAGCTAGCTACTCTGCAAAAACATTCGCCCATCCCCCCATAATACACCCCTCGCTGCCCAACACCTTGCCGTTCCGAATCAAACAGTTCGGATCATACTTTTGCTTAACTTCAATCATTCGGCGCACATTGTCTCCCCACACCCGGTGCCCACCATCCCCAGGCGCCATGTAATTCGGGTAATTCGCGAGGAAGCCACCCCCGATTCGCGCCTGCTGCTCGTACGTCGCCCTGTTAAGCGCATCAACGGCTGATAAGGTGAGACCGTCGTTGCGAGCGTCTTTGTACGCGGGCGTGATGAGCGTTTGGTGGCCGACGTTCGCGTGCGGCCACGCCGTGTCACGGTCGTGCTTGGGGAGGTGGCCGTTTAAGCCGGGAAACATGTATTGCACGATAAAGGATGCTGAGTACGGTTGGTCACCGCGGCTGATGAGCTCATCCACGTACTTCCAAAACAGATCCGTCATCTTGACGAGATATTTGACGTCGATCTTGGAGGTCTGCCCACCGTAGAAGCCGCGGCGGTAGCCGTACGGATACGCCGCCTCTCCGACAAATGCCAGGTTCGAGTAGTATGTTGTCGCTACCGTACTGTTTGTGGTGTCAATCCCATGGAGCAGTTTTGCAAAAGTTGCTGCGTTGTCTGGCTGGTCGGGGTTCGTCGGGTCGTCAAAGTGCAATGTAATAAGCAGAGTACGCTTGTCGTAGTTCTCTGGCATCGGGTTCACGAGGGTATTGGGAAGGAAGCCAAAGCTGTAGTAAATCACGCTGAACGGATCAGTGTTATCGTTGAAAAAGTCGACCGTTTGCTCCCGCAGTCTCGGCACGTCCTCGTCGCGGATATAGTAGAATGCCATGGTACTCTTCCTCGGCTCTGGCGCAGCGCGCTGCCAGAAGCGCGTGACGATGCCAAACTGGCCGCTGCCGCCCTGCAGTGCCCAGAAAAGGTCGGCGTACCTGTTGCTCTTGGTGGCCGTGACAATCTCGCCAGAGGGCAGGACCACCTCCAGCTGCACCAGGCGGTCGGTTGCGAACCCGTAGGCGCCAGCGAGGAAGCCGATGCCGCCGCCGAGAGAAAACCCACCAACACCGACGTTGGCTATGCGCGCCCCGACGGCAGTATAGCCTGTCCCGTTGGTGACGGTCTGCACCTGGCCCCAGTTGGCGCCGCCCTGGTACTCGACAACGGGGCAAGGTTTGCCGCAACCAGGCGCTTTAAAGTCAAGAATTACCCTCGAGCTATTCATCCAGGATAAATCCATGACAAACCCGTAGCTACTGCTGGCGTTGATCTGGCTGTGCGCCCCGCCGACAAAGGAAAAATCGTCCCCGAACCTGGACCATGTAGCGGCTTGGACGGCGTAGCTGACGTCCTGCGTCGTGGCGGGGTAGACAACGACAGAAGCATTTTTGCCGAACTGAGATCCCCAGTAGCGGTTTGCGTTATGTTGCTGCAGCAAGTGGCCCTTGCACGAAATGGCCGATGTGCTGGACAGCATCTTCTCGAGCCATTGTAGTGCTGGGTCCGAGTCACAGGCCCCTTGGATGATGGCAGTGGCCGTGACCAGTGAGCAAGCCAGCAGAATAATGGGGGGAAACATTTTGATTAAGTTGGTACTTTGACATCGGTTCAGACGACATTTTTTCGTGGGCGGCGGTTGCTCTATATGTGGTGTAAGATGCGCGCCCACGTCGGAGCCTGAACGCCGTACGCCTCAATCCTTTGTTCATTTACACGACAATAGCAGGATACCAAACAGTTGGCCTGTCACAGTACGCTGTCACAGCAAACATTCTAGCCGATACTTCCAGTGGGTGGCGGAAGAATGCCTGTCTGGATGCTGCATGGCGTCGAGGTGGATTTGTCACGCGCAAGCCAATGCGAAACGGTGCAGAATGGTTCGTTGGGGCTCGACCGAGCCGAATCTAATTTATTGAATTTTCGGTGAGCCCTATGCAGAGACCAAGCAAACAAATCAAAGAAAAAAAAACACATCCCAGCGAACGTCATGGTACAAGGCTGCGGGCGGCGCAGTCTTCATTGGCTGAGGTGGGGGGACGTTGGCGCAGTTATTTTGTTGGTAGCAAGTATATTAAATTTGCGGTATTAATAACAACTCATCATGGTACATTCGGCGCGCGGCGGGGCCAGGAAAGTAAGGCGCCGTTGGGCATGTACGACGCATCACCGACATGATGGTCCTATTTACCACTGGGATCCAATTTACCACGTTCAACAGCGTTACTTTTCACCTTGAAGAGGGTGTTTTTCTACAAGGCTTGAAATGATTGCGAATTCAAAAGTCAATAGCGTAAACGCCACAGAAGCTAAAGACGCAGCCGCCGACTAACATGTATTGCTCTCCGCCTATGCCTGGCCGCCAATCCATAGGGAGTCGTCCTCCGCCGCAAACACTGCGATTGTGACATCAAGGTACTTCCTTGATTGGTACAACCAGACATATGCCCTGGTGACCAGACATCTGGGTGTGTTTCTAACTAAATATGATGCCACGCGGCTAGAATAGAATCCTTCGCTCATGGTGAAGGGGGGGCTGGCAAGCAGCGGCCGCAGACTAAACTAACTGTGGCACTTTACTGCAACGTTAACGCGGCAAGTCATGATGCTCGCACATTTCATGCAGAGCTCGACATGATGGTCCATCACCGGACCAAGACCATGATGAATGCGTGATTCAAAATAGAGCAGCCGTGGCTAGCCGCCTTCGGCTGCCTTCTCAGGCTCGGCGACGCGGCACTATTACCGCGCCTACCCATGCACATCTATCCCCAGGCTTGGCAGCGCCATGAACATGTACCAGGTCGCTCTCTAGCCCGCGACGGCCAGTATGCATGGATAAGGTGGTCGGACAATCGGCAGTGTCATGTTTCCCGGCAGTGTAGTGCAGTGCTGCAAGCCCAGTGTTGCACAACAAGGCAAATGCGGCGATGAGCCTATGTAACGCAATGTATCCCTTGACAGCATATGAGATGTACAGTAGTCTAGGTTTGGCAAGCAAGATATCTCAAGCAGTCACGTGTGGCACGAGTAGCCGTCATTCAATATCAATTTCGTGCCCGAGGGCATATGTCGTTAAAGTAATGATACAGTAATACATGGTGCGCCAGGTAACCCAGCCTGAGGGCACAACTAGATAACATCCGCCTCGACTCGGACAGCGGTATATAGCAAATTAGGAAGAGTGTCCGCTCTCCGACGAGTCCGTCTTGGAGAGGTCGTCGCCGTTGTCGTCCTCGGCCGTGGGACCGTGGAGGGACTCCTCAAAGACGGGCTCAGGGTCAATGACCTCGAACTTGGTTCTAAAGTCCCTGGCGTGGTGGGAGACGGTGCTGCTGTTCGAGCGGCGGCGGGCGTTGGTAAAAGTAAAGTCTTCGTCTGCAATTTCCTCTGCAAACGTGCCCCTGAGATAGTTAGCTGGAGGCTGTTCAAACATGGACATGATTATAGGTGCTTACCAGTTTCCTTTGCCAGCGCCGTCCTTCTTGACCTTTTTGGGGTCGACGTCGACGTAGCCGCTTTTGGCAAAGTAACGGGGCATGTGCTCGACAGGGAGAGCTGTGCCTTCGGCGATGCCCTTGTGGTCGCGGTCGTTGGCCTTGTGCGAGCGAGTCACTACTGGTGTTAGTTGGAGTATGTGATGGAGCGCGATGCAGACGTACTGATGATGTGATGCACTAGGTGTTGATGTGATGGAGCGTGATGCAGACGCACTGATGATGTGATGTACTAGGTGTTGATGTTGATGCTGGTGCTGTCGTGACGGCTCTAGATGAAACTAGACAGATGTGGTTCAAGTAGTTGTAGAATCGATGAGACGACTTGAATTGAAGCCAAGATGAAGTCAAGATGGATAGAGGAATTGGAACAAGATGGAATGTGATGAAGTGTTGATGGGGAGACAGTCTGGATGAATGATGGAAAGGAGGGGTTGGCGGGAGAGGAGGATCGGGGCTCTAGTTATAAGTGAGAGCAGCGGCCTCGAAGGAGAGCCAGGGCCAGCCAGGGCCAGCCAGAGTTACGGCTGTCGTCACGCGAGCTGTTGGATGGGGAGCGGGGTCTCTGGGTAGAGCGTTAGCAGAAGCGGCGGGCGAGGTGGCTGAGGCCGTTAGTGAGGTACATTCGCGGGGTCCGATGCTCACGGCACGTAGCGAGCGAGGCCGGCGTATACAGTGTACGCACGTACCAGCCAGTATGTGAGGTACTCGTCGCTGCCGTGCTGTTTCTACGGCATCCAAAAGTCACATCGCGTGACCTGACGCAACGAGCACCACACCCTGGTCCCCTCCTCTTGGGACGCCCCGCCCAGCTCAATTACGCGTTTGCATTTCCTCACTTCTCTCGTCCTGCACGCAATCAGCCCCCAGCGATTCGCAGAAGTCTCTGTCTCCCTTCTCCGACTGCCGGCCGCTTCGTTCAATTGATGCCATTGAGTCGGGTCGAGTTCGAGTCACCTCATCGCTCGGGTCTCGTACCGGCGCTGGCGCTGTGGGCAGGCCCGCCAAGCTGTTTCCGGCCAGCTATTTTGCGGGGGTGGGCTCTCGACGCTAGTAAAGCGGGTCGGCCAGCTGCGAGCCTGTGGCACGTACCTGCTCAACTGCTCACCACTACGGAGTACTGCCTGGCAGGGTACTTGGTCCAGGCTGAAAATGTTGGGGCTGCTACCGAGAGTATTCCACCAGCTCAAGGTACCTCCTTTGGCCTCATTTCATGCCGACCGTGTATCCGTACCTCGTACCAGTTACCCGCCGCTGGCTGTGTCTCGGTAGACCTGGCCCGTACCCCGTACCATGCAGGGACAGTGGAGGTGCCACCTGGCCGCCTCGCGTTGCGTCACCGAACGGCGACCACGGAGCTTTCATTTGATGGTTTCTCGGCCATTTTGCAATTCACGCTGTCTCAAATATAATTACAACCCTAATTCCACATCTATCTAACCATAGCACAATAAAAGTCCAGTGCTTTACGCTCGCTGGCTCTTCATTCTGGCACCCTCGTCTGAACTACCCCTGCTAGATTAGCTTTCGCTTGGTACCCCTCTCTGACGCGAGTGCGAACCGCCGATGTCGCCATTCTCGGCTGTTCGACTTGCTGCCTGCCACCATCCTCTGCTTCCAGAGCTGCAAGTCAATTGAGTAATTGTGCAATCGCATCGATCAGATAGCGTGACAATTGATTTAGATGTGGCGCCATGCGTGGACCGCGCCTGAAGCTCTTAAAAAAAAAAAAGGCTCAGCACCAACTATCAAGGATTCGTGTGTAGGAGCTGTTATCTGCCATCTAGTTACCACTCTGAGGCTCGCCTCATCCATCAAACTCCCAGCTCAGACGCAATTCAATCCATAAATTCATTCAGTTCAACATCGTCCCTCTCCCGTTACCGGTCTCGCCACCGCCCTGAGTCACCGTAGTGTCCCGCGTGACCTCATCTACACTCGACATGGCCCCATCCGCACCTGCGCCCCCGAATATTCTAGCCTCCTACCGAGGAATCCCGCTCACTCCCAACAATTCCGCTCAGGCTAGAAGCAAGTGCAGCAGGAACTGCAACGCAAGCTAGCGTTGCCTTGCCCGCCTCCCCGATTCTGCAATACATGCGGCCGCTGACCCGCAGAACCGCCACCGATCCTGAACCCGCATGGTAATAATAGTACATAATACAGCTCCAGCTCCGCAGCTACTCATGCGCGTCGCACTCGGCCGCCGGTGTTACGATTCCTTGAAACTCGGAATCCAGCGCAAATCGACGCTCTCCGAGGCTTTGTTCTCGCGACCGCTTACTGGCTCAATTGATCCTCGACTGATGCTGTAATACCGCTCAATTACTCTATTTTGTTACTTTTCTCAGTGCTTGCTCAACCTCTGCCGCTCCCACTCCCAGCCACATACTAATAAGAAACGTAATATAACAAATAAATTCCACCTTTCAATCTTTTTTACAGTCCTCCTATTTTGCGCCCATCCTTGAAAACTCGTTTTGATACCGCAGCTTGAACCCGTTGCACAGAGCTCGCATGTCAGGGTACTGGTATCCCTTGAGCTCGAAGCCCTGCGGAATCACGCGGATTGGGATCCCAATCACGCTTGCCGTCCGGCTCGCCTTGAAGCATAGCCAAAAGTATCCCGGGTGCTTGGTGTCGATGCAAAAGGCATACGCCGACCGGTTCGGGTTGGCATCGATGTACGTGGTGAGCCATTTCTCTGAGAAAAAACAAGTTAGCTCAGTTCACAGCAGCTTTATTTTCGCGTGGATTGTATATTCACCAGTTTCGCCCCGTGATCGGTTCTGGTACTTGTCGTGCCGCATCATCTCCTCCACCTTGCGAGCCATCGCCTTGACGTGGTCCACAATCAGTTCGTCCAGGTCGCTGTACGTGTACCGCCCCCCAATCCGTAGCAGCTTGCCCACCGAGAACTCATTCTCCTTTTGCATCTCCAGGACGTCAATGTGCTGGTATACATTGTCCGCGACTTTCCACGTAATGGCAAGATGGTCGTTTCCTTTCGACGAGGGACGAATAATCACCTCGCCCGGCGCCTGTGATCCCAAAAACTCCTCCGCCTGCAGACCGTTGTATGGCTTGAAGTTGGGGTGCTTGACCACACGCTGTGTCCGTCCCGTCGTTTTGTCCTTTTCCTTGAGCTCCTCCTTGTCCGCCGATTCTTGGGCATAGTCCCAGCCGTCGCGACCGTAGTTGATGGGGCGCTTGTAAGGAATGCGGAGAGCGTCTTCACGCATCGACAGCTTCGCCGAGAAGCTCTTGTAGTCCATCTCCAGGATCTTGGCCCGCGCGGTTTGGCCCACGCTGAGTACATCCTTGACCGATGGCCTGTTGGTCACTTCGTGAACCTCGGCGCGGCCTTCCACGCCGCAGTCGAGCTTGGCAATGGCAAAGTCGTCTCTTACCACGCGAATGTTGACTGGCACAATCATGCCTTCACACAGCGTCTGCTTCGTCTCGCCCGTAAAAATCGTAAAGATCTCAGACTGTGTCAGGGGGGCAAAGCTTCGTCTCAGCTCCTCGTACTCGGCTTGCAGTTCGGCGCTGATGGCCTCGAGAGTTGCTCGCTTTCTCTGGCTAAAGTTGCGCAGGAGCTGATCTGCATATTCATCCAGGACAAGCTCGTTTACCCTCTCCTGCTCGCCCTGTTTGAAGAGCTTGCGCACAATAGCTCCAGGTCCGTTCTCGTCAATCTCTGCTTTGACGTCCTCCTCGTCAAGTTCCAGCGCGTCGGCAGCCATCTTGCGACCAAGTTCGTAATCTTCGGGGTGGACACGTGTGTTGTCGAGAGGATCCGACGAGGGGTTGGTCGCATCGTAGTCGATGTACAGGAAACTGGCACAGTTGTTCCAGACACGCGGGCCGACGACGGGCAGCTTTCGACTCTCTGGGTCGCCGACAAGCTCCTCTCTCGTGTTAACCGATCCACCGTTGGCGTTGATGGCCTTCATCACGCTGGTTGCCTTGCGGGGACCGAGACCGGCGATGAAGGGCAGTAGATTGGCGGTATACGTGTCCACCATCGCGTCGTTGATATTGACACCAACCATGTTGACAGTGTCGACCATTGCAGATTCGAGGTACTTGGCGACCTTGTCCTGGGGCAGCAGGTGCTGGCACGGGTGGAAAGACAGCGAGCTCACGTCCTTGCCCAGGGCGGCATACTCCTTCATCGGGTTCTGCATGAAGCGAGCCAGTGCAACGCAGTACCGTGTGACGGGGTTGAGCGAGGGATGCTCCGCGAGAGCACGTGGGCTATCCTTGTACAGTCTCGCGACTTCGTCATCGACAATCATGACTTCGAGAGGTTCCGTGCGGTAATCGTTGGTCTCCGGATCTTCGAATTCGGGGCCCATCAGTGCCTTGTCGGCGACCAGGCTCTCCAGGTCGCGGACGAGCTTGTGCGTGTCGCATGACCAACCACTCACAGCAATGACATCGGGCCGCCGGCGGTTGACTAGCTCGACAAAAGCCTCACGTTGAGCCTCGTCACGGCCCAAATTACCAAACTTGCCCTGCTCCAGAACACGGCCGTCTTCCGGGACCCATGCCCAGCAGACGGGATCACGCGCAGGGTCGCCCAAGCCGTTGGAGAGGGCCAACACTCGAGGGGTGGTTCCCAGAATCATGCCCTTGGGCTTGTACGGCGCTTGGTCGAGCTTTCTGTAGTAGTCTTGACGGATCATCTTCAACAGCTCGTCTTGGCAGAACGTACGAATGACTTCCTTGATATTCTTGGCAATGACCTTTTCGAGCTTGGGGTACGCCGCATCCAGCACCTTTTTGCGCTCCTCTCGCCACTGCTCGGCACGGTCGCTGAAGTTTTCCGATTCAAACTCTTGGTACAGCTGCCTGCGGAAGTCGTAGTGCGAAGGCATGGTGAGCTTAATCTCGATCAGACCCTCTTCTTCGGCGCGCATCATCTTGAGGAAAATGTCGGGTTGGTGAAGAAGATCCGCAATTGTCTGGTTCTGAAGATACTTGATCTCGTAGTACGGGTGGGTGTCGTCAATCTTGCGAAGACCTTTCTCGGTGCGGCGGCAGCTAATCTCGGCAGCCTGGTAGTACGAGCTGCGGAAGTATTTGCGCATCCGCGGACTGGCGTAGAGCTCCTCCGAGTACATTTGTCTGGCGGCGTTGATGACTTGGTCTCCGGTGCTGAAGTTGTCGTCGATCAAGCTGTCGGCGAGGTCCATGGGGTATTGCGAGTCGTCGTCCGGAGTAATCTTCTTGCCCTGGCGCAGGGCGTTCTTGGCGAGCTGGTCAGCAGACACGCCGTAGGCCTTGACAAAGTAGTATGCCTTGCCGTTGCGGACGCGGTCGAGAAGACTGCTCTTGGAGCCCGGCTTCTTGATCTGGGCGACGTTGCCGGCCATGACAGCAAGGTCCTTGAGCTTGGGCGCGTACTGAAAATGCAGGTAGTCCTGGAGATCCTGCAGCTCTTCCATTGTCGTTGCCTCGGGTATCAATTCTTCGACCATCTGATCCTCGACCTCAAGCGTCTTGAGGCTGTCAAATGTCTTCTCCAGCGCGTTCTTCTTCTCGATAAACGACCGAAACTTGATGTCGAGCTCGAGGATGCGCCAGAGGTCGTCCTGGTTCAGCAACTTGTCGGACTGGATGGTGTAATCGGGGCCATCGGGGTCATCGTGAGTCGACTTGCGGATCTTCTTGGAGTGCAGCAGGTAGTCCTTGCGGTGCTGGAAGACAAAGGGGACTTCAACCTCGTCGACGACGAAGAACTCGAGAACTTTGCCCACTGCTTTTCCAAACGGCGCGTGCAACTCCTGGGACAGGCCCTTTTTCGGCCAAAGCTGATTGCTGATCCACTTGGCCTCGTCGCGAAACTGGTCGGCTGTAAGCTGCAGGTTCTTGAAGGGTTTGCGCTCGAGCTGGAATCGTTCAGGTTCGTCGGTGAAGCGGATGAGGTTGTCCTCGTCGGTAAGGAGCTTCTCCTTGAGCTGCGATGGTTCGAAAACGTCCTTGAGCTCGATGCCCTGTTCGTCGTGTTCGCGCTCCTCCTCTTCGTCCTCCATCTGAAGAGCCCAGTCGTAGTCTTCGCCGTTGCCAAAGATGGCCTCCATGTCATCGAGGGCTTCCTTGTCGAGACCGGTTGTGTCGACAATCCCGGAGACGCCGCGGTCACGCGAACGGGCGACTTCTACATCAGCTTGTGCGCGTTCGCGTTCATCGTCGTCTTCGGGGTAATCGTCCTCGATGAAGTCGTCAAACTCGTCCGCCTGACCGCGAAAGTTTGACCGGTAACCGCGCCCATCGCCATCTTCGTCTTCGTCGTTAAAGATGTCCTCCAGGCCTTGAGCCTTGTTGGACTCGCCGCCGTCACCGCGGTGACCACGCTTTAAGCGCTTGAATTTGGACTGATTTTGTCAGCGCGCGTCCGTCGGTGGATCGATGTTCATACCTGTGTTTGCGACTTGGGCTGCTCGCCGTATTGTTCTCCTACGAGGTCGTAATCATCCTCGTCGAGCTGCTCTTCTTGCTCTCGATCGCGGTGCTCGCGCTTTCTCTTGACGGGTCGGTCCTCGTCGTCGTCGCCGCCGTCTTCCTCTTCTTCATCTTCTACGATGAAGCCTTCGCGAATCTGGTTAATCCTGTTAGATGGTTCGTCTCTACTGTCTCGCGCGAGTGCGTACCTTGCGCGCCTCCTCCTCGTCATCGTCGTCTTCCTCCTCCTCAGAAGAATCGTCAAACTCCTCAGGTCGGGCACGGTTGCGCCGTGTAGGGTTCTCCTCATCAAAAGACTCGTCGTCCTCCTCGTCATCAAGCTCCGCCTCAGCAGAAATCAGGTCGCGCATGCTGCTACTCATCTTGCCAGTCGATTTGCTGCCGGAAGGTGATCAAGCTGATGCTGGCGCGAACCGGGCGCTCGATTTAGGAGCAGGATAAATGCAGACCGGTGGAACAAGCAAGGAGTGGATGGAAACTCAAGTTCCCGGCGAATTTCGATACGCTGCGCGATCTCCTCCGTGCGCTTCAATTTTTTCGAGATGAGTGATGCAGTACGGTGCTCGTGTCGCGCCGCACGCGAGGGTGCTGGCTGGCTGGAAATATCATGTTCCGGCTTACGTAAGGCAGTTTGCACAACGATATTTAGCGACTGTGTGACAAGGAGTACAAATATTGTTTGTTGATCTGATTGATTTTTATTCCATCGTACTCCTTGTCGACTTCTATTTATTTACACGCTGTGGTCAACTTCTACACAATGCTAACACCGTGACGTAGGTTTGCGAATGGCTCGTGGTCAATCTCGCAGCAATATATCCTCAGCCACAGGCCACCTGCGATTAGACCGAGTGCGCTAGAACCGATCAATCATCCAGTCTCCGTGCCATCCTGCCAGGACTACACAGACGAGGGCATGGCATCAGAGCAAATTCTCCGCAATAAACTTGAGCCCGCATTTGATTTCAGACCTGAGCCTCCTTACTGGAGCCCTTGCAAGCAATGCAATGCTGCAATGCACCGTAGACCAGACGTCTGTAACGCCGGTGCGCCACAGTAACAGCCAGTCATGGTGGACAAACGTTGAACGCGGGTCTGTGGCTGACGCGCTACAGATGCCCCTGGAGGCTCTTTGTGCCAACGCTGCTACTGAGGTACGCTGCCGTACGCATGGGAGAATTGGGCACCGCTCGAGCCCCTGTGTCCCAGTCCTGTCCCAGTCTCTCCCCCGCTCTCGGGCTTGGCTGGCAGTGCAAAGTCTTTTTTGACTTGATTAATTATAATTACGAGTTCAGCGTATTTATTACGATAGTCTCTCATCGTATTGCTTGCTACGAGTATCAGGATCGCTGCCATAACGTGATCTCGTGGTGGTTGCGAAACTTGACCCCACCTCGCCATAAAGTACCTACAGTGGGCGTCCGTTGACCTGATTGCTTGCCCATCCGTCTCGCGCCGCAGCTCAACGTCAAATCACCTCGAGGCATTTACGTCTCGCTGTGATTAAACCCAAGGCTGTGATCCGGTAGGGTGCCTGGCTGCCCACTGCCTCTGCTGTCACGCCTCCAAGCGCCCGCCCGCCACCCCACAGTCACTGAGCGCCTAAACCTACCGGCCAACCGCTATCCACCTCGACATCCCGACCGATACGTCCCACGCTCGGCAGTCTTTCGTCCTCAACACGGCCCGTCGTCTGACTCGAGCAGGGAGATACCCATCCGCCTTGTTTGAGCGGCTACTCTCCACGTACATATTCTCTCGTCCGCCCTGCTCCCGAATACACATACGCACACCACCGACACCGACACCGACACCGACATCATGGCCGACCCGTTTGCCCCGCGCTCCATGAAGCGCAAAAACGTAAAGGGGCTCGCTCTTACACCGGCTGCCCCGAAGCCTCCTCCAACGGCTGAAAACCGCCCGGACCTCGACGGCGCCGACGTTACGAGCAAGGACGGCCAGCTCGAGATCGGCATCGAATACAAGCTGGACCTCCGACCCGAGGACCTCGAGATCATCAAGGAGCTGGGCTCTGGAAACGGCGGAACCGTGAGCAAGGTCAAGCACCTCACCACAGGCACCGTCATGGCCCGCAAGGTAAGTTGACCGTCGCCATGTTGACTCCTGCTAACTGGCTAGGTCATTCACGTCGATGCGAAGAAGGAAATGCGGAAGCAAATCATCCGAGAACTCCAGATCATGCACAACTGCCACTCGGACTATATCGTCAATTTTTATGGCGCCTTTCTCAACAGTAACAACGACGTCATCATGTGCATGGAATACATGGATGTTGGGTATGTGCTATCGTCTCTTTATAGATTTCTGCTGACCTTGCAGTTCGCTTGACCGCGTGTCCAAGGTATTCGGTCCCGTCCGAGTCGACGTCCTTGGCAAGATTGCAGAGGCTACCCTCGGAGGTCTCACCTATCTCTACTCGAAACATCACATCATGCACCGCGACATTAAGCCGTCTAATATCCTCCTCAACTCTCGCGGGTCCATCAAGCTCTGCGACTTTGGCGTTTCCGGCGAGCTCATCAACTCCATCGCCGACACGTTTGTGGGCACGTCAACATACATGGCCCCGGAGCGAATTCAGGGCGAGAGATATACGGTCAAGTCAGATGTGTGGAGTTTCGGCCTTACGATCATGGAGCTTGCTATTGGCAAATTTCCATTTGGCGCCAGCGAGCAGCTATCGGACGAGGACTGTGCTCCGGCGGGAATTCTTGATCTCTTGCAGCAGATTGTCCACGAGCCGGCTCCGAAGCTTCCCAAGAGCGACGCCTTTCCCAGCATTCTCGAAGACATGATTCAAAAGTGTTTGTTCAAAGAGCCTGAAAGAAGGCCCACGCCGCAGGATCTATTTGTAAGTTTCATTGCCTCATAGCCATAGCATCGCTAACAAGCCAGGATCGCGACCCGTTTGTGCAAGCAGCAAAGCGAACGCCCGTCGATCTTCGTGAATGGGCATTTGGGATGATGGAGCGGGACAATCGCAAGTCTCACCTTGCTCCCCAGCTGTCCCCCTCGACGCAAGACCTGCTTCGATCGAGCGACTCTCCCACACACAGCGCGCCCGCCGACGAGCGCAAGTCCCCCACGCCGACGTCCGGCGAGATACCTATCGGCGGTGCCGGCATCGTCTCCCCCCGCGACGCAATCAACGGCTCCAGCCGCTCCCCCTCGAGAAACGGCTACAACAATGGCAGACCGCCCATGTCGGCCCATCCGGGCATGGCGCCTCGATACCCATCCGAATCAGGTCATGTCCCTGCTGGATATCCCGCCGACACGCGTGTCCCGGCCAGCGCCAACGCCGCGACGTTCAGTCTTCCCGTGAGGCCCGCTCCTCCGTCCGGGCCCCTCCCACCCGCGCCAGCCAGACGAAACACCCCGGATGACCTGCGAAGAGAAAATCGACGACAGGCTACGTTTGGTCTGCCACCAAATCCGAGCTCTGGGTTTGGGGTATAAGGGAAAGGGGAAATTTCGAATTACATATTGGCCAATTTGCATGGAGAGAATGGATTTGTCCGAGCAGAGTTATTTGTTTCATTTGTTACTCGTTAGCATTGTACGGCGCAGCACATGACGATATCCCTATGGACCTCGAGAACAGAAACACAAAAGATTTGGAGGAACAAGGCGTTGCTGCGTTGATGTCGTGTTTTTTTCAGACAGAGCCACAAGGCGATATAGATGGAATGACATCAGTTCTGACCAGCTCAGATTGCGGGTGACTTGTAATTTGCTGTAGAAACCTTTTAAAGTTATGCTTATTTGTGCTCCATATCGCGCCCCTGGAAGCCGTTCTCAAGTATCTCAACCAGTTCGTCCAAGCGGCTAATAACGAGGTCGGTATGCGCATGCTCGGCAAGTTCCCTGTTCACCTCGTTCACCAACAATACAGTCGCCGCGCCTGCTGTCCTCCCCGCCGTCATGTCGTCGATTGAGTCGCCCACCATGATGAGACCGCTCGCATCCGCGCTCCTCGCCACCTCCACGTCGTCATCCCCTCTCTGGCGTTGCGCGGCTAACTCCCACTGTTTGGCAATGTGCAGAATGCCAGCTGGCGACGGCTTGGGCGGCTGGAAATCGCGGGTGATGACCGGGGCAAACGTCGTATGGGAGAGGAACTTGCCGAGTAGGTGGTCGACGGGGACGTTGAAGTTGCGCGTGCAGATGGCCTTGCGGACGCCGCGGGAATCGAGGTACGCCATGAGGGCATCAAGTCCCGGCTGCGGTGCCTGCTTGGCCATGGCGGCGCGCTCGATGGCCTGCACGGCGGCATGGGCGCGGTCCTGCTCCTCGGCGGGGAGCGAATTCATGTGGTCGATGATGTCGACGGCCTTGCTGATGCCGAGGGCGGCACGCATCTCGCCAAACATGTAGTTTTGGGGTTCACTGCGACATAAGCGTTGTCCGAGGCAGCAGGGCGAGAGATGTGCTCACCACAGAGTCCCATCCATGTCAAACACGATGCCCTGGAGCTTGGGGGCTTCCGATGTGCTCGCCTCTCTGAGCGGCGCGAACCGTCTCGGAGTAGTTTCGGAGACCATTGCTGAGAAGAAGCGGCGCATATAGACAGCTTTCTCACGACGTGATGCTCGATCTCGCGCTGAGCCTTTTACGCCGCGAGAGGAGTTCCCGAGCGTGGCTGAAGCTGTGCTTCTGACCTGCCAGTGGCACACTGCGGTAGCTCGGGCGGATTGCTAAATAGTCACGGTCACGGATATGCAGTCGCCCGTGGTGCAGGTCGTAGTCACTCAGTGTTTTCTGTGTCGCACTGTAGATTGAGTCGCGCCAGTCGTGGGTTTGCCGTTGGCCTGGAGCTCCACTAAGGCGCGTTGCCGTCGGAGTCCACCGGTCGAGGCCATCACCGTCATCGCGTATCCCGTATGTACAGGAAGATAATTTTGAGTTGATGTTGTCGCTGCACTGCCTACAGGCTTTTGCTGCTAGATTTTTTTATTGTCATGGCTCGTGGTCGGATTGAGCTTGAGGAATAGCCCCTATGCCCTTCTGGCCTGTACGATAGACGGCGCGACAGCCCATGTCAACATGAAGGTGGCAAACTGCTGGCCCAGCTTCCCGAAACACTGGTTCAGCTCGTCCACTCAATCTTGATCGAGCCGGTAATCGCTCTTTCTGCGAGGCGCCACATTGGCAGCGCCGTTTCGTGGTCCTCCCTACAAACACTGGATAGTTTCTGTGGAGCAGGCCACCACCATTTTCCTGAATGCCATGAGGAAACCGATAACGGGCGTTTTTGCTACTTTGTCAAGAAATCTATCAACTACTTTATAGATCCCATATGAGTCGTGCGCGCTATAGGATGAGGGGCAATCTGTTTTGATTGATTTGGCGGTCGAACCATCTCGACCTTTGCCACCGGCGAAGACCTGGCGTTTCGTCATCATTTGTTCACACATCGCTCTGCCTGGATCCAGGTTAATCGCGAATTCACAATGCTCATTTAATTTCGATACAGAAACAACTTTTCAACATGAAAGAATTCACATGATCAGAGAATCATGCCTAATCGCCAGCAAATCCAGACAGCGTGCCAGCAGTGCCGTCACAGGCGAGCAAAGGTACGTGCGCGTCGTTTTACCCAGATTGTCTTTCTTCTTACTTTATGCATATCTTTGCGAGTACAAAGATCTCGACAAGTAATGTTTTGACAATTTCTTAGTGCGACGGCGAGCAGCCATGTCAGAGATGCCGAGCACGCGGTGAAACCTGCGAGTACAGCCAGAGGCGGTGGACCTCCAAGAGTGATCTCCGCGCTGAAATCGAGCGACTCAGGCAGATTATGGGTGAAGCAGCGCTATCGCGGCCCACGGAAACGAGTAACCAGAGCCAGAGCTTTCTGTCGGACTGGCTGGACGGCTTACGGTCACGAGACAGCGATCCGAATGGCTTCCTGCGGGATGGCGAGCCGGCAATTTTATGGCCAGATACTCCTGCAGGTGCTGCCACGTTAATGTCTCCTGCCACGGCACCCGAGTCGGCCGCCACATCGACATGCTTCGGCCAGCTGCTATCATGGGCGTCGAGACCCTCAATAGACATGACCAGCGCGAGATCGTCATCCGAGGCCTCGAACGAGCTATCCCTTCCACCGCCGCCTCTCGATGCGTATAGCGGGCTGTCTGGTGTCGACACGTGGACTGATACTGGATGGAAGCGGTCGCACATCAGGCACTTATTCGACGTCCTCATCACGTGGGACAATGTCGCATTCAGCATCCTGCGGAAAGATGTATTTTTGCAGAGCTACGATGATGGGTATGCACGTTTCTGCTCGTCGACCCTGGTGTACGCCCTGCTCGCCTTGGCTACGCGGCTCATCAACGGGCGAGAGGACGATGCCGCCATTCTGCCGTCCGGCTGGTTTGGTAGTCGCTGGTTCCTCGCCAAGACTGAGCGGCTATTGTCAGAGTACGAGCCAATAGACAGCTTACCGGATATTCAGGCGCTTGGTATCCTAGCCTTATATCGGCTTCGGTGCGGAAGAGAGGAAGAAGCGCAAGAACTGGCCGGGTCCTGCTCGTCCAGAATTCGAGAGCTTTGTCTGCGAGAAACTAATGTTAGCCCATCAGACGAAGAGTATTTTAGAGTCAGGGCCACAACATATTGTGGTGCAGTGTCCCTACTTCGGTATGTTGGACCTTTCCGCACTGGAGCTGGATATTAATGGTTGTAGGACGGTTCGTTTATCAACTGGATCTTTATTCAATGACACTGGAACTGTTCGAGAGGACTCCGACGTCTTGGATCAACTGCCTTGCGGTCGTATTGGCATTGCGACCAATAGTCCCGGTAAGTAACAGTTGCCGCACAATATGCAGATGCTGACCAGGAAGACATCTCACCGGACGCGAAATTGAGTCTCCAGCTCGCCAACCCTCAACTGCTCCTAGTAAAGATGTTTCAGCTCACGGAATGGGTCTACAAACTCATAACTCCGAAGCAAGCGGACTCCCTGACTGTTCAACAAGATATGATGGCCACATACACTAACTGTCTCGGTTGGTACCGTGACTTGTTTCATCATATTGACGGGCATGGTGGAAGCCGAACCCCCTTCATCTTATTCCTCCAGTATGCCTCACACCAAAGCCTTACCTTCAAATACTGACTGCGTTCAGCATGTACTATCACTTTTGTCTGCTTTGCGCATTTCGGCTGTTTGTTGGTAGCCACCTACCCAGCACCGATCTTCAGCCACGCGAGCTCTGCGTGCAGGCGATACAATCGATTCTCTCTCTTGCCCAGTCATACGATGACCTCTTTACCCTGCGCCGCGTATCGGGCCTAGTCCCATACTTTGTGTGCGCATCAGGCCTTTTCAGCATCGCCCTCGAAGATGGTGGCGCCAGCATGGATTTTGTGCATTTGCGGCCAGCGGCTGCCATGAACTTTACGAAGAGAGGAGGGAGCAGCCTGGACACGCCGGGTACGGAGACAACGGCACCGTCGCAAATCAAAGTTTCGACCGTTATGCAGGCACGACTTTTGCTGTCCAAGATGGGCTCGACGCATCCCGCAGCGGCATTGGCAGAAGAGAAAATTTTGGAGAAGTTGAGAAGCTTGCGTCGCTCGGGCACCGTTTCAAATACAGCATAGTTCAGCAACGTTGGGCCGGGATGGCCAAGGTAGCATATCTAAGATTTGATGGAGTAAACAGGACTCAATCTTTATTGACCCATGATATTTAGGGATCTTTTCCTTCTTTACGGTATCTTACATGTCCAGCTATGCGGGCAGAGGTCGTATTAATCACCCAGACCCTCCAAAACCTGCGCAGGCGGTATGAAAAAGGTTGTGCCCGTTAACGCGGTAGAGTAGTCCAAAATGCGGTCATGCAGCCCCGGTGGACAGCCCACAAACATTCGCTCCAGCATCTTCTCAATTACCCATAGCCTCCTGGCGTAGCCAATGAAATACGTCCCGTACTCTTTGCTTGATGGCGACCCAAAAGGCATATTATCGCGCAGGATATCGTGTGCATTGCCCTCTTCATCTTCAATGGTCGCCAACGTCTTATGCGCTAGCTGCTCCCCGTCGCGCGCGTCGTCAAGCTCAAAATTGTCCGCCTTGCGCCGCCCAATGATGGCCTCTTGCTGTTCCGTCGGTAAGCGTCGCCACGCCACCATGTTGTGCACGTATTTCTGTACCACGACGAAGCTCCCTCCTGCGGCAGCCTCGTCGTCGGCGGCTGTCGCAAACACGGCGCCCGGAACGTCGCGCGGCGCCGGGTTGGCTGTGCCGTCGACGAAGCCCAGCAGGTCGCGGGCGTCAAAGTAGCGGAACCCTGTCGTCGCGTCGTCCACCCGTACGGCGTCGTCGAGCATCTCCATCAACTGGCTCTCGAATTCAAAGCTGACGTCGCGCCTGTCGGCACGGATGTGGAAGAGAATGTCGCCTGGAGTCGCTACGGCGGTGTGCTTTCCGCCCTTGATCTCTCGAAACGAGCGCAGCTCGCGCGGCTGCGGGAGGCCGGTGAGGCGGGCCCAGATGTCGGCGCCGATGCCGACGGTGCAGCTGAGGTTGGCGCCCGGGTGGCGGACGGAGACATTTTTGATCAACTCGCTGGTGCTGGAGACAGCGTTGCGTATCTTGTCTATGGCATCTTTAGACTGCGTGGCGGAGACGACGAGAAACGTTGCCGACTGCGTCAGCGGTGCGTCGACGGGCTGCATCGTGGTGAGAGGCCGGGTGATTATGCGCAGGCGCGCGGCGACAGTGATTGATGCCGACAACCTGGTTCTCGTGACGGTAAACATGGCAGCTTCTGGGCAATGGAATTGCTGCTTCTTTTATATGTACTTGGTGCTCGTCCAGTGAGAGCTGCATTATTAGAGAGCAAGCCGGGTGCAAGTGGGCGCCTGGCAAACTGTAAATGCAGCTTTCTACACAATGTCATTGGCTGTGTAGTGTTTCCGGATTCGAGTTAGTTACCTGGTAGTGGACAGGATCGCCGGCAAACAAGCTGAAGACTAGATGTCAAGCTATGTATGCTGTGACAGCAGGTGCATCATTCACAGCTGCGAGAAAGCCGTCGGTACTCTAGTAGTAGTTCCTTGAGGCGTTGCCACAATCATCGTGTTGGCAGCCGCCAGCTATGGCGACTTAAATTTGATTTATGCGCGTTGCGCCATTGTTTCCTAGGCATAGAAGAGGAAGCAGCCGTCGACTTCAACTGTATATTTAGACTGGTTTGTATGGTATCGCCAGCTTTCATAGCTGCCGCACATCAAGAACGGGGGCTGGCCGAAACATGATGCCACACCACACCAAAGATAGTGCATGTGCATACCGTTCGATAAATATATGTATTTTGGCATCGGCTTTAAGCTTTTATCCAGAAGCGTTGAAGCGACCCGAGAGGCAGTTATCTTAAGATTAGTATTCACGCGGCGGAACGCTAACTAATCCACAGCAAAAGGGGCCACTGGAACCCACCATCGCTGCCCAAGCTGCCAGCATCGACCTTGTTCTTCCAGGTCCTAATTTTCATCCCTCATCATCTGAGACTCGATGTCGCAGCCTCCTCCTACCATGACAAGCGCCATACCCTGACTTAATCAACATCTCTTGGTGCGCACACGCTTTCCTCGCCATCTTCGGACTTGGCGACCGCTGCCAATCAAAGCACATCAACAAACATGATTGCCGTCGACCTGTTGACGATATTCACGACTATACCACGCCATGTCTACTGATGGACGCGCCGCGGGGGCATGGCCGCCCACGCGCCCGAAACGCAGTGTACGCTCGCTTGATGCCAATCTGCGAAATTGCAAGTGTATGCTAACGCCGAACGCTATAGAAAATGCGAAACGGCACCTTTATCATCCCCAGCACCGGCGAGCGATCCAGAAAGCAATTTACTTTGCGCACATCCACCATAGGAACAACCCTCAGTGGCGTCACGAACCAATATGCCGAAGCCGAAACCATCTACGAGCAATACTCGGTCGCTGTCCAAGACGTCAAGTCTCGCCTCCTTGGGCTGTGGCGCTGGCTGTGCTTAGACGAAGGGCATCAGGTCCTCAAGTGCACTTTTGCCTACGTCCTCGGCAGTCTGGCGACTTTTTCTCCGGTACTCTTCGACTATTTGGGCGACCGTGACGGAAAACACATTGTCGCCACGCTGACCGTCTTCTTTCATCCGGCGCGCACCACAGGTTCCATGCTCGAGGCCATCGTGGTCGCCATCGGCGCTGTTATCTTCGCCGACATTGTCTGTCTGCTAAGTATGGCGGTCTCAGTCCTCTCGCGGAGGCAGCTCGATTCGGTCGCCCCCGCGCACGCCATTATCCTTCTCATGGCGGTCGGCGGTGGCCTAGGCTTCATCGCTTGGATCAAGCAAAGACTCGACCAGCCTCTCGTCAACGTTGGCGCTACGCTGGCGTCCATTGCCATCATTTCCATGGTCACCAAGGACGACTCTATTCAATACGGCTACTTTTCGTCAGAAAAATTTATCCAGGTGCTCAAGATGCTTCTAATCGGCATCGGTATCAGCGTGGCAGTAAATATGCTGGTCTGGCCAGTGGCCGCCCGAGATGTGTTGCGCAAATCCATCATAACTGCTTCATCTACACTGAGCGACCGACTGTCATTCGTCACGAGAGGATTCCTGATCGGCTCTGAAGAAGAAGTCAACTCGCCCGAATACCACCGCGTCTCCAAGTCCTACACTGCAGCCTATACCCGCATGACCCAGACACTACGAGAGGCGAAACTCGAGTACTACATTCTCGGTCAGGAACGAATATACTCATACGATAAACACCTGGTTAAATCTCTCGACTTGGTGTCACAGGCGATCGGCGGTTTGCGCAGTGCTTTAAACACACAGTTCACTTTACTGAAGGAGGGCGCAGCTCCGTGCGAGAATCAGGATCAATTCACCACAGATGGTGCCCTGCTATCTCCCAAGACGCCAGGCAGAATGTCATCGCTCATGGACGTCGTTGAGCGGCTTTCCGTGATTCAAGAAGACGACGAGCCGCGGAGCCTACCAAGCTCACGGTCCGACCCGTCGCCGGGCCAGAAGCCCATATTTCAGACGCCTTCCGATATTTTTGCGCTGTTCATGGCTTTGCTTGGGCCGTCAATGAAATCTCTGGTCTACACACTGTCGGAAATATTGCGTGAATCTCCATTTGGGAAGGACATAAAAAATGACGTTACCGTCTCTGAACAGTTGCGACAGTCGCTGCGAGAAGCTCTTAGCCTGTACAATTCGGCTAGAAGGTCCGCGCTACACGAGCTGTACAAGAACCTGGAACTAGTTCGTGTTCGACCCGAGGCTGTGCAGGCAGATATTGAAGAAGTAGCGGCTGCGTGTGGCCATTTTTCTCACAGCCTTCAGGCCGTGGCCGAAGCGATGGACGCCTATCTAGACGTGCTGGAGGACTTGAAGCATCGAACTGAAACAGAAAGTCGCAGCTGGAACTGGCTCAAGTTTTGGGAACGCAGACGTCGAGAGGCGCAAGCAGATCCCGAACATGAGCCACTGCTCACCAGAAGGCAGTCCGGCATCCGCAGATCTGCAATGCCGAAGGGCATTCCCAAGTCCATGGTGAAACAGCGCGACAATTTCAACTGGGACGCATCAACGCAGTCTAGCAGCTGGACTAGGAGCTTCTCGCAAGTTATGCTAAGCGTGATGCGGTTTCTGTGTCGCGAAGATGTCTTGTTTGGTATTAAAATTGCCATCGGCGCCGTTCTCTGGGCTATGTTTGCGTTTATCCCGGATACGCGGCCAGTATATCAGTCATGGCGCGGCGAATGGGGACTGTTGTCTTACATGATTGTGGTCGGCATGACAAACGGCGCCTCCAACACGACGGGGGTCTCGAGATTCATAGGAACAATAATTGGAGCGACCTGCGCGTGCGTTGCGTGGATCGTCAGCGCAGGAAACGCCTATGTCCTCGCCGTCCTCGGCTTCTTCATGGCGCTGGGCAATTTTTACATGATTCTCGTTGTAAAAAACGGCCCGCTCGGCCGCATTTCGCTCCTCGCCTACAATGTCATTGTGCTCTACGCCTACAGCCTGTCGCAAAGTCAAGATGAAGACGACGACGAGGGCGGAGAGAACCCGCTTATCTTTGACATCACCTATCACCGCGTCGTGGCCGTCACGCTCGGCATCATCTGGGGTGTGCTCTTCTGCCGCATCTTGTGGCCCATCTCTGGCCGTGCCAAGTTCCGCGAGGGCCTGGCTGTCCTGTACCTGCAGCTGGGGCTCGTCTGGAAGCGCGGCCCGCTGACTATCCTCGTCGAGAGCAACAGCACGCGCGACTACATGGACGCACGCGAGGAGGCGGCGCTCCAGCGCTACGCCTTCAAGCTCGAGGCGCTGCGCGGCTCGGCCAAGTCGGAGTTTGAGTTACGCGGCCCCTTCCCCAACAAGGCATACGGTCGCATACTGCACTCGACGAAGCACATCCTCGACAGCTTCTACGCCATGCGGCTCATCAGCGAACACCGCGTGGCACTGTCAGCGGGCGAACGCGCCCTCCTGGACTTCACCGCCAAGGAGCGGCTGCTGCTGTGCCAGCGTATCAGCCACGTCTTCCAGGTGCTCGCCTCGTGCATCATGCTCGAGTACCCGCTCACCGACGTGATTCCGACGATCGAGAGTAACAAGGACCGCCTGCTAGGCAAGATCCACCAGTTTCGTAGAGACCACATCGAGGCGCAGCTGCGCGGTGGCGTTGTTCACGAAAATTCGAACGGCGAAGGCACGGCGGCCGCAGCGGGCAAACGCCGGAGAGGCAGCGCGAGCGGTGCGACGCCGGCGCAGCTATGCGTCGAGGTGGAGGAGAGGGACTATGCGCTCGTGTATGCGTACATCCTGGTGACGGCGCAGGTGGCTGCGGATCTAAAAAGGGTGCGGGAGGAGATTGAGAATTTGTTTGGCGTGCTGCATCAGAATGACATGCTTCTTGAGTAGCTGAGGTTATTTTCGCACTGTGTTTTTATGTCATATCACGGCGATCAGGAGTTCAACCATCATCATTTCGTATTTCACACATTTCGAACGAGGTTAATTTGGTAGTCAAACGATGCATATTAACAAAAAATATATCCACGCGTGTATGCCCCTGTATAATAAAAACCGTTTCATGCAGTCATGACATTTCTTCGTCCGTTGAACGATTATATCCTCCCTAGAACGTGCACTCACGCAACTTGCCCAGCTTGCCCATCTCGTACTCTATCCACCTACCCACGCCCTTCCGCCCCCGCACCAGGACCGTACCCGGATTCATAACGTGACACCCCTCGTACGTGACGCAGAACGGCGGCGCTGATGCGTCGACAAGCACCATGGCCGTCGGAAGCGGGTACAGATGCAGCGCCGACGCAAAATCCCAGTGCACAGGACGCGACGAAGCCCGGAATGGCGACAGGTAGCCCTGGTCCAGCAGCGTCTTGACGAGCTTCTGCGCCGAGCGCACGTCCTCCGGAAGCGACGATGCCGCCGTCGTGACGGAAGGCTCCTCTTGCGTCGGTTGCGGTGGCTGGTTGCTCGCCGGCGCTGTGTGGTCGCCGTCATCAATGTCCATTGAGTCTGCCGTTGGCAGATCTTCCTCGGCCAGGGTCTTGGAGTCGACCGGATTCTCCGTCGCGGCCTGTCCCCGCTCTCCTGTGGCCGTTGCGCCGCCGCTCTTCTTCTTCAGACGTACTGAGGCGCGACGCAGGCGCGCGGAGATGTCATCCCTGAACAGGACGAGCTCGTGGTTGGGCCCAAACAGGCTGATGCGGCTCGGGTTTGACGCCCATACAGCAGTGCCCTGGACGCCGTGTGACGTCCCCGCTTCGGTGTTTGCTGTCGCAAAGGCCCTCCGGACGCGCGATGTGAACATGTCGGGAACAGGCTTCCGCGGCAGTGGGGTGGAAGCACCGGCCGTGAACGACGAGACCCAGCCGTCGTTGTCGCCCGGGACAAAGACAAAGGTTGATGCGTGGAGCAATGTGGGGAAGTCCGACAGCGCCGAGGCGAGCGCGTCGAAGTACTCCTTGTATTCGATGCTGCCGCCGCTGCCGCCGCGTGCCATGACAGCCTGCTGTGTGAAGTTGCCGGTCAGGACAAATGTCACGGGGGTGCTGCCCTCGGGTTCGGCGGCGTAGATGGCGAGGATCTTGCGGAGGGCCTGGAGAGCGCGGGGCTGGTCGAGATTGAGCTCGCCGATGACTACGGCACGGCCGCGGGTCGGGCCAGATGGCGGCATGTCCTCCTCGTCGTCGTTGAGGGTTGCGGGAGGTGGCGGCGGCGCGAGCAGCCGGCGCTCGAGCCTGCGCATCTTCTGTCCGACGGCACGCTCGCTGCCCACGCCCAGGAAATCGATCCAGCCGAATCCTCCGCCAATTGTGTGGTCCGGCCCGTCGTCGGGGCCGGTAATGCCAAGTGTGGCCTTGCGCTTCTCGCAGGGGGGCTGGCCGATAAAAAAGCCCTGGAAGCGGCCACCCAAAGTGCCTCCGACGCCGCTGCTGCCACCGAGGCCCTTGCCGATGGATTCATCCTCTTCTTCGTAGACGCCGTCGACCAAAACAATCATGCCGGGGCAGAACCAAGCCGAGTCTTCGGGGATGGCGACGGCCTGCTTGAGATCTAGCGCAATGGTGCCGGTCAAATCACTGATTGCCAGTTCGCCGGTGGGCAGGATATTAAGCTGTCCCAGGAGCATGTGGTTGCTTCCGTGACGACCAAGCATGTTTGCTATGGGTGTGATTTTGAGAGTTTGTGAGCTTGATTGTTGGGGCTGGGAGCGTGAGGACGAGACTGTCGAAGTCTGGAAAGATTCGTTACGAAGTAGGCGTTGATGAATGATGTGGTAGCGGCTTCGAAAGGCCGCCGTTTTATGTGATGCTTGGGGTAGGAGCGACGGTTTCGATGTATCCCTGAATCGTTAGCAACGTCCTATTTCAGTTGTGAGTCAACTTACCTCTCGAAATGTTTTTTCCCAACATTGTAGAACATTCGCGGCTGTTCAAACGCATCTATGACCTTGAGCCATCCTCGCGCATCGTTCATCTCGTCGTCGTCGTGTTCACCTTCCTGCACACCGAGACCGGACATTCCGAAACTGTTATTGCTGTCCTCTCTCGCCAACGCTGTCGGACGCAGGCCGAGTCGCGTGTTAAACGAATCGCCAGCGCTAACGTCCAGCATGCTGTCGCCCCGGGGTAGCCCGCGTCCCGGCGCCACCAGCTTGCCGCCGCTCATGTTGCCCTCGAGCGTCTTGAGGATTTCGTGAAGCTCCTTGCTCGCGCCGTCAACGATGGCGCCGCCGTTGCGGTTCTTCCAGCTCCTCGCCGCCTCCTCGAGCACGCGCTCCGCCAGTCCGTCCTCGCGCCATCCCGAGCCGCAGTGTCGGCCGATGAAGGAGGCGAGTTCCTGCAGCGCGGAAGACGTCAGGGTTAGGGAGTGCTTTTTTGTAAATGTTCGAAAGGCGAGCGGCCGCAAGGTCGCGGGTGGCAGGATAATCGGGAGGATGCCAGCCTTGGGTGCGTTGACGTTGAAGGGCTTCAGTGGATGTACCGGCGTCGCAAATGACGGCGACGAGGAAGGCAGCGAAGACGAGGGAATGTGTACATTTTTTCGACGAAATATGGCCGCTGGTGTTTTATCCATTTTAGCCGCGTGTTGGGTCAAACGCCGAATTGATGCAAACAAAGATTGGCGTGCTCACAGTCCTGGCACCTGGTGGACGCGACTGGGCAGTGGGAACCGCGTCGCGCGTCTAATTGATTTCGATAGATGCATAACCCGCTTTTGTGGATAGCGCCACTAATAATGCTAGCATCATTGTGAGCTCATGGAACATGGTTTTGGTTATAAATGTCGCTGCAGCGCTGTCGATTCATTTGGGTCAATAATTTGATACGCCGTCAACATGTTTGCTTTAAGATTTCGAGTTGTCACGCGGTCCGGAATACCGCTTAGGCGCATGGTATCGACGCTGTCCAACAACCAGCACATCGTAAGTCTCACGACTGTCTTTGCGTCGAGCCAGCTGCTGACGAATGGCAGCGAGTCTACAAAGATGCGTCTTCATCGTCGAGCATCCTGACGTACCTGGATAGTGATCCGCCTTCAAAACGCCTGGCCATTGGCACGACGACAGAGCTCCCCCCTACGCCAAGGAGCTTCACAGAAAACAAACGCTTCCTCGAGATTCTAGACGACGTGATTCGTGAATACGGCCACCTCGACGAAGGTGTGACCAACCAGGCCCGCTCTCTTGCGAACCCGCCCAGCTTTCAGCATCCCGAAGGCGGAAACCCGCGCCGCAAAGGTGCCCGATCTGAGCCCAGCGGCGCCAGCGGCCAGGGAGGCGCTGGAGGAGCTGGCATCGGAGGCTTCGTTCACCTAGGCGACAGCAGACACCCACCCGAGTTTGGCAGGATCGCCTGGCCAGAGGATATCCTCGGCAGCGTGGAGGTGAATGACTCGGGCGAGGTGACCAGCAAGTTGACGCCGAGCGGAACATACCGACCGGTGACAAACGATGGAATGTAAGTATTACTTCTAATTGTTCATGGGTAGTATGAAGCTAACGACGCCAGCTTGGGTCTGAGTTCGTTTATAAGGGAGAAGCTGATTGAGCGTCTGAAGCAGGAGGAGGCCAAGGAAAAGGGACAGTGATGACGGACTTGTAATCCAGTATTGTAAATAATACATTAAGAGCTAATAACTGTATTTTCAGCCTATGGATGTAGCAATTGCTATGATTTGATACGCGGTCAATTTGACGTCAGATGCCTGTCCATTAATGTGCCGCCGCTTGATCTGTTGGAGAACGGCGCGCCGAATTGGGTTTCCGTGATATCATTCTGCAGACCCTGCAGTCACTAAACTGTTGCCGTCTTGCGCAGCCCTAAGCTGTCCAGGATACCATGCCTGTTGTTGCCAATACAAAATGCAATGAGATAATGTATGCCGAGCAATTAATTATTTGAAACAAGAGCATCGAAATCTGTTGCAATTTCTTGTCGAGGATCATCCATGATAGCAAAAATGCTGACGTAGGCGCCCGGCTTTAGTACTTGAGTAGTGGCCAGGGTCATGCTATAGCGCCCTCTCCCCCAAAAATACCCCAGCGCTTCCGGTGCCTGCCAACTGTCCCACCACCTGTTCCCCAGTTAATGCAACCCCTCAACCACCGGCAAGCTTCTCGGCCTCGCTGGCGGCCCAAAGTTTCCCTCCACCACCGCAAATCTCACGATACCCACGGCGAGCAGTCTACCGCCTCGAAGCTCGGCGTCATCTGCCCGCAATACATATCCGTCATGGCTAACCGAGGCTTCGATGACGAGGAGCTGACCATCTCGCTGTCGTCGACGCATGTCCGCCGGCAGCAGCAACAGCAGCAGCAGCAGCAGCAGCAACATCACCAACCCCACCACCGCCACGATGCCGACCGCTCGTCCAGGCCGGCATCGCAGACAGTCGGCGCTCCGCCCAAGGAAAAGACAAAGACGGAGCAGCGCATCGGCGCTTACAAGGTCATTCGCACACTCGGTGAGGGCTCGTTTGGTAAGGTCAGGCTAGCCACCCACATTGGCACCGGCCAGCAGGTCGCCCTAAAGATTATCGCCCGCAAGAAGCTCATCAGTCGCGACATGGTCGGCCGCGTGGAGCGAGAGATCGAGTACCTGCAGCTCCTGAGACACCCTCACATTATTAAACTGTAAGAAACAACCCCGGAAAAATTAACAAACCGATGCTCATGCGCCAAGATATACTGTCATCAAGACACAAACCGAAATTATCATGGTCCTCGAATACGCCGGCGGAGAATTATTCGACTACATTGTACAAAACGGCCGCATGAAGGAAGCCGAAGCCCGTCGCTTCTTCCAGCAGATGCTCTGCGCAGTCGAGTACTGCCACAGGCACAAGATTGTCCACCGCGACCTCAAGCCCGAGAACCTGCTCCTCGACGACCACCTCAACGTTAAAATTGCTGATTTCGGTCTGAGCAACATCATGACGGACGGAAACTTCCTCAAGACGTCCTGCGGCAGCCCCAACTATGCCGCCCCCGAAGTCATTGGCGGCAAGCTGTATGCCGGCCCCGAGGTGGACGTCTGGAGCTGCGGAGTTATCCTCTACGTTCTACTGGTTGGACGTCTCCCCTTTGACGACGAGCATATTCCCAGCCTCTTCGCCAAGATCGCCCGGGGCACATACAGCATGCCGCAGTGGATGCCCAGTGGCGCCGCCAACCTCATCAAGCGAATGCTCGTCGTCAATCCCGTCCAGCGTGCCACGATCGAGGATATCCGCCAGGACCCCTGGTTCACGACTGACCTTCCGGCATACCTGCAGCCTCCCGTCGAAGAATTCCTTAACACGGGTGTGGACCCCAACAAGGCGATTGAAAAGAGCGACATTGCCCCCAACGCTTCTGTCAAGGTACAGGAGCGCCTCCACAACGAAGTGACCGACAAGATCAGCCGCACCATGGGTTACGGAAAGAACGATGTCGAAGAGGCCCTGCAATCAGAGGAGCCATCGGCGATCAAGGACGCGTACATGATTGTGCGCGAGAACAAGTTAATGCAGGTCAACCAGATTGCCGACGCTGTGGCCGCCGAAGCCGAGGAGGGCAGCCCCGTCATGAGCATGTCGTCGGCACGCTCGGGCGTCCCACAGCTGCCGCGCCCGTACGTCAGCAAGGTCGGCATCCTGCCTTCGAGTATCGGCACATATCACAAAGACTATATTGAGCGAGCCAAGTTGGGCGTGGAGGGCTCAGAGCCAAGCGAAGCGGCAATCAACGAGGAGCCGCCGTCGGCGCGCACCGACGCCGAAAAGGAAGAGGCGGCCCGGCGATTGAAGCCGCACTCGCGGTCGCAGAAGCAGCTGGAGGAGGGCAGCAAGAGGCCGCAGGGTATGACGCCCATCAACCCGCCCAAGAAGACCAAGCCGGTGCGTTGGCAGTTTGGCATCCGGTCGCGCAACGCGCCGTGGGAGGCGCTCCTGTGCATCCACAAGGCGCTATACAAGCTCGGCGCTGCCTACATCCCCGACGAGGACTACGCCGGACTGCGATCGCAAGAGGACGAGACGCCCATAGAAGAGAAGCGACAGCTGGACAGCAAGGACCCCACCCAACGATACAAGCTGCCTGCTGATCCCTGGCACATTCGCGTGCGCTGGGAGACGAAGAGTGCGTTCCAATCCACCCATTCGAGACAGTACAGTTTACACTGACATCTTTACAGTCATGCGTAGCACCAATACCAACACCCCGACAGAGACGGAAGGCAAGGGCGAGGCCAAGATGCCCGACAGCTACCAGGTGCTAGTGGGCAAGGCCGCGCAGAAGCGCGACTTTGTGGCGCTGCACCTGGGCATCCAGATCTACGAGATGGAGCAAGGCGTGTATCTCGTGGACTTTAAGTGCTCGGGCTATGAGACGGCCGACGGCAAGCTGCTCGAGGACAAGGAGGTCATGAGCCCGTTCCCGTTCCTTGACATGGCGGCGCGTTTGATTATGCAGCTTGCCGAGGCGGACTAGCCAGTCAAACTGCAAAGTACTTACTGTTGCTGCTTTTACGTTTTATTACTTGCTTCTTTCGGCGCTTGGCATTTTATAGATCTCATCAGGAGTTTTGCGCTTTCACAATTTACGGCCATTTATCAATACACAACTTTACCACCCCATCGTCACTTTACGAAATTGATCCAGGTCATCATGAATGCATTGATTGTACATATCCAAAACTAATCAACCTCATTTTTGGCAAAAGAAGAATCATCCAATCAGCACAAAATGCTATACACATCTTGAACTCGTCATAAAGACTTGTGGTAGTCTAAAGTAACCCAGAACAAAGAAGAAAAACGCAAAATTCATAACAAGCTAAATCAAACGTCCTTTATTTGAACTGGTCCTCGGTGACACCCTTGCCCATGGCAGAGGTGGAGCTGACGCCACCGGTAATCATCTTTTGCAGCTCATCGACGTAGTTGGCACCACTCCACTTCTGGTGCTTGACGACGTCGACACCGAGCTCCATCTCAGGCTCCTGGACGAGCTCGCCGTAGGCGCGCATGCCCTGCTTGGCGTAGGCCTGGGCGAAGCGGTCGCTGATGAGGGCGGTGGTGTGGAGGCCGGCGAGGGTGATGAACTGCCAGCAGTAGCCGAGACTGGCGAGACGCTTGATGTACGTCTCCTGCTCGTCGCGGGGCATGGCTGTCTTCCAGTTGAACGAGGGCGAGAGGTTGTAGGCGAGCTTCTGTTCGGGGATCGCGGCGTGGACGCCGTCGGCAAACTCCTTGGCCTGGGCGTAGTCGGGGAGCTTGGACTCCATCCATACAGCATCGCAGTAGGGGCCGTAGGCGATGGCGCGGTTTATGGCGCAGTCGCAGCCGCCCTTGAGGCGGTAGTAGCCCTCGCGGGTGCGGGGGGCGTCCCAGTTGAAGTAGACGTCGACGCCGCCGAGGAGGCTGCTGGCGAGGGCGCGGGCCTCGGTGTTAGACTTGCCCTTGGCCTGGGCGGCGTACTTGGACTTGAGCTCGGCCTTGTTGGTGTAGGCGCCAGCGTCGATGGCGGCAGCGACGGCCTCGTCGAAGCGCATGAGCTTGGCCTTGGCGAGCCACTCGTCCTCAATCTGCTGCAGCTGCTCGCCGATCTTGCCGGAGGCCTCGGCGGCAGTCATGAGCTCGTTGAGGGGCTGCAGGTTGGGGTTGGTGCTGCCGATGATGAAGGCGTGGTCGCGGGGGTCGATGGTGGTGGTGATGAGGGTGGCAGCCTCGGCGTCGGTACGGGCGACGGCAATGAGGTCGGAGCCTAGGGGTGTTAGCAATCATGAGGTGCACCGCGAGCAATGAAGCAGCTGCGCTTGGCTTGGAGGGCTTACCCATGATATCGGCCTGGGCACGGATGGCAACCAGACGGCTGATGTGCTCGCTGATGGGGACGAGGACCTTGCCGGCCATGTGGCCGCACTTCTTGGTGCCAGGAGCCTGGTCCTCAATGTGAATGCCAGCAGCACCCTTTTCAACAAAGAGCTTGGTGAGCTTCATGACGGCCGTCAGACCGCCATGGCCAGTGTCTGCATCGGCAATGATGGGACGCAGGTAGTCGATGTTGGCAAGCTTGGAGCGCTCGCTCTTGGCGACGCTGAGGCGCTCCTGGCGCTGCTTGCGGTCGTGGAAGAGCTGGGCCATGAAGAGGTGGCCGACCTTGTTTGGAACGGTAGTCTAAAAACCAGCATTTTTGTCAGCATGCTAATTCCCCGTATAAACTTGAATTTGTGAATAAGAAGCATGTAAGTCGCTGAAGGCGCAGGCTTGGCATGTGATAATACAGTGGTAGCCAACCCCACTTTTGCTGGGGGGGCGGCAGGTTAAGGTGTGGCAAAAGGTGTACAACGGGTGTAAGCGGCTAGAACGGGGGGGAGCTTTCTCACGTAAGGGTAGTCAGCCAGATCGGGGCCCGGCTCGTCGGAGGAGGAGGCAGTGGAAGATGACTGCCATCCGGAGACGTAGACGGTGTCGAGGTATTTGGCCATCTGAGTGAGCATGGTGGGCTCGAGGCAACCGTAAGTGAAGGAGGCGTCCTTGTTCTGTGTCGTATTAGCGGGTGAATGAAAGCGACAACGCCCAGAGGGAGATTGCGGAGAAGGGATCAATTGGCTCAAGGAATTGATTTGGCAGTGTTTCTTACCTGGAAACGACCCTCCATGATCTTCCAAAGCTTCTTGGCCTGGGTGTTGCTGGGGTACTCGATCTTGAGGTGGCCGCGCTTGGAGACAATCTGCTCAGCAGTAAAGGGACGCTTGGTGTGCTTCCAGCGGGAGTCCTTCCACCAGGCCTTGACCTGGGCAACCTCCTGAGCAAAAAGGTCATCCTCGGACTCGGGGTTGACGGCCGGGTTGATCATGTTGTTGGCGGCCATGATGGCGGTTATTGGAGGTTTAGCCGAGGTGTAGATGTGTGTTGGTGAGTAGTAGCTGGCACGCGAGCACAAGCCCGTTGAGAGGAGAGGTAGAGGGGAGAGGTTCCGAGTGGATGGAAAAAGTCTAGAAGACTTGGAATGGGTACAAGACGATGATTAGGAGGAAGAAAAATAAAAGAGGAAGAAAACGGAGGCGAGATGTTTGAGGCGGGAGATATTTAGAGTCCTGGACAGCCGGCCCAGTCAGTCACAGTCATATGGCAATTAGGCAAGGTTGGTACATGGGCCGTGGGCGGCCGGGGGTGGGTAAGCCAGGTACATGCACGACAGGCCGGTGGCGCCTAGAAAGGTCGGCCGGCTGTTCTGTTTTGCTCGTGCCAGCTGCCAGCCCAGGTGTTGCCCGTTGCGGGCAGCTGGTAGTGGAGGTACCTACTTGGCGGGTCCGTTTGCTCGCGGCCGTGCAGCCTGTGCTTTGTACCGAGCAGGGCGAATGGGCACTAAAAGTGTACATGTGCCGAGATGTTCGGACCGGTGCTCGAGTACTCCGTACCGGACGTTGGCTACCGAAGAATACCTACAAATTGCGAATAACGCCATTCTCATATTGATTATACAGGGACAGTATCGTAAATACCTATCCATCTGGCTGACCTACATCACTTACTGTCGGCGGCGGTACCTCACATCATGCGGTAAGCGGTCCTCCACTATGTGTAGGTTAACCCGGTCGACTAGATAATACGTGCATGGCCAATGGGGCGAATGAGTAGAGAGGCAGGTAGCTGGCAGGCAGCTCGGCGGAGATGCGGAAAACCGCTCGTATGGCCGTAGAGGTCACCGTACCAGCACAATGACGATTTCGATGCTACAAGTCCGATTGTCGCAGCTCTCGGCTCAAAGGACGACCGGAAGCAAGCACATGCTGGAGCACCAGAGTCCCACAAACAGCTACTCCGTACCATTCACACCTCCAACTGCAAGTCGGTACGTACCTTTCAATCTTTGCCTGGGCCAATCTTGGGTGGGGCCCCATACACAGTGGACCCGGACACCCAGCAGCCAATGGCAGACGAACCAAAAGGCGCTGAAGCACCGTCTTTCGCTGGAAATGCACTGGAACTGCTGCCAGAGCACGTCCGGAGTAGTGGGGCTCTCTGCCTTTGGCCGAGGCCTACGGCGGCGACCTTGTGCTGCAAAGTGTAATTCGACTGTCGCCGAGGCCCAGCACGACTAGCCAAAGGAAATGAAAAATCGCTCAGACTGGTATTGTCCAACAATTGCCACTGAAAGGCTACGTAGTATGTCGCCTCTAAACCTTTGAAATCTTGAGTCAGAATTACAAATGTGGCGGCAGGAGTACTTGAGGAGTCGTATTGCAGTGCCCCGCATCGAGCTCACCAGTGCACGCATCGGTAGTGGTGGCACGCTCCAACCCCCCGCAAACCGCTTCAGCCGCATCCTTACAGGGGAGGCAACGACGTGCTACTGCATTACAAGGCTTTCCTCTGTATAATTTAGCAAGTCCCAGTAATAGCTTACGTAGTGTCAGTTGGAGCTGGCGTCCTTTTCCCCAAGAGTATTCTCTCCAACGTCCTACGCGCATCCGGAAGAGCAAGCACCACGCATCGGAGCGATGGCCTGCAAGTATAGAAGCATCAAAACCCCCCGTACTACTCCGTATTTAAGACCCCAATTCCGTACTCCCCTCTGTTCCGTAAATACCCTTCCAACCGCTGCTTGCACAGCTAGCGCCCGATTCGCTCCTTTGCAATCCACCCCGGCCGGCCCCCGGCCCCCGGGCCCCGGCTCAACCTGTGCTTTGCATGTGACGCGCCGCCGTACCAGCAATGCTCGTCCGTCACGCCACGGACATTACTGACGCCGTCTCACGGCATGCGCAAGCTCTTGGTATATGGCCCGAGCGACCTCAGCCAAAGACCTCATATTATAGGTTTTTACGAGGCACCATCGAGAACGTAACGGAACCAGGCTACATCCAAAACTGCATGCTCTGACCATGGCAGAAGAGGTCATGTATGCGTCGCTCACCTTCCAGTTTGGTTGTAAGCTCACTTGTCTATTAAACTGAAACGTTGGGCAGGTGCTGAGCTATGTATGCCGTGTTGCTAGTCAGGTACATTGCCAAATTGTATCCTCTAGACCTCGAATGGTCGTCCTGAGAAGATGTGCTGCTTCGCTGATTTCGCCCAACACAATTACCTTGGCCAGATGAACAGTCAGTGCTCGCTCCTGCGGGAAGGGGAATATCGCGGATACAAGAGTTCTGCCAGTGGGTGGGTGTTTTCGTGACGATGCATGGTATACCTCCGGCCTGTGCCTTTGGCTCGATAAAGGCAACACGTCTATTTCAGACATGTGTATATGGACTGCCCTGCGTCGTTGCGGCTGAAGGCTCCAGGAACACGAACGTAAAGAGCTGAGAAGTGTCGTCTGCTAAACGATTTTCTTCCCATCTATCAGGGTGCCGTATGCTGCACCGCGAAAGAAAATCGAAGCCTAAGACGAGCAACTGCGACTCGCGATAATAGGTATCAAACATTTTACAGTCGGAAAACTTGAGGGCAAGGTCACAAGACATGCAGCGTTAACTGATGGCTTGCCACTGCGCGAAAGCATGAGTCTAAGCCTACGGTACTCATGCCGAAATTGGTAATGAAAAGTCGAGAGAAAATGCCAAGACAAAATGTTCGAGATGCCGCGCTTGAAGGTCATAGCGTAGAGACCTCCGTGCAGTAACATCTACGCCGAGAGAATTTAAGATGAGTCAGCTGGCAAAAAAAAATACAATATAACCCAGTACTATCGATACTGATATGCAGAATCCATGTTGCTTCGAATATCGCCCAAAATGCGCCTCACGCACGCGCAGAAGCGCCTCACGCACGCGCAGGAACGCCTCACTATAGCGTGGCAGTGGCTGAAGCCATTCACACACGGGCAATACAGATCGAGGCTCAAGCCACACGCACAATCAGGACATATTTTAATATATTCAGCGTCATTCGCCGGGAATAGCTAGTTTCGTCCGACCTCGCTGCACCGACATCTGGCCATTAGACGATATATTGCACGGAATCTATCAAGAAAAGCTGATCAATAACTCAGCCCCAAACGATTTTAATGTTCGAATGAATGAATAGATACGAGATGCTTTTTTTTATCAAAGTATTGCCGCTCACGCAGGCTATCGATGTTTCACATTTGCGGTCTTACAGCTTGTCGCATCCGCATCCCGCATCTGCATCCGACATCGCTTATGCTTACCGCATTGCCTAGCGGCATAACAAATCTCCAGCCTGGCCAGATATCTGTTGAGCTCAGCGAATACAGTGCCACGTTCATCTCTGCCGCGCTGTCTCTCCTGTCTTTCCCCAGACCTGCCTACCTTATCGTCTTCACTCCCCGCCTCCACAAACACCATAATACCCACCCCACACAGACTCGCCACCAAAGCTTCTCCCAAACCTACATCCATCAACACCATCCAGGGCCGCCACGTTTTAGCCCATAAATACGACTGCGCTGCAGAATTTTGTCCAATCTCATCTGCATTGCTTCCATTCTGCTCTCTTCGACACCCGACGACACAGCGCCGCGCGGATTCGACGCTGCTTCCCCCCGCACCTGCCCCTCCCCCGACACCGCTAGTCGTATAGCAAACAGACAGCTTCGACAATGGCCGAGTCCAACGCGCCCTCTGCGCACCGCCCCCGCGGCTCTGAGGATTTCGGCGTTTTTGACGATGCCAAAACCTACTACGCCTCCGACGAGCGACACACCGGCCGCCATGGCAACCGTACACGCACATTCTCACAGGTACGTGGCGAGAGCGTCGTGGTGGGACGGAGCTGACATAGCTTCAGAGCGGCTTGATCAAGCAAATTGAGCGGATGAACCTGCCAGAGCCATTTCGTCGCGGGAGCCACGGTACGGAACCCGTACCATGCCAGCTTTCGTCATGCTAATCCTCGCAGATGAAAGCAATCTTGAACACGGCCGCCGTTTTCTGATCCAGGTCGACGCCACGCTCGAGAGCTTAAAGAAGCAGGAAGACACCGATGGAAATATGCAAATCACAATCGAAGACCACGGTCCCAAGGTTTTACCCCTTAGAACTGCCGCGTCGGCCGGATACCGCCGCTTCGAAGTTCGCGGCACCTATATGCTCTCCAACCTTCTCCAGGAGCTGACCCTGGCCAAAGAGTACGGCCGCAAGCAAGTTGTCCTCGACGAGGCCCGTCTCAACGAGAACCCCGTCAACCGCCTTTCCCGTCTGATCAAGGACCACTTCTGGGACGGACTGACCCGACGCATCGACGCTTCCACCATCGAAATTGCTGCCCGCGACCCCAAGGACTGGACCGACGACCCTCGGCCGCGCATCTACGTGCCTGCCAAGTGCACAGACCAATACGAATACTACAAGCGTGTTGCCCTCGAGCGTCCGGAAATTAGGCTGGATGTTCAGCTGCTGCCCGAGATCATCACACCGGAGCTTATTCGCGATATGAACGAAAAGCCCGGCCTGCTCGCTGTAGCCGTCGAGGAAATCGAGGAGCAGCATCCTGAGAAGGGCACCATCAAGTCGCTCCGCGGTCTACCGTTTGTTGTTCCCGGCGGTCGATTCAACGAGCTGTACGGCTGGGATAGCTACATGGAATCGCTTGGCCTGCTGGTCAATGACCGCGTTGACCTGGCCAAGGCAATGGTGCTCAACTTTTGCTTCTGCATCGAGCACTATGGAAAGATTCTCAACGCCACGCGGTCCTACTACCTTGGACGTTCCCAGCCCCCCTTTCTCACAGACATGGCTCTGCGAGTATACGAGAAAATTAAGCACGAACCGGACTCGCTCGAGTTTCTGCGTCGCTCAATCCTGGCCGCCGTTAAGGAGTACCACAGCGTGTGGACAGGAGAGGCTCGCCTGGACCCCACGACAGGTCTATCCAGATATTGTCCCGAAGGTCTTGGAGTCCCCCCCGAGACCGAAGCTAGTCACTTTGTTCACATCTTGAAGCCGTTTATCGAGAAGCATGGCATGGAGTTCAAGGAGTTTGTTCGCGCTTACAACCATGGTGAGATCAAGGAGCCCGAGCTGGACGACTATTTCATGCACGACCGCGCCGTGCGCGAGTCGGGCCACGACACGACCTACCGCTTTGAAGGCGTTTGCGCCAATCTAGCCACGATTGACCTCAACTCGCTGCTGTTCAAGTACGAGACGGACATTTCGCGAACCATTCGCAGCTTATTCGACGACAAGCTCGTCATGCCCGCCGAGTTCTGCCACGGTACTCCATATAAGCCTGGCGAGTTTCTTACCTCTGCCATGTGGGATCGCCGCGCCAAGAGACGCAAGCTTACCATGGACAAGCTCATGTGGGACGAGGAGGAGGGCATGTTTTTCGACTACGACTTTGTCAACAAGAAGCGCTGCTCGTACGAAACCGCGACGACCCTCTGGTCGCTGTGGGCCGGAGTCGCCTCGCCCAAGCAGGCTGCTGATATTGTAAAGAAGGGACTACCCAAGTTTGAAGCCTACGGAGGCTTGCTTGCTGGCACAGAGGATTCACGCGGAACAATCGGCCTCGAGAGGCCCAACAGACAGTGGGACTTTCCGTACGGCTGGGCGCCTCAGCAGATGCTGGCCTGGACTGGCTTGCTGCGCTACAGCTTCAACGAGGAGGCTGAGCGCCTGGCATACAAGTGGTTGTTTATGATTACCAAGGCGTTTGTCGATTTCAACGGCGTCGTGGTTGAAAAGTACGATGTTACTCGGCCAGTCGATCCGCACCGCGTGGATGCCGAGTACGGTAACCAGGGTCTCAACTTCAAGGGTGTGGCCAAGGAGGGGTAAGTCATCTGCTGCATGACTATACTGTATAAACGCTAATCTTTGCAGTTTTGGCTGGGTTAATGCCAGTTACGTGTATGGTCTCCAGATTGTGAATGCGCACATGCGTCGTGCGCTGGGCACCCTCACGCCGTACCCGACCTTTATCAAGGCAATTGAGCAGATGAACGAAAAGGCGCTCGCCGAACTCGAGTAGCCATGGTTTAGACTATAATATGTTGGCGTGTGATTTAGAATTCCGCTTCTCTTTTAAAACGTTAAATACATTGAGCGTCCACCGTGCAATATCCCGTTCCACGTAACATTGCTAGCAAAAGGCACACTTTATAGACCCTCCAGAACACCATATCGGAAATTGTTTCCGAACAATTGGTACTGACGCGTTTCGTGGCTGGCGCGACGTGCATACTTACGCTGGCCGGACAGCCGTTTGCATCATACCGACTTCACATCTCCAACACCACCTTTGGCACCACCCGCACACGAAACCATGGAACCAAGACCGAAGCGAGCTGCTAAAACGACTGCCGAAAAAGACATCCTAAATTCCGGCACCAGGAAGCGTCAGCGGCTGACTGCTGCCCCCGCTGTCACGCGCCCGTCCGACGAGACGGGGCTGGCGGCGGCGCAGCAAGACGTCGCGGCCGCGACTCAGGTGTTGAGACTGGACGAGGGCGTCATATCCAGTTCCGGCGTCGATTCTTTCGTCGAATTCTTGAACGAGTACGCGTCCAAAGTAATTCTGCCGGCGCGCCAGCTTCAGAACGCGAATATCCAGGCACAAAACGACAAGCCTCACCCCGCGCTGGAGATACGATACCCTGAGGGCTGGACGCAGCAGGATGAGAGTCAAGCTCAGGCGCTATGGGAGTCAGAGAAAGGGAGCTGGAGCATCGGACTCGGTGCTGCCAAGCCCTATCTCACCCTCTGGAAAGTCTGCCTGCAATACGGACAGTGTACCCCCTGGGACGTAATCGGGGTCAAGAATAACTTGCGTTTCGAGACAGCGTCTAGAGGCTCGTCACACTGCATGTGGTCTAGGCCATTCTGTGACACTCTCGCGCCAATCGTTACGCATCCCATTTGGCCAACCCATTTCCTTGGGTCTGTCCCCATGTTTGTTGGAATTGCTATACAATATGCCATTATACTACGTACGAATGACCAGAGGCCCTGGAATCCTGCTCCTCGCAGCCAGGATACCTTCCTCCAGTTAATGGCACAATATGCGAACGGCACAGAGCCCATCAGGAAGAGCCATGAGAGGGTCCGCAACCGGCTTGCGCAGGGTAATGCGGACGTTCCCAATATTTCTAACGTCTTCTTGGCGTTGGAAAAGGTCATCTTTACTTTGCCAGAAGACTATGTTCCAGCTGGAGATGGGAGCTATGCCGTCACTACGCAAGATTTAAATAATCTTGTCGAGGCACTAGATACAATGCGCTCACCACTGACAGGCGTTCTCGGTCTCCCAACAAAGGTGTTTTTTACGAGCACCTTGTCGGCCAGGCCGGGATGGACTGTCCCCAACGCGAGCGAGCTCGAAGGCGTCCACAACAATGCAATGCTGGAGGAGCGCCGTCATCGCATTGCGCGTGCAAAGGACGCGCGGCCACCCGACCAGCAAGCTGTCTCGCCTGGGCCCCGCGAGGTCGACGACTCGGACGACGAGCGTGTTACCGTGCGAGGCGGTAGACTGGCCTCGACTGAGCTCGGCTCCGATCAAGGTGAATCGAGCCCTGAAGACGCCGGTTTGGAGATTGAAGACCATGTTCGCGTCGACGTAGATGCCCCTCGGCGTGCTCGATCTCCCAACATGAGCGAGATTCTGGAGTCGGACAGTTCGTATAGCGTAGATGATCAATTCATATTATATTCTGTCAACTGCGTTCATGTGTATGTGTGCCTTGCCCATTTCCTCTACAATGTAGGTTATCACATAAATGAGACCGCTCACAGTCACTATATGTAGAATAAAAACAAGGTAACGAAGAAAAGATATCTGGAATTGAAGCTACCGCTTCCATGTGCCAAAGGCAGGCGAGGCCACTGTCTGTCAATTTGCGTCCGACGCGTCTAGATACAGGGATTCAGCTCGACGCAGCCTTGACTTGACGGATCTGGATGCTGCCCGAATGAAATGCATTAACCAGTGGACCGGATCCTGCCTTGAACATTTGCCCTCGGTCTAATATGTATTTGCCCACGACCTTGGGTGGAGTTTCGAAGTCGCCGGCCGTGTGAAACAACTCTACTCACGGTTCCGATAGGTCTGTTCAGACCAGGTCTTCGTAGTTCTGAGTGTCATGATACTTCCAGCTTCCATAATTTTCGAGATTATCAGCCATGCTAGTTGCCGCGATGACCGGTGACATGCTGTCACGACGGTATTGACCTCGCACCCGGTTGGCTTTGTAGCCGACATCTCCTTAACGAAGCTAGTGCTATCACTAAAGCATCAAAATTCTTTCGTGAAGCCGAGAAGGCGACATTCCAAAATTCCGAAATTGGCGTAGACGAAGGCGCTGGTGCCTCGGCAATAAGCCTCATAGAGGCAGCGCAGACGCAGGCTTTTATGCAAGCTCATGGCAAATGTATTCATTCAGCATCTTCTAGCAGGTATCTAAAAATTAAGCAGTCCTCCGACTAATCGCTGAGTCGTCCCCAGAAATTGGTATGCTTGGCCAAACAGCCATCTGTAAGCCGGGTACCGCATCTACACTGCATACAACAGTGCCAGGCAGCTCCTTCGGGAATGCGACGCTTGGACTTCATGTTCACAGGGGAAGCATCCACTGCTGAAGAACGAGGTTTGAGGACTTTGGATCTCGAATAATATAATAGCATATATTTATTTCTTACATTGGTAAAAGCTAAGCTTCGTAGTCACAAGGTAGCGCGAAATGTCCTCATAACAAGACATGTCAGCATTTGGATCAAGAGGTCTGACTAAATCCCTTGACGGCACTACTTTCACCCAGCCTGTCTGAGCCTGATCAGGATTTCCCGCTCCGGCTTGTGATAGGGAATCTCTGGGGGAGCATGATGTTGGTATGCAGCCTCCATCATCTGTCTCGACGTCTATTCGCCGCGATTTGGGCGGTCGTGGCGAAGGGCTTGGCTGATACGTCTCCGAGTCGAATGGCACGACGCTATCAAGAGACGATGAGTTGGAAGGCATACCGGGGGTTGAGTAATCCAACGCAATAAGCCGACGATTTTCTTCCAACACTGCTCGATCGTGGTAGGTGTCCAGGTCCGCCATAGTCGGGGGAGTACTCCCGCCTCTCAACAAGGCCGTCTGGAAATACACGTCGGTCGTGAGGAGTTTGCCACCGGTTACTGCATCTGTCATATTGTCAAGGGCATTCTCCACTTCGTGGAGATCTCGTGTCGTAATGTAATAAGATGTCGCGTCCCCAGGCTCCTCGCGTACAGGTGTCTCGCAAGATGCAGTAGCTTTTTCCAGCTCCAAGAAGATGCTGGATAGCGAACCGAGCGCTAGCGAGAAACCATTGTCGGATGCATACTTGCGAGCTTCTGAATGGACTGCGCGGATGTCGCAGCCCCCAGATTGATCTTTCATGTAGTCCAATACTGGGTCGCGTCCGCCCATGGGTCGCCAACGCCTCTGGTCATTGGTTCGCAAAATGACGGCATACTGGAGAACAGTCGTCAAGTTGAATTCCAACGCTCCTGGATAGTTTCTAGGCCAGACAACGTGCGTGACTAGCCTTGAAAGTTGCTGCGAAAAGCCATCCGACCATGTATTCCCAGTGCGTTCTTCAGCACGCCTGGTTTCTTGGTGTGCAAACAGGCGATGCTTTGCACCGACGATGTCGAAAGGCGTACACTGTCCGAACTTGAGACAAAGCTTCCAAAGCTGAAGATTTTGATTCTTTGCTTTCGGGAGCTGCCATTCGACCTTGGAGCTCTCCTCTCGGGCCTGGCGTTCTTTCGCACTGTTCCATCCGCTAGGCCGCTGGAAGACAACGGCTGGATGAACTCCGTCCGGGGTGCTGCTTTCGACTGGGGGCGGTAACTTGCTTGCATATTCCTGCCGATAAAGGTCCAAGGCCGCATCCAAAGCCTTTTTCTCGATGGACGGCGACGACAAAACAATTTGGCTCACTGGCCGCTTCGTTCGTCCGGCGCGTTCTCGCAAAAGAAGGTCGTTTTTGTCGGGAACAGGCGCGAAATCCTTTGGGGTACTGCCGCATTCTTGCGCAAGATTGTCCCTGTTGGCAGAGACCATCGCCAGTTCCTTTCGAGGATTTTCGTGACCTCGCGCAAGACTCGCGCGCTCGTTGAGTGTAGTCGCCAGCAAGCTTCGTAAACTGGTGAGCTCTTCCGAGGGTTCTTCTACTGCCACAGGAGAGGCACGTTGCATGGGAGACGCCACAGTCTCCCTGGTGGAAGGCAGACGGGAAGCCTTACCAGAGCCTTCGCCGGCAGGGGCGGGCACGACCGGCAACTCACACGGCTTTGTGCGAGTATCAGTCATTTTCTGGGTGAGCTCGTCGATTTTAGCTCGGATCGCCGCGGACTGCGGTATCTGATCATTGTTGATGTAAACCGTTATGTATTGACGATCGGCTGGTGCGATACCAATCTGTGGCTCGCGCAGACTGAAGTTGAGGAAGCCTTTGACTCCCGCGGCGTCGCAGGCTTCCTTCAAAGTATGCCACTGTGAATATGGCAAGCCCATTGTCTGCTGCCACACTCGCATTTTCTCACAGTACAGTTTGTCGCGGGCTTCTTCAATGTAGGCCATGAGAGAACGATTGTCAATCTTGGCCTCGTCAAACGCCGCCACAACACGGGCAAACAGACTTCTGTTAATGAAGTCGTCGGGACCCCATTTGACGAGAGGCACAGGTCTTTTCTGCACCTCTCTGATCTCTGTGGCAATATCATAGTAATTCATATTGAATGTTTTTTCTTTGATCGTTGACGCTTTTTTGTTGTTGTGGTGGTGGTGGTTGCTGTTGTGATGTAAAGGGAATGTGGTTGGACGCAAACGCTGGACATCTGACAAAACGACACGCTGCCCATAAGATTCCCAGATATACCATATACAATAGCTTACGCTTATACACCCATACCATGTGGCCCAGCATCTGTGGCTGGGAAAACACAAACGCCGGACAGCTGGCAAAACAACACGCTGCCCACATGATTCCCAGATATACCATGTGCAGCAGCTTACGCCTAGACGCCCATACCATGTGGTCCAGCATCTGAGGCTGGGAAAAACGTAAACGCCGGACAACACGCTGCCCACACGAGTCACAGATATACCATGTGTAGCAGCTTACACCGTACCATGTAGCCGTCGTTACGACTGTGCTTCTCACATCACAACACCAACCTTACAATTCACTTCACTGCATCAACAGAACAGCGAATCACCACCTCTCTGGTTTGTTACTTTCCCTTTGGTTTGGAGTCTCGCGTGCCATAGGCTGACGGAATTCGCAGACAATGTCGAATTCGAACCCACGAAAACGTTCGCGCACCGACGCGGAGGAGAGCGCCGACGCAGAAATGAACATTGAGAACGCAAACGCGCAGCCTTCAAATGTCATTGCGCTGGAGCATAGGACAGGCTGTGGTCCGTTGTTCAAAGCCCTCGGTACTTTCTGCAAGAACTACTACGTGGACGTGGCCGTTCCCGGCAGCGAGACTCAGATCGCGAATACTCTTGAGGTGCCGAATTCGCAGCGACACCCAGCTAAGCCCGACACCTTCATAGGTCCCCACTGGAGCCAACAACAGGAGGATCAGGCCAACTCTGAGTGGCAGCAGTGTAAAGAGCAATGGCGAGTCCTTCCAAGTTGCCAGAAGTCATACTACCAGCTCTGGAAATTGTGCCTGCAGTTCGGCAATTGCACGCCTTGGGACATTATCGGTGCCCGGACCAACACGACGTATGTCAAGAAGTCTGTTAGCCGAAACCTAATGCCCTTCCAGCTCATGTGCGACAGGCTCGCCGAATTGGTAGCGCACATCTCGTGGCCGAATGACCGGCCGCTGGCGTTGGCGGATGACCTTGCAGCCGCCCTTCAGTACGCCATATTGTCGCGCACAAACGACAACCAACCATGGGACCCGACTTTTGGCAGTGACGATCTATTTCGCCGCGCCATGAAACAACATTCTGGTGGAAAGGGCATCAGGGACGCACATCAGCTTGCTCGACAGCAAATGCGTGCGTGCGGTGCTCGTTTGCCCACGCTGACACCAGGCTAAATATATCGATTTGCATGTCGACAGGGACCCCGGTCGCCTCGTCTGCGTTGTGAGACAATCACACCGCTGTCAGGGAAACATGTGTAAATGACAATACTTTACACTTTAATTTTGTTTTTCAGTAAAATCGTTATGACGGCATCAGTTTGGACACGTCGGCTGGCCAGAGATTGTTGGGGCGGATTTAAACGAGCACCCTCCTTGGTCGTACCAAAACTGTGCGGCGGCCGGCGAATGGGATTCACCAATGCCGATTGCCATCGCGGCTTCATATGTCAGCTGCGAGCTGTTCGAGACCAGAGCTTCAACGCTCATATTTTGAAGTTGACAACAGGTTATAGAATTAGTAAATATCCACTGACATCGAACCACAATGGCACCGCTCAGCTCGAGCTGAGGCTGACGACAAATTCGGCTCAAGTAGCAGTGTCTGACAAGTCCCATTGAGGCACGAGCTGCGCAGAGTAGGACTTCACAGCAGCAGGGATGGTCAATGCGTCGGGCCTACAGATACGGAGTACTGCTTCCGAAAACATCCCTGTCGTAAGGTTCTTGGGGTTCACTTTTGCAATACTGGGATTTGGTCGTGTGGAACTCGAAGTTGAAGTGGCATTTAGGTGCTCTTGTTGGAGGTGCAGCGCGGAGGCCAGAACAAAGACCGTCGCTAACAAGGCGCGCTACCGGAAGTCGACGCCACAGGTGCAGCCTGGGCCTACGGACCAACGGAAGCAGGGGTAGGGTGGCTTGTTAAACCGAGTCGTTGTTATTGAGGCGAGATTACTAGTCTCGCGACGTGGATGGCTAATAAATCATTACGACCTGTAATAGCAGCCAAGCAGCTTCCTGTGTTCATTTCTGCCGAGTGACGGCATCAAGGCCAGGCACCATGTCAACGGGGTCCCTGTTGGGTTGCTTCTTTGGTGGAGATGCGACGATCCTGGTGCTATTCTGGGCGAGGCTGTACTGATTCGATGCACTTGCGCGGCAGTGCAGTCCATGCTGCGGTGTAATAGTACTGGTAAAAAGGCGGGAAAGAGTAGAAGCTAACGATGCAGGAAGAGGAAAAGATGATCGCTCGTATGCACTTCCAGCTGCCGTATTGCGTCACAAGGTTCGCCAGCTGGCGGCGCGTTTCTGGCAGCCGGCCGAGACTTGGCTGGCACTGGCTCGCTGGCCACTGGCTCCGCCCGGCTAGAGTGGCATCAGTCGGCGTGCCTGGTCCAGCTCGGTTGCTACCAGGCCAAAAGCAAGACAACTCTCAGACCATTGACATGCCGAGGATTTTTAATAAAGAACTGCCTCCCCTTTTGTCGCTTGGGAATTTTCCGTCCTTTTTTCATGAATAACATGGTCATGATTTCTTCTTGGTTTTGCTGAGGAACTGCATCGAAACCATTACGCCCCACGCTTCAGTGCACCTACTTACTCACACTGCACATATCACTTACACAATGAGCCTCGACACCCTGCCGACGGAGCTCCGTCTCCAAATCGTCGCCGAGCTCTCCCGCGTCTCCCACATCAACGCCCTCTGCCAGGTCAACCGCAGCTACTACAACCTCCTCGTCAACCACCTCTACACCGTCGACGAGCTCACCCTCCAAAAGGACGCCCTCCGATGGGCCCTCGCCCGTCAGAGCGCCGGCACCCTCCAGCGCTGGCGCCAGGCCGGCCTCGACGTTAACCGCCTCCGCCGCAACGGCACGCGCCCGCTCCTCGAAGCCATGGCCGCCGGCTCCGACTGGGCAACATGGCAGCTGCTGCGACACCTCGGTGCCGACATTCACGTCGCCGACGCCCACGGCCGCACCCCGCTGCACCTCGCCTGCGCCGACGGCTTCCAGCGGCCCGACCTGGCCCGCCATCTACTCGCTCGGGGTGCCGATCCGTCCTCCAGAACTCGTTCCAAGGAGACGCCGTTGCTCATGGCGGTTCGTTGTGGCAACGCCGATCTTGTAGAGGCCCTGCTCGCGCACGGCGCAGATCATGCCGCGCGGGACGCCATGGGCTGCGCGCCGCTACACGAGGCCGTCCTCCACGACCACGTCGCCGTCGCTCGGCTACTGCTCGACCATGGTGCCGACCCGTCTCTGCCGCGGCCTCTGACGGGAGAGACGCCTCTGCACACGGCCGTCGCCACGCGGTCTCTGCCCATGGTCCAGCTGCTCGTGGCCCGCGGCGCCGACACCGCCGCCAAGTACAGTGATTTTACGCCCCTGCTTCTGGCATGTCAGGATGGAAGTGCCGACGTTGTGCGCTGGATGCTACAAGATGGCGGGGTAGACGCCGGGTGTAACATCAACAGATGGGGGCTCACGCCGATGCACGCCGCGGCCATGAGTGGCTCGGGCGAGGTTGTCAGGGTGTTGCTGGAACATGATGCGCCGCACATGCTCACGGCGCGGGATATGGATGGCCATACGCCGGTGGCGGTGGCTTCGCGATACAAGCACGATAGCCTGGCCAAGCTGATGGTGCAGCTGGTCAGCTAGGGTTTACAACTCTTACCACAATCTGCTGCGCGAACGAAGAATCACAATGTTTGCTAGAGTTAGTAGTAATGAGCTCCAATTTCATATATTTCACATGCTTGTGTGTTCTTCATGTTTTCATCTCGTCTCTCTGTTTCTTGTGTTTCTCGTCGTCTATTTTTCTCGCTATTTATTTAATTCCCTTACTTCTCTTTCTTGGGTTCTTATTGCTTCATTTATCTCTCTGTCTATTGTGCTTCTCGTTGTCTATTTTATTCGATGTTTAGCTAATTCATTTCTCTTTCTTGAGTGTATCCTTATTTCTCGTGTTCCTCACTTTTCTGTTTTATTCGGTACTTCTTTCTTGTTTACCTTTTCTTTATTGTTTTTAATACGACTCTTTTCGCCAACCCTTTATTACTTCTGATCAGGGGCAACAGGACAACTTTTGGTGTAAGTGCAGACGGTATTTCCACGTACGGACTAGCGTCATGGCGTTGATACAGTCAACGGAGTCACCGTGGCGATAAGGTAGTGGCGATAATGTCGCATTGCTCCGATTCGTGCCGGCCGGAGCAATACATTTGAGATAGACTTTTGAGAAACTTCATCTTGCACACGATATACATTGATGAGCATCCGACCTGAGACCGCGCTGCCTAACGTCCTGTACAACCACTGGATCTCATCTAGTCCCGTGGACAGGTCCCTTGACCTCGGTGTGGGGCTCCCAGCCCGATGCCGCTGCCATTCCCCACAAGCCCAAGCCTCAACCTCATGCCATCAGACAATGAATCTCGCCGCCGCTGCATCCTCTTCATCCTGTATCCTACATCTTTTCATCACGAATCACAATAGCCTCGAAAAAATCCTCGTTGCATCCCCCACGCTTTCGCACTACAGAAAGACTCGCGGTATACCCCGCACCACGCCTGCGCGCTCGACGCACCCTACTTGCGCTGTCGTTGACCTGTCAGCAACCAGCTCTTCCATCACATCAACCATGCACCGCCGCACATCCTCAACAGACACGACCCACGGTAGCCATGGCATCTCCGCCACGCCGCCCGTCTTCCCCGGCTACCTCCTCCCCAGCTTCAAGTTCCCTTTCCTCCGCCGCTTCTCCTCCTCGCGCACGCCCAAAGCCACAGTCGCCACCCCCAACCGGATCGCACGCCTCGCGCCCGACACACTGCGCTGCACCGGCTGCTCCGCAGACCTCGCCTTCTCCACGCAGATCATCTCCAAGGGCTTCACCGGCCGCTACGGCCGCGCTCTGCTCGTCGCCCCGCCCGCGCAGACCACCGACGACCAGTGCCGCCGCGCAGCAACTGCGGCAGCTGCGGGAGCGGACGACTCGCTGCTCAACATCCGCGTCGGCCGCTGCGAGAACAGGCAGCTCGTCACGGGCTGGCACGTTGTCGCAGACATTTCGTGCGGGACGTGCGCGCGGAAGCTGGGCTGGAAGTATGTCGACGCCAAAGAGAAGTCGCAAAAGTACAAGGTCGGCAAATTCATCCTAGAAACAGAGCGTGTCGTCACGCATCGGAGCTGGGGTGACTCGCATGACGTCGTTGGTGCCGGTGGGTTGTATGGCAATCGAGGCGCCTGCGGAAGCACCGATAATGTGTCGTTTGACTCCGAGGATGAGGACGAGTGCGATGACATTTTTGCGGGAACGTGGGATGCGCAGTCGGTGGCGGAGAGGAGGGCGCAGATGATCATCCCAAGTCTATCAGAGGATGAATAACGCATATAGACATAGGCTAAGTTGCATGGAGTTTTGGTATTGGACGACTATACATACACGGACACGTTTATGGGATACATATACACAGTGGTTAAAACCATGAGCTAACAGGCTTTTCTTTTGGGCAGAAGGACAGATCCGACATACTTACTAGGATAAACTAGAATGTTCAACGTCTTTGCCATAATCTTGAGCATTTACTGTCGACGCACCTACAGCCCAGAAATCTACTTACTATTCCAGGAATATCGGCACACCAAAAGGTGATTGGTAGGATATACCGAGTGGCTTGTCGCATGGGATGTTGCAAGATTTTCAAGGACGGTTCGGCCGCTGCTTCGTTGGCCGGGTCGGAGTTTTCGAAAGAGGCCAAGCCTTGACTAGACGTGCGTATTCAGTTAGGGCGACCAGCGGCACCAAGTTCGCGCAGCTGGTCAAGTCGAAAGTCAGCTCCTCAAGGTCGCGCGCTCTGGCCAGGATCGTCGCGAGGTTCTGTAGCGACAGCACCTTTAGTTCTTCTTCGGGTTCGGGCTCGGCGAAAGCGAACGATAGGCGACAGAGGTGGTGAAAAGCGTGACGGGGGTATCCCATCATCTTATCCGTGTTGTCGCCCGTCCTTATTAACCTTACACGAGAGGGAGACCGCCTTAACCCAATGGTTCTATGTAGCCTTACTCCAATCAGGCGCCTCTATTTTCGCCAGCTCGTCTTGGCTCGGTAGTAATGGTGAGGAGATTGATTAATACATTGCCTAGGTAAATAAAGAACTCTCCGCGAGCGCCTTGCCCCTTTTCCTCGAGTTTAAACGCATGGGCATACTGCCAGGCCTGGGAGACATCGGCGCCTGTAGCGCATCGCGGTCCTGCACAATCATATTGTGGTAGCGCCGGACCAACTTGTGGGAGATAACCCAGTGGCGTTAAACGGTTCATCGGCCTTTGTTCGATTATCCTCATGGTACCAAAGAGATATTTATCTCCATTGCGCTATATGCCTATACATGTAAGGTTTTGGCCAAAAATGTGGCACAAGACATCTGATCTCAAGATGTCAAGATTCATATCTCCATTCTTTGTACATAACTAGGTCCGTTGGAGATGAAGACACTGGAGTGGAGTCTTGGTCACTCCGGATCCTCCAAAACGCCTCCGATGCGACCTTCCATATATAGCTTAGCTGGCAAAGGCTGGAAATGAGCGAGAGCAAGCGGGCCAGTCAGCGAAGCGGACTACGCTCAACCCCGCTACGCGGAGCGAAGCCGAGAACCTGGACACTTCACCCAGCTGTCAAGCTCGGACGAGTCTTGCCAGCGGCGCAGCCGAACGTCCAGGTAGCAAGGTCATCGATCTGACGTACGTACATGTCAATCCCTGCTCCTCGCGCTCTCTCGACCGTGCTCAGGGGCCAGTGCTCACGCTCCCTTATTCGACCTCATGGTCACCCTTGCGAAAGACGGAGGCGGCGCATCGGCAGCAGCATACAAAGCAGAAGTAGAAGCGGCAAACCCCCACAAGATCTTGGGAAGACTCGCGGAATAACGCATATTGAAATCCAGGGGTGAGGGTGAACAGGGTAGGCGCGGGGCGGCACACATGGAATGTTTTGGAGTTTATAGACATAGACAATTGGCACTCATAACCATAATACCCGTTGCAAGAACTATCCTGGCAGTCACAAATTGTTGGAACCAAAAGAAGTATAATTAATAGAGCATCTCTCAGTGAAGTAGGTGATTTTTGCTTCTCCTGAGACAAACTCCTTACCCAGTATGCCGCTGTTATGCTTTTCAAGGTTCTGCAGCGCAGTGGAATCAGGCTCTTGGGCAGCTTGCGGGGTTACAATTCTGCCTACGCGGCGCTAGCGACGGAAGGCTGCCACGCCATGTCACCCATTCAACATCAGCGAGGCTTTGGGGGCAAAGTCGGATGAAGACGGAGCTGCGCAATCTCAGTCTCAGTGCCTCCTTGGCCGCGATACCAGTATACATACCCAGTTTTGGAAAGCCCCGCGGGTGCCTCTGATCGTAGATATACTCCATGTACCTGTAAAAGAGCCTGATGTCTGCTCAGTGCTATCCCTCACCCTCGGTCCCGCCCAGTGGCCAAGCTCGCATCATTGGTTGCACTCATGGCGGATCTGCCTAACTGCTTTTTTGGCGCTTCCCGTTCCACACCAACTATTATTGGTGGCGCATATATCCCCCAGTCTACGGAGTAGCATGGCCACCGTCCCCTCAGGAACTAGTTGCAGCTCTGCCAAGCGGCGCCCGATTCACCCCATCTTTCTCCGCGTTGGACCAACGCTCATTCTTTCCTCTTTCTCCTCACTTTCTCTTTTGCATTGTTCGCACTCAGTCAGTCTCGTCGCGCCTGTAATTGCGGAGGCGGTTGCCACGATGGCCTCCGACAATAACGACCGAAGCTTCGGACCTCAATTTGGCTCCTGGTTTGATTTCACATTGAAATTTGAGCAGTCCATCTTTGGGATCCTCCCAACAGCCCTCCTCGTTGCTGCTGCGCCACTCTGCTTTTATACCTGCTCGAGGCGACCCTTGCAGTCTCGGCCGGGCCTCGTGCTCTGGGCAAAACTGGTGAGTCCCGGCATCACACATCGCGTCGCATATGTATCAGTAGCTGACCTCATCACAGTCAGCGGCTCTTTGCCTTTTCGCGCTGGAGGTCGCTGCCCTTGTCCTATATAGCAAAAGCCCTGCCATTCGTACCGACACCGCCCTCGCAGCGGCCGCCCTGTCTTGCGTTGGAAGTCTTACAATCGCCGGCCTCATATTTGTTGAGCACCGACATGCGCTTCGCCCAACCTCGCTGCTGAGCCTCTATGTCACTGTCAGCGTGGTTCTCGATGTCGTGAAAAGTCGATCTTACTTTTTGAGGGAAGAACTGTACAACCACGCGGCAGCTCTTGGCGGAATTGCTGCCGCCGCCGCCGCCGTTAAGCTTTTTATTCTTGTTGCTCAGGAACTCCCCCGCACCCATCTGCTTTTGGATGCCGAGTTGAGGCAAAACGTAGGCCGTGAGGCCACTAGCGGCTTCTGGTACCGATTATTCTTTGGTTGGGTCAACTCGATATTTGCTGTGGGCTTTCGTCAAGCCCTTACGCTGAATGACCTTGAACCGTTGAGCCCTGAGCTGAAGTCATACTCTCTCTTCCAACGATTTTCTTGCGCGTGGCAAAACAGTGAGCATCCCCGCTAGTTACATATTGCATACCCTTGATTTGATTACCTAACAGTACACTTAGAAAATCGGAGCCGGCCAAAAACTCGTCTCATTGTCGCTTGCCTTGCTGCCCTCTGGTGGCCACTTGTCTCTGTCTGCATTCCCCGACTCCTGTACTCAGGGTTCTCGTTCGCACAGCCGTTCCTGTTGAGGAAGATTCTCATAACGGTCGAAGATGGCAACGCGCCAGCGTACCAACGAGTCACCCTTCTCGTATCGACTGCCGTCGTATTCATCGGCCGAACTGTAAGCAGTGCATAAGGATAGAAACGATCATCTTAGCTAACTAGGATACTAGCTTGCCAAGGCAGCGTACCTACATTCCAACTACCGTCTCTCTACCATGACACGCGGGGTACTCGTGTCTGCCATGTCCGAAAAACAGCTACGGCTAACTCGCACCGAAGCCCAAAAATCTGCCATTAGCTCACTTATGACCGCGGATGTGGAAGGTATTGAGATTGGCGTCAGGAACATCAATGATCAGTGGGCTTCTCTCTTGGACATAACCCTCGGATTGTATTTTCTTTCTGACTTCATCGGACTCGCCTCTCTCACAATCATCGGACCAGCTATCTTCTCAACTCTCTTTGGGCTTTGGATTGGAAACTTCGGAGGCAAAGCGCTTGGCGCTTGGAATGAAAGCATTGAATCACGAGTGTCGAAAATGTCGGAGATTCTGGCTTACCTGGTGCCCGTCAAAATGATGGGTCTCGGACCAGTCGTTTCTCGATATGCACAGGACCTCCGCGTCGCGGAACTGGAGCATTCGAAGAGATATCGAGTCACGACCACTGCTACAATGGCCGGACGTATGTATTATCTTTTACAATGTTGACGCATTGTCGCTCACTGTTTCTTAGTTCTGTTCATTGACTCTATCACGCCTGTTATCGTCATAACTGCGGCCATGTTCTGGACACATTTCGAAGGCGGCTTCTCAGCTCAGAAAGTGTTCCCCATATTATCTTTGGTCGTCATTATCCAAGGCCCCCTCTTCAATCTGATAGATACGTTCGCCACCTTATCACCAACAATGAGTTGCATAAAACGGGTTCAGGCCTATCTAGAACTACTGGAGTGGTATGATAACCGTGAATTCACAACCCAAACATCGCCATATACGGAAGAGTCTGGCGACAAGAGCGAAGATGCGAAAAGTCGAGATACTGTCATTGAGCTTCAGGAAGCCTGGATCCACCCGCCTGGGAGTCCCAAGTCCATTCTCCAAAATATTTCTCTCGAAATCAAGCGTGGAATGATCATTCCTCTGTTGGGGCCAATAAGCTCTGGCAAATCGATCTTTATTCGCACCCTTATTGGAGAGGGAAGTCTACTGCATGGAAAAGTCATAATACGAAGCGGGAAAAAGATTGCCTACTGCGACCAATCTCCCTGGCTAATAAACGCGAGCATTCGAAGCAATGTCATCGGCGACGAACCATTCGACGAAAAGTGGTACTGGCGTGTTATTCGGATATGCCAACTGCTGGAAGACATCATGGCATTGGCCAATCTCGATGCAACAGTGGTTGGAAGTGACGGTATGAACTTGAGTGTCGGTCAGCAGTTCCGAGTCGCTTTAGCCAGAGCTGTGTACACCAGGGCTGACATCATGATATTTGACGATGTCTTTGGGTCGCTTGATCAGATTACAGCGCGAGCCATTATCAAAGACCTGTTTGGCCGTGAAGGCCTGCTTAGAGAGCAGAACACGACTGTGTTATTTGCCACTCATCTCAGTGCCGCCATTGATGTTGCGGATGAGCTTTTGATATTTGACGGGATGAAAAAGATTGTTCAGTGTGGTCCTGACGACTTTGACTCTACGTCTGTCAGGAACAGCCTCAAAGATGCGATGGGTTCAGCGAAGCAACAGTCGAAACAGTTCAAGGAGCTCGAAAAGGAGACAAAGGAAGTTGCCCGCACATCTTTATCAAGCCCCGCTCGACCAAACCCGGAAGCCGTCGCAAATGACGATAGCCCAAGCCAACAAGAATCCGGCTTGTATAGATTTTATTTCCGCTCTGTGAAAAAATGGTCTTTCTTCAGCTGGCTAGGGCTTATGCTCCTATTCGCGCTGTGTGACTCGTTCCCTAATGGCTACATCCGGATCTGGGTCGAAAAGGCGCCAGAAAATAAGTTATTTCTAATCGGATACGCACTCTTCGCGCTTTGCAATGCCCTTGTGGGATTCGCCGGCCAACGACTCTACTATATGGAAATTCTTCCGCAATCCGGGCGCAATCTGCACCAACTCTTACTCACAGCAACAGTGGGTGCCACTTATAGCTTTATGTCCACCGTCGACACTGGATCGCTCCTGAACAGGTTCAGCCAGGATATGAGCTCTATTATTCAAGTTTTACCCACCGCACTTTACCGGTTCGTTTTCATGTCTTTTAGTGCCATTATTGAAATAGGATTCGTTTTTGCAGGAGCTTCATATGCAAGCATTCTGCTTCCATTTATAGCTGGTGCTCTTTACGGTATTCAAAAATATTACCTCAGGACATCTCGACAACTTCGTCATCTGGATCTGGAAGCAAAGTCGCCACTCTTTGTCTACTTCAAGGAATCCGCTAATGGAATACACCACATTCGGACATTCGAACGAGCTTCCTCCCAGTTCGAGAGAAGCCTGAGGCTGCTTGACGACTCGCAAAAAGCATTTTACCAGCTCTGTTGTGTGCAGCGTTGGCTTCTCGTGGTGCTTGATCTCACGGTGGCTGCAACCGCCGTCATCATCGTTGCCATGGCGCTCTACGCCAACAATGCTACCTCTCCCGCCGCCCTTGGTCTCTCATTTCTCATCCTTATCGAATTTGGTGACACCCTGTCCCGAACTGTCAAACAATGGACTGAGATGGAGATTTCTCTCGGCTCTATTGCGAGGCTGCACTCCTTTATCTATGACACGCCGCAAGAGGAAGACGCTACAGGCCGTCAACAGCCACCTGGTGACTGGCCACGCCGCGGTAAAATCGAATTTCGGAATGTCACACCGCGGTATAATGAGGAGGCTGTACTGAAGGATGTCTCGTTTGTGGTGAAAGAAAATGATAAAGCAGCCGTCTGCGGTCGATCAGGGGGCGGAAAAAGCTCTCTTTTGTTGACATTGTTGAACTTCCTACCGTATACTGGGGTGATCAAGGTGGATGGCGTGGATATACAGAGCATCCCTCGCCAGATTTTACGAGAACGCATCACAACCATTCCGCAAACGCCCATTCTACTCGCTGGCTCGGTTCGGCACAACCTCATACCCTTCGTCAAGGATGAGTCCAGCTTCCCCGTTTCCCTTTTGAAGACTACACTGAGGCAACTCGGTCTGTGGGACCCTATCAACTCCGTAGGCGGACTCGAAGCACCCATGGAGACTGCAGGGTTCTCTGCCGCACAGCAACAATTGTTCGGTATCGCGCGAGCTCTTCTCCACCACGCGCATACGGAGAGCAAGATCGTCATCATGGATGAGGCTACCGCGTCATTAAGTGTTGCCTCAACTCAGGAAGTCCGACGAGTTGTTGATGACGCCTTTCGGGACTGCACCGTTCTAAGCATCGCGCATTGGGATTCCCCTGCCAAAGTACCTGACATCTACGTTGATATTGAGGAGGGCGTAGTCTCCACACACAGGACAGATGATGTATCCGACGACGAGGAAACTAAAGAGCGGAAAATGAATAAGCAATTGGAAGACCTGGAGGAGCTAGATCGTCTTAGGATTAAAGAAGACAATGAGCAGCGCGAGCTGCTGGAGAAGGAGGCAGTACTCGCCAAGATGCAGAGACAACTTGGCTACTACGATTTCGACAGCAAAAAAGGGGAATTTGCGCGCGTTTTTCCAGAATCAGAGAAAAAGATAGCTGGCGACGTTGGAGTAACTATGGATATCGTGAAGGACGGGCAAGTACCCGGTCAAGGTCATAGTCGCTACACACCCCCACCATCACTGAGGAACGAAGACGGGACGTGGCACGACCCTGCGAAACGCAAGGCCGCAGGTCAATCTGTACCTGCCCCGACCTTGCCAGAAGAAACACAGGATCGCATTTGGCCGCCCCAGAGGAATTCAATGCAACCGGCCGCCAACTTAGAGAAGGCGCCCTCTGTAATAGGCCCGTCGCAGATGATGTAGCCGCCCTGGGCGCAGCAGGCAAGGGCGAAACACCCCGCGCCGCAGATCGCTCAGCGAATGAAGACCGCGGAAGCCTTTGCCCGCGAACAGGCGAAGCGTACAGCAGCATTGCCATCTTTCGGGCGGATTCACTGTGCCCAGCGATTTCACGCCTGACGAGGGCGGCAAGCAGGCCGATCTCGACTTCGGTTACCAGGCAAAGGGCAAAGGCAAAGGCAAGCAACGGGAGGGTGGTGTATTTGTGTTTAGTCAGAGCGCTGAACGATCACAGTCCTGCGACTGCCCAGACTGTGAGCGAGGCGATTCCCAGACAGCGGCTTCACAGCGAAAAATGGCAGACCAGTCTGCGATACGACAATCTGGGGTGGGCGCCAGTAAGCCGTCAGAAGACAAGTTTACCGAGTCTCGCCAGTCAGAGTCTGATAAAACGGAAATAATGAGGCCCTCATCTTCAGCCACAATGCCGAAATAGTCTGGCACGGGCTGGCCCGTGGTGGCTATCTTGCCGGAAAATTCTCATTCTACTTTGACTTGTTCGCTTTCTGATAGCTTTTGCTTCTACATTTCTTCATGTTTCTTATGCCGGGACGGCATACTCCGCGGCTGCATTATAGTAGCTGGTTGAAGTTTTTTTGTTCGCTTTATGTAAATAGTCCTGCATGAATCTGTTTCGTTCAGGAGGGTAACCTGACGTGTGCATTCCCACGTATCGCACATACCATTTTTATATACTCTCTGTTCTGTCTCTGAGTCGATCCTTCGTGGTTATTTGTTCGCCTTGTCGGTGCCTCCATGTCAGTCAGTTACCGGCTTTTCAACCTCAGTCAACGTCAGTGCTTAGTTAACAAGATGGTTTGTACAAGTAGTTACTGAGTCACGCTCGCCACATCACTGCAACGCACTCCTCTATAACCACACAGCCCCAAGTAATTAAATCGAAAACGCTGTAAATGTATTAATCTTAATCTCGCGTCACAGCCTTGACAAACCCTCTCATGAATCTAGTTTGGCGCTGCCAAAAGGGCGATAGTCTGACGCTGCACCTTGACTCACGCCTCGTGACTCACCTGTGGCTGCGCCAAACTATCAACACCCGTCTTAGCCTTACTCAGCATATGTTGGCCGGGGGTGGCAAACGGACGAGATCAGGTCCAAATACGGAGTACCAGTCACGTATAAAATGATCTTTGTCCTGTTTGATATTTTACACCTCTCCAGATACACAGTTTCGCTCACTTTCGGTTTGGCTACGCAGACTGCCACTCTTCCATGCCTCGAAAGCTTGCTACCTAACCACACGACTTACACAAAACAACCAACATCATGTCGACAATCCCCGCCTCTGCCCTCGAGAGCAGACACCTCCCGCACGTCCGAAACCCAGCAAAGTCCTCCGCCGACCCCTGGCAGACGCACCGCCACCAGGTGCGCGCCATCGCCAAGAAGCTCGCCGCCGCCGAGGACCCCTTCACCTGCCAGCGCCTGCAGTTCCCCTGCGCGCTGACCGGCGGCCTCGACGCCGACGCCGCGAACCCGTGCCCCGCGTTCGCCGGCAAGCACACCAGCGTGCGCTGCCACCACTTTGAGCTGCAGCTGCAGGGCAGGGCCACCAAGGACGCCGACGCCATGCCCAAGGTGGCCGTGGGCACTTCGCTGCTCGGCTCGCGGCCCGTCGCTTCGGTGACGGCGGCCGCGACGAGCGTGTCGTCTGGTCAGAGGGGTGGCGCGAGACGCACCTTCAAGAGGGACCGGTACACTCCAAACGACCTCGATGACGACGTGACGCTGGCGAAGAGCTCGGTGCGCATGCCCTGCGATGACAACAGCCACAATATGGCTACGCCCACTTCCGCCCCGGCTGAGAAGACGCCTCGGGTACACACGGAGTCACAGCAGGCCGCCGCCGACAGGGCACAAGTGGCTGCGCTGTACGAGACCGGGGTTCTCTATAAAGGTTCCGCGCGCCGCGCTGCCGATCCCCCCGTCACCCTCGAGAGCATCACGCACGACGAGCCGACATACGTGATCCGCTCCGCCAAGCCGCGCCGGCATGGCAAGAAGGGTACCGGGCTCGGCCTGGGCGATCTCAACTTCTCTTTTTCGGATCTCGGCGATGAAGAGAGCGTCGTGCAGTACCTCATGGCGCTGACGGCCTCTGAAGCTGATGGCGCCGACGCGAGCTCGGCGCTCAGCTCGCCGACGCTGCGGGCGATTCAAGAGATGGATGATGCTTCATCAGAGGCATGGGTGGTACTTGACGAGGGCGATGTTTGAGTTGCCGTTGTGGCACCATTTGATCCATTGAATATTTAGCCTGCATTTCTCATTTATTGTTATTAAATAGCATTGCGTAGCCGGTAGACTTTCCCGGTGTTCTGGAGCCGGCTAGGCACCGGTCGCTGGCCGTAGTTATCAATCAAGCTTTGTTTCTTTCAATATGTAGCCGTTGTCCGCCGTCGTACAGCTGTTTTCGTGACTTAATCGTAGTTCTTTCCATGTAGCGAAACTCTGTCATATTCATATTCTAATATACATGCTCGCGATGCTATTATACTTTTTATATGCTTTTACTGTTTAGTTCTGAGGCTCCTCGGCAACGTAGTGGAGGTAAGCGCCCAGCAGCTTGATGCCCTCAATGTAGTTGCGCTTGTCGAGCTTCTCGTTGATGGAGTGGGCACCGTCGGTCGAGCTACCCATGGGCAGCAGGAGAACGTTCTTGCCGGTGGCCTCCTCAAAGGTCAGAGTCACGGGGATACTGCCACCCTCGCGAGTAAAGTCGGGAGCGACGCCCCAGACGCGCTCGACGGCCTTGGCGGCGGCGGCAAAGTTCCAGTGCTTGGGTGAGGCCACCCACCACTTGCCAGCGTGCATGCACTCGGCCTTGATGGTGTTCTTGCTGCCGAGCTTGGCAAACTGCTCCTCGACGTACTTGATGACGACGGCGTTGGTCTTCTCAATGTCCATGTCGGGCACGGTGCGGATGGAGAACTTGCCAATGACCTTGGCGGGAATGACCGTCTTGGCGCCGGGGGAGGAAAAGGCGCCCTCGACGCCGTGGAGGGAGAGGGAGGGGTAGCGCCAGCGGGCCATGAGGGTGGGCTTCTCGGTGTCGTGGATGGTGGTGGTGCTGCCGAGCGACTCGTGCAGGTTTGACATGGTGAAGGCAATGGAGTTATAGAGGGACTCCTCGTCGGGAGTGACGGGGGCGACCTGCTCAGCGATGCCGGGGATGAGGATGTTGCCCTTGGAGTCGACGAGGGTGCTGAAGATCTGGGCGAGGTCGGTCATGGGCTCGTGAGCCTGGCCACCGAAGACGCCGCTGTGGAGGTCCGCGCCGGGGCCGGAGATCTCGACCGAGTAGTAGTTGCAGCCGCGAAGGCCGTAGGTCAGGCAGGGCTTCTCGGTGCCGAGCCAGTAGTTGTCGGAGATGCAGACGGCGTCGGTGCCGGCAAAGAACTTGTCGGCCTCGGCGCGGATGAAGTCGTCGAGACCCTCGGAGCCGTACTCCTCCATGCCCTCAAAGCACATGAGCAGGTTGACGGGGAAGTCGACGCCGGCCTTCTGGTGGGCCTCGATGGCGTTGAGCCAGCCCAGGACCGGGCCCTTGTCGTCGGTCGAGCCGCGGCCGAACATGCGGCCCTTGTCGTCGACGGTCAGGTCAAAGGGCTCGGTGGCCCAGCCGTCGCTCTTCTCGGCGGGCTGGACGTCGTAGTGTCCGTAGACGAGGATGTTGCGCTTGTTGGGATCGCGGCCGTAGCGGGCGCAGACAACGGGGGGCAGCTCGAGGTGCTCCTTGTGCGGCTGCTTTCCGAGGGGGCGGAGCTCGACCTCGGCGCCCAGGGCCTTGAGCTCGTCGGCGAGGAAGTGGCCCATGCGGACGACATCCGGGCGGCGGGCATCCTCGGCGGAGATGGAGGGGATGGCGACGGCCTTGCGCAGGCGCTCAATGAAGGCGTCGCTGAGGTCGTCGACCTGCTTGAAGTATCCGTCGAGGCTGGGGGCCATTTTTCTTGCCTGGTGCGCGCGGACTGAGTCTGTGAGGTAGAGTCGGCGGGTTGGGAGATGAAGAGGCTGTGCGAGACTCGAGGCAGACGACAGCGGGCGTTTGTAAGCGGTGGTGAAGTGAGGGTGAGAGAGGAGGGGTTGTTGATGCTGTCGAGCGCAGCGCACAAGACGTGCAAGTTGAGTGCGGGGCATGTCGCCCTACCTTTTCGCTGGCGTCGCTGCAGGTAATGCGAGTGTGAGTGAGGAGGCGGGGCAGAGACGGTTATCGACGGGCAGTCACCCAATAAAAAGGTGCTTCTTGTGAGGATGACCAACCTGTAACTAGGCGTTGACTATTAGCTCAATTTTTCGGCCAGGCTGGCTGCCCAAGGCCGTCTTCTCCACGCCCCCGCCGCCAGCAACTTGAATGACTAGTTTGTCCCGCCGACTCGACAATGGTGAACAAGAATACGCCAGTTGGTAACGTTTCCTTGGAGACATCTGGGCATGTGGATGGCAGTGATCGACCCATTGTTGTTCAAGCTTCCGCTCAGAACATCCCGCCTCGCAGCCTCTACGCTCGCACTCTTCTCTTCAATTTGGCTTCTTTTATACTCCCCGCTCTCTACAGCACCCTCTCCAAGCTATGGGTCGCTCGAATCGATGCCTCTCTGGTCGCTACGACAGATACTTATACCTACATTAGCGTTATTGTCGAGGTAATCAACGAGGGTCTTCCTCGCGCCGCATGGGTCGTTATCGCCGACAGGGCGTCTCGCAGCCATGCCCAGCGCTTGGCTTATGCTCATACTCTCATTATAACTCAATCTCTACTGGGACTCATTTTGAGCATCGCTATTGCTACCGCGGCATCTACATTTGCGGCATCCTTTGTCCCCGGTCATGCCCGTAGTATCAGCATCACCTATGTCCAAATCAGCTCCTTTACGGCACTCAGCAGCACAGTCGAGACGGCCGTGGCCACTGCCACGAGGGCAATGGACAGGCCCGATGTCCCATTGGTTATTAGCGCCGCCAAGTTTGCGAGCAATATTGTCCTGGACCTGTTGATTGTTTCACCGTTTCACATTGGGGGCCACAAGCCATCCGTGCTTCACCAAGCGTTCATCCTGCTTTCCTGCAACTTGGCTTCGGCCTTTGTTGGCGTCTTGTATTTCCTGTGGTGCACTGCCCAGGAATTGAAAAAGTCTGCCGGTAGCCGTCGCGAATCTGTTCGCCCCAATCTCATGGCTTTGCTCGTACTTGCTCACCCAGGCTTCTTTACCTTTGTCGAATCAAGCGTCAGAAACGTGTTGTACCTTTGGCTCGTCACCAACATTGTTGCCATGGGATCCACGTATGCGACAGCTTGGGGCGTGTTCAATACGATACGCTGGGGTCTCGTCATGGTGCCAGTCCAGGCTTTGGAGCAGACGTCCCTCACCTTTACCGGCCACGCTTGGGGCACCTTTAGGCAAACCATTGGTACCTCCACCTTGCAGCCCGTCACAAACCTCCGCACTCTGCTGCCTGTCATGCAACCAGCAACTTTGTCACTGCTGTTGGCGCTAGCTTTCGAAATACCCGTCTGCCTTTTCCTGTCTTTATTCGGAGCTCGGCCATTCGCCAAGTACCTGTCTGGTTCAGATGACGTCGCAGGTGTGACTGCCATGATGTGGAGGACGATTGATTGGTGCTACATCTTTTACGCCATGTCGACGCAAATGGCAACGATCCTGCTAGCCACCAGGCCGCGGTGGTACCTGTGGCAGAGTTTGGTGAGCAATATGCTATATGTTCTGCCGTGGGCCATTGTTTGCCAAACGGCGAATCTTGATTCGCGTCGCGCATGGACATATCATTCCTTTGTCTTTGGCGGGAGCTTGGTCTTTAGTTTCGTCGACATTTTGGTAGTAAACAGCCTGTGGGTCTGGTCGCTGAACAAAGGTAGGATGAGGCTTGAGCTGTTTCGGAGCTGATGGTTACGAAATTTTCCAGAATTTCCCAGCAGCTTCAGAATCCTCCGATTTGAGATCGTTTTAAAGACAACAATTCGCATGGATGTGAAGGTGACGAGCTGCTACAGAGAAGGTGATATGCGAGCTTCCAGACCCACAGTGGCTCCTGTTTCGGACGACCGGATAAACTATATCCCGCACAGGCACTAACTAGTGCTTGCAGAAGGCTGACTCCCCGGCATTGATCCGCCCGCCACGTCTGCGTTTTCGCCTCCTCATCTCTTTTCCTGCATCATCCCTTGGTCTTTCCATCAACATCCCATCGACGAGACCGCGCATCGGCTAGTATTCGCACCTCTGTCGGCCACCGTTGCTTTTTTCCCTTCTTTTCGTCCCGTAGCTTTCGATACACAACGCGCGCATCCCTCCGACGACCTTTGCTCATCCGACCCTGGAGCCGGCCGTATCGCTTCGCAGTATACGATTTGATAGATACTGGGCATAGCTAACAAGGTTACTTGCTGGTGACGAGGTGTGGTTTCATTGGTAGAGAGGAGGAATCAGGACTTCTTTTCGTTCTACTGGCTTCGGCCAAGTGTACTGATCATCGTGCCCGTTGTCCCTTTTCATTTGTCTTTTTTCAAGTACAATCAATTTATTATTTCCATTTCACCTGAAAAGGCGATTGAGTGCAAGAAAGGAACAAACAAAGAAACAAAGAACAATTATTACTCAACAAAAAACAACTGATTTCGATCCGAAAATCATAGTCTACGACTGCCACCACATCAACTAAGGAACATCGTCCACAGCAAAAATGGCTTCGTCAGTCTTTTTCAAGTTCAAGTCGCAAAAAGAGCCTACAAGAGTTGAGTTCGACGGTACCGGCATTTCGGTATTCGAACTCAAGCGCGAGATCATAATCAAGAGCGGCCTCGGAGATGGAACCGATTTCGATCTCCTAATCTACACCGACGACAACAGTGAAGGTAAGCCTTTCTTCGACACCGGGTGGAACGAATCTAACATTGACAGTTTACGACGATGATACGACAATTATTCCCAGATCCACGACGGTCATCGCCCGACGCCAGCCTGCTGCTAAGCCTAGCGCCGGCAGGGCCGCTCGATATGTCACGGGCAAGATGCCCATCGCGGCCAAGAACGCCGGCCGCAAAGAACAGACGGCCAAGATGTCGACGGCCAAGACGTCGGGCAATGCCATCAACCAGATGAACAATGCCATGACCGAGGAGGAAAAGATGGCGGCCATGTTTGCCGCTCAGACCGAGCAATGGTCAGCACAGCAGGAAGAACTGTCCCAGTAAGTCACCCACACATCGCAGCTTGCATGTATGCTAACAACAACAGCCAAGCACCTGTGTTCAAGCCTGGCGCCAAGCGTCCCGTCAATGTGCCCGACCACGAGCCGCCGAACGGATACATCTGCTACCGTTGCGGCAACAAAGGCCATTGGATCCAGAGCTGTCCCACCAACGATGACCCAGACTTTGACAACAGACCAAGAGTGAAGCGCACCACGGGTATCCCGCGGTCATTTCTGCAAAAGGTTGACAAGTCGGACATTCTGGCGCAATCAGAGGGTGACGAGTCCAAGAGGCCATCGGGTATCATGGTGAATGCTGAAGGTGATTTTGTCATCGCAGAGCCGGACAAGGCGGCCTGGGAAAAGTACCAAGCCAAGGCGGCCAAGTCGGCGTCGGCGTCCAAGGAGACCGACTCTGCCAGCAAGGAGATTCAGGAGCGGGGACTAGAGTGCTCCATTGACAAGAGAATGTTCATAGACCCCATGAAGACCCCCTGCTGCCAAAAGACGTTTTGCAATGACTGCATAAGCAATGCTCTTATGGACAGTGACTTTGTTTGCCCTGCCTGCCAGACGGAAGGCGTTCTTCTGGACGACTTGCAGCCCGACGAGGAGGCTGCCAAGAAGATTCAAGAGTACTCAAAGGAGCGGGAAGCTGCCAAGGCAAACCCACCACCAGCCTCGCCAAAGGTGGAGGACAAGGCAGACGCCAAGGAGCCGGATGCCGAAACTACGAACGAAGTGGCAGAAGAAGCAGCTGAAGCCGACACCAAGCCAGCGTCGCAGAACGGCGACGAGGCAGAGACCAAGGCGGCATCGCCCTCATCGCAGACCGCCGCAAGCAAATCGCCAAAGGAGACCAAGGCGGAGGCGGAGACCCCTGAGAAGAGTGGCGACAAGAAGGATGGTGCCGTGACCAAGAAGCGACCAGCCGACGAACTGCTCGAAAACCCCAAGATTCCCAAGGGACCACGTGCCATGCAGAACCAGCAAAACATGAACAACATGAACAACATGAACGGCGGTATGAACGGAATGGACATGAACATGATGTTTAACGGCATGGGCATGATGCCAAACATGATGGGCATGCCCAACATGATGAACATGGGCATGGGCATGGGGATGCCCAACATGGGAATGCCTATGATGGGCATGCCAAACATGATGAACATGCCCAACTTCAACAGCATGAACAACGGTTTCGGTGGTGGATGGGATATGAACAACATGAATGGAATGGGCAATATGGGCATGGGCATGGGAATGGGAATGGGAGGAAACTTGGGCAACATGAACGGCGGCTTCCACGATGGTGGAAATGGGTTCCAGGGTCAGGGCGGCAACGGCGCTGGTGACGACGACGCGTACATGCGTAAGCCCATGAACCCGCACCGCCAGCAAAATAAGCAGCGTCGTTACCGCCCAAGCGATTACCGGGAGCTGTAGTGAGGCTACCGAGGCTACATGTCATTTTCAGCATACTAGGGGCCCCGGCGTTGGGTCCCCTTTACCATATACACCAAACAGAGACATTGGGAGGCGCAAGGCGTTTTCTGGGAATTTATTACCAATGCATGGGCGGTACAAAGTACCGAAGAGAAATATTTTTTTATCACGGGGGGAGAGACAGCAATAGCGTTTGTGTTCTGGAGGCTGACAATACTCTGGGCTTGTACATTTGCTTGGTTTACGCGCGAAATAATACGAAATCGACAACTGCGTCGTCATATGTAAACAAGTCTTCATAAAAAACTTGGTCCAAAAAAACTGCTCTGTTAATATAGTTTGATATTCTACCGTTCATCTGCTTCGTCAACGTGGAGTCATTTTTAATGTATCTTTTATTGGTCTATCAACATCCGCGCCTGGTGAAAATAATTTGAATGTGCCATGTAAAACAACCCCGTTCCTCTACTTTTATGTCATTTCAACTCATTTCTTCATGCCCAAAAACTCTAGCAAAAACAACCCGTTACTGCGGCGGAACATAGGGTTCCGTCAGCATGGCGCTAAACTTTTCCAGCTTCTCCTTTCCGCGCACCTCCTCGACCAGCAGCGGCATCTTGACGACGTTGAAGTCCTCCGCGTAGAGCTCCTCGTACTGGTCGAGGTACTTTGTCTGCATCTTGCGGCGGGCGTTGCACTGGTCGCAGCCGGAGCCCTGCTTGGGGAAGAGCAGCTGGTTGACGACGATGGAGTGGGTGTCGATGCCGTAGCCGGTGAGCTCCTGGATCATGCGCTCCGTCTCGTAGAGGCTGAGGAACTCGGCGATGCAGACGCAGACAAAGGTGGTGAGCTCGGCGTCCTTGAACTGCGTGTTGACCTCGGCGATGGTCTCGCGGAGCGACTCGAGCTTCTCCATCATGTCGTTGAGGTTCTGGCCGTTGGGGAGCTGGCCGCCGGAGCCGAGGAAGCCGTTGAGGAGGGGGCCGTACTGGGAGGAGAGCTGGGAGACCTTGGCGAGGGCCTTTTCGAGGACCGAGGGAAACTGGAGGAAGCGGAGGGTGTGGCCGGTGGGGGCGGTGTCGAAGACAATGGTCTCGTAGGAGAGGGACTTGACCTGCTTGAGGACTTCGGCAAAGGACATGGCTTCGTCGATACCGGGTATCTGCGCGTGTGCGTGTGTGTGCGTGTTAGCGAATTGGTTCTGCCGTTTTTTTTTTTTTTTCCTCCGTCTTCTGTTCTCCCGTCCGTCTGAGCAGCGCGTCACCCACGTACCGCGAAAGCGAGGTCCTGCATCATGCCGCCCATGGCGCCGCCCATGGCGTTGACGTCGTCCTGCTCGGCCTGGCCGGCCAGCAGGTCCTGCATGCTGCCGTTGGGGTCAATCTCCATGGCGGAGAGGTTGTCGAAGCCGTTGACGAGGCGCGCCTCCTTGCCGAACTTTTGCGAGAAGGCGTCGGACAGGTTGTGCGCCGGGTCGGTGGAGATGAGGAGCACGGAGCGGCGGACCTTGGCGAGCTGGATGGCGAGCGAGCACGAGGTGGTGGTCTTGCCGACGCCGCCCTTGCCGCCGACGAAGATCCAGCGGAGGGAGCGCTGGTCGAGGAGCGACTGGAGCGAGGGCTCGAGGGCGTCGTCGGCGGAGACGACGGCGGTGGACATGGCTGCCGGAGTGTGTGTGTGTGCGTGTGTGTGCGTGTGTGTGCGTGTGTGTGCGCGCGGGAGAGGTGTTGCCGCTGGGTTCGTGATTTTCGGGGGTGGGATGGGCGAGAGAAGCTCGACGAAGGTGGTCGCTGAGCTCGGTGACGTTTTGCGGGGGCAAGGGATTTGGTGGGAGCCTTGGAGGGGTGGTGACTCTGTGCCCCTCGGTGCGTGCTAACGAGTCAGCTCCGCATTGGCAGAATGGATGGAAGAAACAAAACAACTAAAGTAGAAAAAAATGCAGCACTATCTATAATGGAAAGATTTCCGACTGACAGAGGCAGTGTAGTAGATAAGAATATAGTAGCTCGGTGAACCTTGGTCAAGCCATTGCAGTGCGGAACCGCTGCGTAAGTAATGAGGCCGGAGACAACATGGCTAGCCAGCCCTCTCAGAATGCCACCCTCGCCAACAATCCGGTAATAGCAAACGCGACCTAGTGTAAAAGAAATTTATTGCAGCTATAGCATGCTTCAAGGGGTTCCGTGAAGCCTGCCTGCCAGAAATGAGTAGCCAGCGGTGTAAGTGCTGTGGCGTGGCATTTCCACGTTATCTTTATTTTTCATGCAGGGTCGTGAGAAGGAAAAAATTACAGACTAGAAATAACTCGCGATACATAATATTTTACCCAGTCCATATCGCTCCTTATAGACGCATTTACAGTCTTGGCCGTACAAGATGAAGCTAGCGTACCGGCCGGCACCCGCCGAGCCGCAGTGTAGATGTGGGGGAGGCGGGGGAGCTTCAACACCTGTAAACTCAACTCAATCCGGCCACCTCCAAACGTCATCTTCTCCTACCTCTTCGCAGAATTGAGCATCAGTCTCAGAGTCAAATTCACCAGGCGTTACACGTATAAAAATGGCAGACAAAGACCTCATCACCTGCCACGTCCTGGACACAACGGCGGGCCGTCCCGCCAGCAACATCACCGTCCGCCTTCAGGGCCCCGAGACAAAGGGCCAGCCCGCATCCTCCTCCGTCAACACATACACGGCCAAGACGGACGCCGACGGCCGCATCAAGCTCTGGCAGGCGGAGCAGGGCACTGTCACCGCGCTGACCGACGTGCTCGGGTCCGTCGCGGGAACGTCGCAGTGGCGGCTGACGTTTGACACCGAGTCGTACTTTGGCCAAGGCAAGACGTTCTTCCCCGAGGCGGTGGTGGTTTTCCGCGTGGACAAGGGCCAGCACTACCACGTGCCGCTGCTGCTGAGCCCGTTTACCTTTACGACGTACCGGGGGAGCTGAGCTGGGTCAAGGTCGCAGAGGCATCTACATCCAGTTCGAGATGGAGACAAGTAGTATAGGCAAGTGCCAGGCCGGCTACGGCAGCGACGGTCGCAGTCAACGGCACTGCCGCGCAAGCTCAGCAGCATAGGCGCAGGTTGCGAAATAAAAGGAATTTAGATCAATTCGAATTTAAACTTGAAAAAGAAAACAAAGAATCGGCCGCCTGGCTGGGCTTTAAATACGTGTACCCAGACACGCAGATGTTCATCGTCCGGCGTACGCTGTGAAACGCCCGTAAAAGTAATGCAGAGTTTTACCCAACTCCGGCGCTGAAATTAAAAGAATGTTGGAATCGAAATGTGAGGGAAACCGTGAAATTCATCAAGCCTTGCAAGTGTATTGTTTATGTGCTTATTGGGTCGTTTTGGGTTGTTTAGTGGTGTCGACGAAACTTGCCAAACAGACCTCGGGTTGTCGACTTGATGGATGCATCGTCCGGCGATGTGGGTGGCGTTTCGTCGTCGTCGTCCCGTCGACTCGTCGCGAAGCTGTCCCTCGCGTACTTGGAGATGGTAGGGCTGGGCGGCATCTCGGTGTTGGAGGGCTGCTGCTGCTGCTGCTGCTGCTGCTTGTCGGTGGCTGTGATGGAGGAAGGAGCGAGCGAGGTAGAGCTAAAGGTGGCGGCGGCAAGCTTGGGCGCGACAGTTCCGTGAGTTAGAGTCTTGTGCTTCTTGGTACGGTGCAGGAAGGACAGGGTGCTGCGCTTCATGACGAGGTCGGCATGAACATCATCCTGGCCAATACAGGCGTTGGGCGAGAGATCTGCTTGGGGATGGGGCAGAGTGGTATTGCGTACTGTTCATGTCAGTTTCGTTGTATTGTCGTGGCAGATGTTGTTGTGCTGCTCGGGACGTACCTGAGCAGAATGGCTCAGGGAAGCCTGTATCGCGGGTCTCGCGAGGTACACGGCGGATGGACGAAGTGCGAGACATATCGACAGGACGCTGGAGGAAGAGCCAATGAGGGGAAACGATTTCGGAGTTCGGGAACTGTCGACTATTTGAATATATGCCCGGGTATCTTGGTAGACTCCTTCGTCCGTCAGTCGTGGCGTACTAAATAGGAAGAAGCTAGCCAAAACGTGGTGATGTGCAGGGCGGCTGAATGGGCGAGTATCCGGGGCTATTTGCAAGGGATATGCCGCTAGTGAGTTTGTTCCTTTGTGCGGTTATAAGAACAGAGGACAATAAAGAAGGACGGCGGGTTTGTTCTTATGAATGCGCCAGAATCCTTTTGGCGTTCGGGCACCACAAATAAAGGAGAATGGCGGGTGGGCTGTGCAGGTTCCGAGTCCGGGGGAAGACGCAAGTTCTTTGGTGTTATGGGCCGGGTATCTTGGAGCAGGGGGTGTCCTTTTTGAAGGCCGTGTTAAATCGTTTAAATTCGGATGCAAGTCGCCGGGCTGGAGAGGACAAGGGGCAGTCGAGGTAAACTGTTGGGGTGGGCGCCTAGCGAGATGAGTGAGACGAAGGTCTAGGTCTAGACTCGTTGGAGGTCGAGTCGATGAGGAAGCGGGCGGTGAGGCTGGGAGAAGAAGAGAAGGAATGGAATATTTGACGACCCAAGGGGCTTGAAATAGGTTCCGGCGCATTTACAAGTGTATACATGGAAGGAGTAGCAGTACGGAGTACGGAAGTACATTTGGACTTGGCTGCTGTACAACGTCATGTGTCTGATCGGAGAGCGGCAAGTCACCACCAGCTTGACTAACCGGTCGTGCTGCTCATGAACCCCTGTCTCATCGCCACAATATGATTGCATCTGATTGCATCTGCATGAAGCTAGGCAGGCGCGGGAAAGGCGAGGGAAGCCAGGCAAATGGCTTGGAAACACGTAATCTCGGCCTTGCAATCCACCACTCCAACTAGCAGTATGGAGTACAAGGGGGGGGGGGGGGGGGGAGAGACGTCTGGCTGGTGGTATTTCAGCGTGGTACACGGGTTTGGCACAGCCCTGCCGGGACAGGCCGAACAGTGATGAAGGGAATGCTACCGAAAAAGATAAGGATTCATTGTTTGCTGCACGTTTCTTGCTTGGCTTGGCAGCACAGCCTGGCCAATTCACGTTGTCGGCGGTTGAACATCTTGCGTAGGTCCAGGCCCTCACAGACTTGCCACCTGCGAGGTCCCGGCGTGCGGCCTTGTCCGCGCGTGGACCGTCTTGTCCAAGTGAAATCAAAGGTTGTTTGAAACTAGTTACCTGTACAAAGGGAAAGGAAGGCTGGTAACGTCGGTCTACCGTGTCAGGCAACACCTCCCGCTGGGCACTGGACCACTAGTTAGTTAGTTAGCCCAGAGTCGGAATTCGGACTGCACTGGGTGTGGGGAAGCGACGGGCGCCTAATCACAATGGCTCCAGCGAGGACCACAGCTGTTGATCATCTGTGCAGTGACGGTGCTCCGCTAGGCCGGCGTACAGCAGAACCCTGTGACAAGTGTCTTGTACATTGGCGGCAAGACGGCCATGTTTTCAAGCAACGTGGACGGCCCGTCATTTCGTACGTGTCAAACTTGCAGTAATGTGTGCGCAACGAGTGGTGCACAAATCACTCCTCTGATGCCAGCATGCGGCTGCACCGAGTAACTCGTACATGATGCAAGTGCTGCGCCTCGCTGGGACCACCGAGGACGGACGGGTCGACCTGCCAGGGGGTCTGGCCAGCTAATCCCGCTGCCAGGTTTGTCATTGCCTTCTGCCGGGTTCTTTATTTCGTTCTGTGCATGTCTGGGCTGGCAATGGTTGGAGACTGTGTACATTTATGCACAGCCAAGGTCATGGCGAAATATCGACAGTAGTACTCCGTGACGCACGGCGGCTTGATTTTGGGAAGAGGATTCCGCGCTTGACACTGCTCAAAGATATATAAACGTTTCAATAATAAAGGCAATGTGGTTTTTGGCCCCGACATTTCGTAGAAATCAAAGTTGCAACTGCTCGGGTGGACGGCTGCCACCTACATGCTGTCTAACAATACCCTGCGGTAAAACAGTGCCTATTGCGTGCAGCTTTCACGCGGCATGTCACCGACCACTCCATTTAAGTCGAACTGTAAGCGCTGACCTCGCAGCGACTCGTGCCAGACATAACCAGCAGCACCAGAATAGCAGCACCAGGCGAAAAAAGAAAAAAAAAAAAAAATATTGAAAACACTCCAAAAGAAAATTATATCGACACCTGCACTGAAATAGCATACATCATTTTCTACTCTTCTCGCCGTCGACAAATATCAAGAAATCCAGATATTCAGCCCAGCTCTAGGGTAGCGCACCGCCACACAGCCACACCCATTGAAACTCACAGACTCCTTCCGCGCCACGCTTCGCCAGCTCAGCCCCTTGGACACGAATTCCTTACAAACCCAAGCCTCGAGGCTCACGACGACATCCCCCTCCCGCTCCATCTCCCAAAACCTGTCGCCCCCGAACCGACGAAACTCTTCACTTCTCGTTCCGCGCCCCGTCGAACCCGCCCCCGGCCCCCCTCGACATGTCCGACATCCAGCGCGACGTCGGTCGCACCGGCTCCCGGGACTCCAGCGACTCGAACCCTCCGAACGGTCCGGAGAAGAAGAAGAGCCGCCGTCCAGCCAGTCAGTTGCCTCCGCCGACTGAAGTCTTCCCGCCGCGCCGCCGACCGCGCGTGGGACACCGTCGAATTCCCTACTGACCGTGTTGCAGATACCGCTTTCCGCCAGCAACGACTCAAGGCATGGCAGTATGTCCGCTTCAGACGAAATGCTCGCGCGGCGGTTGCGCGAGGTCCCCATGCAGCCGCCGCCCGCGATACGCACGAGAACTGCAACTCGCTGACCTCGATGTCGCAGACCAATCCTCACACCCAAGACGGTCCTGCCGCTCTTCTTCGCCATCGGCATCATTTTTGCTCCCATCGGCGGCGTCCTCCTCTACGCCAGCTCGCAGGTACGGATGCGCCGGCCCGTCGTCGTCGACACGTCTGCTAACCCTCTCGCCAGGTCCAAGAGATCAGAATTGACTACACATCTTGCTCCGATGCGCCCACCTCCTTCGAAGACATGCCACCTAACAGCGTCGAGATGAGCTTCAAGAACGGCACCCTCAACGACATCAACCCCCAATGGAAGAAGGAAACCGACGTGCCCGTCAACATCGGCAACAACATCACCATCCCGACCGAGATCTGCCACCTGCGCTTCAACATCCCTTCCGACATGCACCCGCCGGTGCTCTTCTACTACCACATGACCAAGTTTTACCAGAACCACCGCCGCTACGTCGACTCGTTTGACGCCGAGCAGCTCAACGGTGCCGCGCGCAGCTACAGCGAGATTGACAACTCCAAGTGCACCCCGCTCAAGGTCAACTCGACGGTCAACAAGCCCATCTACCCCTGCGGCCTCATTGCCAACTCCATGTTCAACGACACCTTCAGCAGCCCCATGTGGATGAACCCTCCCGGCTCCGACACGGCCAAGGTCTACCAGATGAAGAACAACTCCAACATTGCCTGGGACAGCGACAAGGATCTGTACTCCGAGACCAAGTACACCGTCGACCAGATTGTGCCGCCGCCCAACTGGCACGAAAGATATCCCGACGGATACACCGAGTCGAACCCGCCGCCCAACCTGAAGAACTGGGAGGCTTTCCAGGTCTGGATGCGCACCGCCGCCCTGCCCGACTTTAGCAAGCTGTACCAGCGCAACGACGACGACGTCATGGAAAAGGGCACATACGAGATTAGCATCAACAACTGTATGTTCACTTCACCCAAACAATGCGCGACGATCCGCTAATTATCCCAGACTTCCCCGTCACCGAGTACAGCGGCACCAAGTCGGTCCTCATCACCACCCGCACCGTCATGGGCGGCCGCAACAACTTCCTCGGCATCGCCTACATCGTCGTCGGCGGCGTGTGCATCCTGCTCGGCGCCATCTTCACCGCCACTCACCTGATCAGGCCCCGAAAGCTCGGCGACCATACCTACCTCTCGTGGAACAACACGCCGGCCGCCAAGTCGAGCGGTCCCGCCACGGCCATGGCCTCTGGCCGCGAGATGCGTCCGGGCGAGGCTTAAATGACGACCAAGTCTAATTGCTTAGCTTGGATGCCTCGGTGAACGAACCCTGACGCTTTTCCGTTTCCCCCCTCTTTCTTTATTCCTGACATGTACGACCTGGGCATCATATTTTATTATCATAATTAGCAGACACACACCTTGACGCAATGCGGATTTTTCTTTTAGAGTATACTGGACAAAGGGAGTGCCACACTTGGCAAGACTGCTCAGTTCGTGAGCAATCTTGTTTTCCCTTTGTCAGAGTTGGAAAGGAGGTAGCGGCCGTTTTTTAAAACGTTTTGTCATTTTTTTTTTTTTGTGTGTGTTTCTGGCAAAAGATTTTTCTAAAAAGAAAATCAAAAGAATGGAAACAAACCAAGAATGTGCTTCTTTCTTTTTCTGGTTTGGGAGTTTTGATACGCGTTTTTTTTTTACTTGTCTCTTAGTTGGTAGAATTTAGTTTGGTTTCGTTTTTCTCGGCCTTTTTTTATGTTTGTTTGACACGAATAAAATCCCGTTTCGAAATATGAATAGCTGACAAGGGCACATGTTCTTCGTAAAGACTGAGATGGTAAATTTATCTGATCTCTCTGCATTTCTGTCGTTTCACGAGCCCGTAAGCCTTTGCAAGTCTGTAGCCAAACCCATTTCCATTTCTTTTCGGTATTAATCAAAGCAACATATAAAAACCAAGTGACAGCGTTAAAAGAGCATACCAAAGGCATAGAAAAAAGAACTAAAACCTAAAAACACAAAAAAAGCTACGAAATAGCCCACTTGCTCTTTTACTCTCTCTCGCTCCCCTGAAAATAAAGAACCTATCCATTTTACAGTTGTGTAACAAATGCACCGAGAAAAAACCCCTTTACTTTCTGCGCTTCTTCTTGCCGCGGTCCTCGTCGTCGTCCAGGCCGCTCTCCCTGTCGCGCTTCTTGGCCTTGGCCTCGAGCTCGTCCCAGTCCTCACCCTCGTCCTCGGAGTCCATCTCCGCGTCGCCGTCGTCGTCTTCGCTGGCGTCGCTACCGTATTCGGAGTCATCCTCGCTTGACTCCGAAGCGGCGTCCAGGTCATCCTCGTCCACCTCAAAGGCAGACTCCTCTTCGGACTCGTCCTCACCGTCCTCGTCATCCGAGTCGGCTTGCAGGAACGACCAACCGCCGTCGACGAAGAACTGGTGCGTATCGGCCGTCACCGTCTTCATAATGGTGGGCCAGTTGAGGTTTAGGGGACCCTCGCTGTAGGCAATGTCTGACGAGTCGAGGAAGTCCTTGACCTGGTCGAGGAACTCGACGGGAATTGTGTTGACAGCGTATGGCGCCCTTGTAAAGTCTTTAAAGACAAACACCATGTCAAAGTTCTTGAGCCCGAATTGGACACGCTCCAAGTGAGCAACCTCAATGTCTTCAATGGTCAGGACCATAAACGGTGGCTCTATCACCTGAATTAAGCAGTCCGTAGTAGGTTGAATGAATACATTGCTCTTGAAGGGAACACCGTGGAAACCGAGGTCTCTGATCGGCATGTCCACCTCGATGCCCTCGTTGCGGCCGGCCTCGGCAATCTTTTGCGCAAAGCCCTGGAACAGTCTGTCGAGATCGGCGCGGCGGCGGCGTTCTTCCTGTTCCGCCTCGAACTCGTCCTCGTCGCCGTACCGGTACTTGCGCTTCCTGTTGCCGGTCTCATCAAACTGAATGTCGGTCGCTTCGCGGTAAAACTGCACGTCCTTTGTCTTCTTCTTGTTGCCCACAATGATGGGATCCTTGAGGTGAATGTGGATAATGACAATCAGCTCGTGCTGGCACGGCTGGAAGAAGAGGTGCTTGACGTTGGAAAAGAGGATATCCACGCGGTGCTGGGCGTTGAGTGGTGACAGGTAGCGGATACCGTTCTGGTGGATTTCGACCTTTCCAGGTACACGCTTACCCTCCATAGCCGGTCTGATGTAGACATTATCAAGTACAGCAGGTCGACGATCTAGTTTGTTAGCACGTGCAGTCAGCGAGTGTAGGATACAACTTACTTCTAATTTCAGTCAGCTTGTCCTGCTCCACAACATCCTCCATGTCCTTCTTCTCCTGCTCCTTCTTGACAGCATCGCGCTTCAAGTTGGAGATTTGGGTGGCGATTTCGCTGTAACGGTCGCCGTCTCCGGAGCGGAACGTCAAGCTGCGTACAAAGTGCGCGTTGGCATCTTCAAAAGGCTGGTCATCCTTGCGGCCGACACCCTGACCGGGGGAGAGGAAGTTGATGCGCAGGAACGAAAAGTCGTTTTCGTCGCTCTTGCTGGCGTTCTTGATGGTGTTGATGTGGAAAGGAACGGGACGACCCATGATGGGAAGAACAACGGTGCTGTTCTTGATATCGACGACAATCTCCATATTCTTGACGCGCAAGGGGAACTGATCGTCGCGCTTGTACGAGTCGAATCGCTTGAACTTCTTGACCTCGCCGCCGTTCTTATCGGCCGTGGACTCGGAGAATCGCGCAAGGCCCTCCCTCTGCTTCTTGGCGGCCAGCTCTTTTTGATGCGCACGGCGCTTGGCATCGGCATCATCGCCGACTTGTGTTGTGCGCTCGGAGCGTAGTCTTGAGCTGGTGATGTTCTTGGTCGCCACAGCACCGACACGGGAGTCGCGCTTCTCCTTCTTGGGCGTCGGCTGTTCTTCTTCGTCGTCTTTGAAGAAGAAAGAGTTGGCGTCGGCACTCGTGGGGGCTTCGGCAGTGAAGATGATGGGCTCTGCGCTGCGGACACGGACGGTGTCGTTGAGTACAAGAGAGTACGTCTTGGAGTTCTTGTCCTGAGGCTGCGGGTTTTCAATGTCCTGGAAACCGGTGTTGATGATGAGGGTCATGCCGTCCTTCAGTGTACGCTGGTTCTTGGCGTTCAGTACGAGGGTAGAATCCCTGTTCTCAAGGCCAACACCCCAGCCGACGTTCTTGAGGAAATGCTTCTCCATCTCGGGGCTCTTGCTCTTGATGATGCTGAGAGCCTTGGCGTAAACATCCTTGGCGACCACACCGTCGCGCAGCTCCTGGATGACGGCGTTGTGAATCTGGTACAGGAGTTTGTAGTTGTTCTCTTGCGACTTGTTCGGGTCGACGAGGTACGTGCGGGCAATCGAGGAGCAGTACGACTTGTATCGCAGACCCATGGCGGCGACGATGATGCCTGGGTGCAGGTTCTCGTCGTTGGAGTCGGTGGCGAATCGCAGGTCAAACTTGCCACCACTCTGAATGGCAGGACCGAGAATCCAGTCGAGCTGGGTGGCATCGAGATCGCCAGGCAGCTTGGTGTTGTTAGGAAGCTGTACAGTCTTCCAGAACTTGTCGTCGTCGAGCTTCTTGTCAACCTTGTCGGCCAGGGCGGAGTGCTTGACCTTTTTCTCAGCGTCGAGAATGTTGGACATTTCGTCGAGGAAGTAGGGCGTCATGAGGGCGACGCAAGCCTTGGAGGCGGTTCGCATGGCGCGCAGTTCGTTCTCATCCTTGACGGAAAAGGCGTACGTGGACAGGGCCATGGAGGCATCGACTTCTTCGGCGTCCTTGCAGTTCTCGGCAAAGCTCTTCTTCCACTCGTCGATGAAGGGTCCCTTAGACGTGTCTCGAGCGATGGTGCCAACTTTTTTCTACAAATTGTTAGTCGCGTTTCGCTCCACGGCCGCGGCTACGTACTCCTGATTCGTTAATCTTGTCGGTAATCGTCTTCCAGAGCTTTGCGTTCTCCTCCGCGTCTTTGCCCTTGGACAGGACCTCGATGGGGAAACGACCGCCCTTGAGCTGCTCGAGATGCTTGGCTGTGCGCTGTTAGCCTCCGCGATGCGCACTGCTGCCTAAATTGATATACCTTTCTTGGGCGTGGTGAGGATGTAGAGAGTCTCGGTCGTGAAGAGCATCAGGGTGGTCGGGAACTCGTATCCGAGAAGCCAAAACTATCATGCGGTTAGCAAAATTTCGGAAGCTGCCGCAGAGCTGCAGCGACGGGGAGATTCGGCGATACGCACATGCATGGCGTTGTTCTTGTGGAATTCGGGAATCTCCTCGACCTTGCCCATGAGGACGACCAGCGAGGTGGCACCCTGGAAAAGACCGCCGTCCTTGGCGCGGAGGTCATTTTTCCATGAGGTGACAAAGGAATTGATGCGCTCTTGGAAGAGCTTGCTGTCAATCTTGATCTCCGCCATCTTGAGGTCTGATGATGGGGCGGAAGCGAAGCAAGAGACCGATGGGCAAAGGGATTAGCTGGTTAGGAGCTCGAGGTGATGCGACGCGAGAAAAGTGGCGGCGCGTTAATGGCCGGCACGGGTCACGTGCAGCTCACGACGCGTTTGCGGGCGCTGTGTGAACAGGATGATGACGAACTGGATTATGATAAATCTTATCGGCCATTAAATTTGGCATGAATAGATTTCTCGTGCTTGTTCTGATTGTTTGTACCTTCTTGTCTCTTTTTTTTCTCTCCCCAAAATTTAGCCGAATCTGACGTACTCTGTGTCGAGATGCACGCCCTCACTCTCAATGGCCGGTTCCTCTCGGCATAACTGCTAGCTGGTTCTGAAATAGTAGTACTTTCATGATATTAAACCAAAGTTGGACGATTTGATTTAACTTCGTACAACATCAATAAATACATGATTGAGCGTGACGCAAAGCGGCCCTCCAGCGGACAAGAGCTTAGGCAGCTTGAAGACGGGTTGGTGTCGATTTTCACAAATCCATTGCCCCCTTCTTTGAGTACGTAGTGCCAAGACAGTCAGTGTCAAGCTCTTGCCAGCGCGGGTTGCTTTCGTGTTGCATGATGCGGCGGCATTGCCATGCCATCTCGAGCGGGCAGCTGGCCGTGTAAGTGTGCTGAAGTGCTTGCGTCTTGCCTCTCACTCTGCTCTTCCACAGCATCTATTAGGGCAGGCAAAGGCAAAACATACTTTTCAGTTGACTCTGTAACATGTTCTTCGAAATTGCTATAATTTTAGAAGTTCCCCGATTTGACTCGATTTGAAATGTACATATACCTGTCGAGTTCGTCGGCCATGTAGGTGCCGGCCCCAATGCCGAATTCAACCCTGTTAGCGGCCCACGACGGCTCCGATGCCGCCGACTCCATTGCCTCACGCCGTTACTCACAGCTCACATCTCATTCCGCAAAGAGACAACCTCGGCCTCTAAACCTCCTGATTATACCAAAAAATCATCCTCCAGAACCATCAACATGAAGATCCCATATGTCTCCGACCCTCCTCCCACCACCACCCCCGAGGACGCCGCCATCGTGTCCCGCATCCAGGCCCGCCGTGCCCCGCGCCCGCTCATCCCGTTGGACCTCGCACTGCTGCACGCGCCCCCCGTCGCCGACGGCTGGAACTCGTTCCTCGGCGCGGTGCGCACGCGGACATCGCTGCCCGACGACCTGCGCGAGCTGGCCATCTGCCGCGTCGCGGCGTGCAACCGCGCGTGGTTCGAGTGGGCGCACCACGCACCGCTGGCGACGGGCGCGGGGGTGAGCGCCGCGGCCATGGACGTGGTAAAGACGGAGGGCGCGCTGCCGGGGGAGAGACCGGGTGGTGATTTCTTGACGGAGAAGCAGTGGGCGGTGCTGCGGTACACGGACGAGATGACGAGGAATGTGCAGGTGCCGGATGAGGTGTTTGCGCTGGTGAGGGCACACTTTGACGACAGAGAGACGGTGGAGATTACAGCTACTGTGAGGATGCACGCTGATAGACGAGAGTTTGCATTTGCTAACATCGAACAGATTAGCGCATACAACTGCGTGAGCCGCTTTTTGGTTGCTTTAGACGGTACGTATTGTTTGGAATATTGTATTGCTATCTATGCCCTGACGCTAACATGTCATTAGTCGGAGAGAAGAACGGCACAGGCCCCGACGACGCAGCTCATTAAGCGCACAGAAGATGGCAGCATACTTTGAAAAAAAAAAAAAAGACGGGGGTGGGGTAGAGGAATGAAAGGGTAGAGGGAACAGCAACATCTCCAACAGCGGCTGAATTTGAACTGTGTAGATTGCCAATGGGAAAGGTAATATTAAACAGAATGAAGAATAAGTGAAAATAGCCACGTCGCAAGTCGGTGTCGACCAGACTAGCAGCGAAATGACAGAGGGTATCTTGTCTAAGTGAAGCAACGCGTAGTGTAGTGAGGGCAAGAAAGCAAGCAGAAGCAAGAAATGAAGCAGAAAGGCATAAAGCCTCCAGTCAAAGTGACTCAAATAAGCCAAGGTAAAAACCCCGAGATCACGTCCGATAACATGATCCTCCATGCTCGGGCAGAATGATTGCCCTATGCCGTCATGATGCTTTTGCGTGACCGAAGCGCAACGAAATGCAAAAGATGCGAGTGCGAGTGCAAGTGCACATGCAGAAAAGGCGTGGTCTAGTAATGTATTGCCACATGGCGTCATTGTACAACATGATTCCCGTCATTAGTAAAGATGTGTTTTTCGCAGAATAATCAAGGCCGTGGGTAAGTCGTCAAGTAAGAAAGGACATGGGTCTCGTGAAGAAGAGTCGGCATCGCACCAGCCACCAGGGCCAGGCAACGTCACGGCGTCTTGGACATGGACCGCTCGATGGACGCATGGCGCTGGTGCATACGCGGCGAGAGCTGCAGCTCCTCGACGACACCGGCCCAGCCCTGCCGCCCTGGTCGGCCCATGTTCTCCTGGTGGCCGATGGCCTGGGTGGTGAGGCGGCGGACGGGCGGGCGCTTAACCACGCTCTCGGTAAGAGACTTCCTCATCGCGGGCTTGCAAGGCGTAGTAAAGGCCGCGGCGCCAATCTTCTCCGGATCGCGAGGCAGAGGAGGTGCGGGAGGAGGCTGCTTGTCGACGATGGAGGTGATTATGCCGAGGTAGACGACGAGGAAGCGCATGCGCAGGAGATCGAGGCGTCGCACGCGGTCTTCGAGTTGCGCGCGCTTTCCAGCCCAGAGCAGGCGAGTGCTGGTGCGCATGGCGCTTCCCATACCGGCGCCAGAGGTGACGTCCTCGGCAGCAATGAGCAAAGTGTTGAGTTCCTCGCGCAGGTCATCGCCAGTCTTTTGAATCTCGCGCAGCAGCTGGCCGAGGCGGATCTTGTCCTCGAGGCGCTGGACCTTGGCGACGTCGCGGTCGTAGCTCTCGTTCTCTTGGATGGAGAAGTCAACGGTGTCGATAAAGGTGGCCATCTCGCGGGGCGCGGCGACGTAGGCGTTCCAGTAGGTGGCGGCTGTCTGGGCGAGGACGGCGACGGAGAGTAGAAGGGCGGTCAGTACGAGGATCAGAGTCCACTGCAGCCAGCCCGAGTTGTCGGCCATGATGGCGGCGATGGGCGGCGGCGGCGGCGGTTTGCGGTGGTATGGGACGAGGCAGTGGCGAGGTGTTGGTTGTCGGGCAATGTCATGATATGGTGGGTGGTTGGGCAGCGGCGGCGGTTGGCGATGTATATGAAGGAGTTGTGTGTGTGAGTGTGCGGTTTGTGTGGGTGGGCTGGTGGGTGGTGCTGGGAGCTGGCGTGTGTGGCCAGGCGCAATTAGAGCTCGCAGAAGAGAATCCAAGAACCCACTGAAAGCCCGATTAGGCTGCTGCAAAATAGAGGTGACTGCAGGACGCATGCAACCTTGGTGCCATTCCGCCCACAAGGGGATCAGGAGGAGGAAAAGATGGCTGGGCCTGTTTGTGGTTTGGCTCGCGGCCAGCCCCTGCATGAGACGACGTTTGGCGGAGAGCTTGCGGCCAGCTTTACCAGTAGCCCAGCAAGCTAGGGTAACTAGTTAGTACCTGGTACACTGACGAAGCGAGATAATCCATGTCACATGGCGGGGAAAGATACCTTGGCCGAGCCGTAGGTACATACAAACGGCGCGACCGCGGTGCGAGTAATTTCTTCAGCAGAGGTATGGCTGCATTAGCTCTGCTGGCGGCGAAAATAGTGCAGCGAGTTCGCCACGAGCCGAGTAATGCGAACCAGGAGCATGTGGTCGCGGTCCATTGTCTGCGGCAACGTGGTGACATGAATAGCTCGCCCGCTCTCGCTTCGGCTGGGCTGGACTGCCCGCCTCGGCCCCAGCCGCCATGGGCAAGGCCTTGTCTCTCTGCCAGCCTGACGTATCAGCGCTCGGTACGGAGTAGGAGGCACTGTCAGGTACTGGCAAACTCGGCAGGTACAAGCTAATGCCCCGTCATGAAGCGACGACTCATTAGTGGCCTTTAGCGTACGCCCAACCTGGTTGTTGTCAGGCTCAGAGTCGCTGGTACCAGCTGTTCCCCCCCCACCAAGAAGCAGCGAGGCTGCCGGGGCTAAGGTACTGGTACCTCCATGCCGTTCGCCCACCCAACCACTCAGCATCGGGCTGCCCCTCCAAGGCCACCACAGGCCACTGGCAGCAAGCCTTCAACTTGGTGGGGTAAAAGTCGTTTGCAGACAACGACGCGACGCCTCTGACAGAAATTTATATCAGCAATCAAACTGCGATACGACAGCCAACCAATATCCATAACTCATTTTCGATTTGCAGACATACCCACGGATACGCACAAGGGAATAAACAAACACAGCCACCATGGCCACTGAGGACCCTCTCCCTACGGCAGACTCCTTCCCCCTCCCACCCGTCCTCCAGCACCCCTCCAGCACAGCTCCCGAACTCATCACCCAGGGCGCTGAGGGCCGCCTCTACAAGACGACCTACCTTCTACCCCAGATCCCCTGCGCGCTCAAGTACCGCCCCCCGAAGCCCTGGCGCCACCCGACCCTCGACCAGCGCCTCACCAAGCACCGCATCCTCTCCGAGGCCCGCATCCTCGCCAAGTGCCGCCGCGAGGGCGTCCGCGTCCCGGCCGTCTACGCCATCGACGAGGCCCAGGGCTGGATAATGCTCGAATGGATCGGTGGCAGCCCCGTGCGCGCCAACATCAACGCCTGGCTGGGGAGCCGGACCGAGGGCATCGAGGAGGACGAGGAGCTCAAGAGTCTGATGCGCAGGATAGGTGCTGCCGTGGGCAAGCTGCATGATATTGGCATCGTGCACGGCGACTTGACCACCAGTAACATGATGCTGGACCCTGCGGGTGGTGCCGGGGTGAACGGCAATGCGGCGGCGGACGGGAAGCCTAGTCTGCATGGCGAGGTTGTCATCATCGACCTGGGCCTGGCGAGCGGTGCTGTACAGGAGGAGGAGAGGGCCGTGGACCTGTACGTTCTCGAGCGAGCGTTTGGGAGCACACATCCCCGGGCAGAGTGTGTCTTTGGAGAGCTTCTAGACGCATACAGGGAGACGCACAAGCAGGCGCCGGCTGTGCTGAAGAAGCTGGAAGATGTGCGCATGCGAGGACGAAAGCGAAGCATGCTGGGGTAGATGGCCTAAAAGCAAACTACAGCTGAAAATAATGACTACATGAATGATGTTCACTGAATGAACCACATCTGCCCGTACACTACAGCTACAGCTAAAGACACAGCGACTTACAACGATGCCCCAATGAATCCGTCTACAGTGTAAAGCCGACTCCAATCGAGGATTCGTAATCACGCATGTGCACAGCCCGAGAAATGAAATCCAATGTATTATATGTACCTTGATACCTGAATATCAGATGATGCTCGCTGCTATAAACAATCCCTTCGAAAACAATGCACCCAGCCGGTTTTCCATCCGGTTTCCCATCTAAGCGACTCTGACAATATCATTCTATAAGCCGTAGTCGTTCTGACCCGCGTATATGTATATGACTAGAAAGAAACAAGTATATCAAACAAAAAGAAAAGGGCACGACGAGATCAATTCACCAGCTCGGCGCCGGCAAAGTAGCCCCTGTTCTCAACCACGCCCCGATCCCGCACATAAGCGACGTACCGCACCACCCACTGGGGCACAATCTCGCCCTCCAAGCCAGGCTCGCCGGGGTGCTCCGCGTCGGCAAGCACACCGGCGCCCCGGGCTCCGTGGCCTAGCAGCTGGCGCAGCGTCCCGGGCGGCAGGATGTCCGTGCAGTCGGTGTGGACGTTGAGCTCGATGCCGTTGTCGGCGGCGATGCGCTTCAGCGGCGGCGGCACGCTGCAGCAGTCCTTGAGGTTGACCTGGTCGACGGCCGGGCGGACGGCGGTGCGCGCCATAAAAGCGGCGAGCTTCTCGCTGCCAAACTCCGCCACGCCCAGGCGTCGCACGCGGCCCGCGGCCTGCAGCGCCTCCAGCAGCTGCCACGTCGCGACCTCGTCGTCGAGGCTGCCCTGCTGCGCGTTGCGCTTGTCCGCCTCCCACTCGCAGCTGCCCTCGAACGACATGCCGGGGAACGAGGCGACGAGGAGGTCGACGTGGGCGACGCCGAGCTCGCGCGTCACAAGATCCAGCGCGTCGGCAATGTACGTCTCGCGGCGGGCCGTCAGCGTCGCGGGGTCCTCGTTGGGCGCGGGCGGCAGGAAGAAGAGCTTGACTGTGATTTCGTACTGGTCGGGCTCGTCGTCGCGCAGGCCCGCGCCCTGCCAGTCAATGCGGGGGATGAAGATGGTGTCACCGCCGTCCTTGGCCGACAACTTCTCCGTCCAGACGTCGACCGGAGGAGGGATCGGCGCCGGGGCATGGCCGTTTGTCTGTGGGGGAAAAGATGCATAGTCGAGTTTGGCGGCGACAAAATTTTCGCGGAGCGAGTTGACGAGCTCGAGGTTGGATCGGCTGCCGGCGGACTTGGACTTGCGGATCACAGTAGGGCCGGCGGACATGACATTGCTGCGGTCAGGGTTAGCCTTGTTGGTCAACAGTTACATGAATTTGGCTGGACCGTCGTGAGGGTCGTTGCGAGGCACGTTGCTCCGGCGTCGCTCAGAAACGACCGCCAAATATGCAGGGTCCTCGACCCCTCAACATCACAAGCCCAGCTGGGAAAAATTGAGGCGGCCCAACTTGCCTGGTAGAGAGGATAAGCTTGGTCATATTGGCGATGTTGGGCGGCCAGCAAGTCTGCGCGCCAGCAAAAAAGGTTAAAAATAAAGAAGCTGTCAGAAGAAGTATGAATGAGAGACGAGCAATAGAAGGCGGCAAGGCAATAAACTATTCAAGGCTTAAAATCGGCATTGGGGCAAAAAAGGACGGGCTCGACTGGACCCGGGGTTGCCCATTTTTTCCCGGGTCTCTCGTCACTGCTGATAATACACTTAGCCTCTACGCTGGCGCGGCCGATGGTCCGATGAGCGGGCAGGCCGGCAGCAAAATTGATGATGGTAACACTGTGAGTGATTAGTAATGAGATGGCGCCTTCGGAAACAAAGAGGGGAGGCGGGATGTGGGAAGTGTGGGTGTACGCGGTTCATGCGGTGTGATGATTGGAAATCAGAGGAGGGGCAGTAATGCAGATTACATTTTGCCTTTTTAGATATTACATTGTTTTATTCTTATTTTCTTACAGCCTGGCGGAGCTGTGTTAGTCGGATGAACTGGAAGCGTCACGTCCACGTCCTCGGCGCTGAACTCCGTCTTCCGTCTTCCTTCCGTCTTCCGTGCCATGCCCCGTGGGAAAATGGCCCGAGTACGGCGTGGCTGACATGAATGTACAGATCAACTCTGCGCAGTGCATGACGGATGATTTACGTTCTACACGTAGCGCGTTTTGCCGCACAAATTGATTTGTGTGCGCAGCACATCTCAACCGTGCTCATCCATAGACGCTATGCCGTAGCAAGACCGTATGGACACGGTATTGACACCGTAACCCACCGTAACGCTACCGTAACAAACTGTTACCCATCTGCCCACCACCTTGGTGGGGGTCCAATTGGACAGCTCGCAGCATCTGCCTGGCGGAGCTCTCGTCACCAACCATTCGAAATTGCCCTGCTCGACGACTTGCTGTCCCTGCATCCCTAACTCCCCAGTCCGTCTCGCGCCTCCGACCTGCATCTCCGCACGCTGCATCCCGGCGGTCTCCTTTCCCCTTCTTCACGCTTCTTCGGGGTCTTGTGCCGTTGCTGCCATGGCAATTCGGTGCGCTGCGTCCCTCGCTGCCCGCACAAAAAAGGAGCATCCAGACTGACCCCTCGCCAGGCATTTGATTCTGCTCTCGCGCCAGGGCAAGGTGGTAAGTGGCACGACTGTGGGCGAAAGCAGGCAACGAAGCTAACTAAACAGCGCCTCGCCAAATGGTTCACCACCCTGTCGCCAAAGGAAAAGGCCAAGATTGTCAAGGACGTCTCCCAACTGGTTCTCCCTCGACGCACGCGCATGTGCAATTTCCTCGAATATAAAGGTGCACAGGATCACCGCTTAATGACGAATCCGGTTCCGGACTAGGAGACTGACACCGACCAGATACGAAAATCGTCTATCGCCGATATGCATCCCTCTTCTTCATTGCGGGCTGCGACGCTGACGACAACGAGCTGATTACGCTGGAAATCATTCATCGATATGTCGAGCAGATGGACAAGTACTACGGCAACGTGTCGGAGCTTGACATTATTTTTTCATTTACCAAGGCGTACTATGTGCTCGACGAACTGCTACTCGCGGGCGAGTTGCAGGAGAGCAGCAAGAAAAATGTGCTCCGTTGTATAGGCCAGCAAGATTCTCTGGAAGACATGGAGGTGAGTTGATGTTTTTGCCGATTTTCTTGGTTTCTTTCTTCTCCCCTGTCCCTCCTTCCTCTTTGCGTCAATCTTTTTGTATTCCTTTTTATCTGCCCGCTCAGCGGCTGACCTGGGTTTGTACCATTGCCAGGTCGAGGACGAAGTTGCCAGGCTCATGTAGTCGGCATATATACCCACGGCTCGAATTTCTCTTCCCATCAAAAGACTGGAGTTTTGGAAATGATTCGGCGTTGACACTTATGGTTACAGGTCTCGGATTCCATCATGCGAGGTCTCGAAGACGCGGGGTTCGTATGAAGCCATGACGACTGAGCTGGTTTCTTGTGCGGGACGGGAAAGAAGAACTCGAGAAAACAAAAAGTCTCAGGGAACTGAGCATCTCTTCGATGAGAAGAGAGGGCGCAAAGGGGACATGGGAACGCGGGCAATGAAAGGATTGCTTTGGAAGCGTGACCCGGTTAGCTTTGTGTATAGATCTTGGAGAGTGGAAAACCACTCTGTTGAAACAAGAAAATCTAGAAGTACCGTGCGACGACACTGTTTGAACCAACTCGCCTCGGCCGTCTACAGGCTGTTGGCGAGGAACAGATGCCGTCGCATGGTAGCGGGATGCTGGTGCACTCGCAACTAATGACAAGATATTTTGCACATTTGATCGTCTCGCTTGTTTGCTGACAGAAGAGAGAAAGGGAGGAGAGAGTGTTTACTATTAACCGCAGAATGCGCATGGAACGGACTGACAAGAAACAAGATACAGAACGGAAACAAATGACTGAAACTACGGCAAACAAGTTGTGAAAGAATTGCATGAATGGCAATGATGATGCGACAGCGCGTGGCAGAAGCCCGAGATGCCATTCGCCCCGGGGGCGCGGAGAGGAGATGTGGTGGTGCGCTGAGAGTTTGGCATCGATCCACATGGCAAGGCTCCTGCAATGTCGTTGGCGCGTTGCATCTTGGAGTCTGGCATCGACTGTGGGAGCATCGGCCGGGCTCGGAAATGCCTGGGCAGGCGGGGAAATCTTGAGGGGGAGGGGACTCTGGAGAGCAGAATGATGACGAGCTGGGTGAATGGCCGGATTGGGGCTTGCCGCTCTTTACAGTGGGTGCTGGCAGGTGAGACGGGTGCAACAGGTGCCACCGCGCAGTGGCTCACCAAAACACCGCAGCGCCTTCCGCAGCCAGTTTCCAGCGCATGTGGCAGCGCCGTGGGCTCTGAAAGACAGAGGGATGCGCTTACCTAACCGGTGACTTCTTCACTACAGCTTCACTGTCCGCCTAGCTTCCCCACTCTGTACGCAAGCCTCACCTCAGCTCTGGCCTCTGACTGGCTGATGCCACTTGTCGCTGTGGCTTGACACCATCATCCCGTGCCGTCCTCGTCTTCGTTCGCGCGGTCGCTCGCTCTCACCCACCGTTGCTTTGCAGCTTCTCTCTCGATTGATTCCCCGCCGCTTTCGTTTTGCTTTCTTTGGACTAACGACGGTTTTCCTTCTTTTTTCTTGCTACCTCCCTGGTGGTATCAGCATTATCCGCATCGCATCGCCATCTGCTTACTCGCACTAACGAGCAGACATCCCTGTCAGTCGGTGACGAGACAACTGCGACCGAACCGCCAGAGCCCGATTCCGACCGCCTCGCGTCCCTGGTATCACACCTCCCCCGCGCGACGACTCTGCATCACTGCAACGTCGAGTACTGCGCTCGTGCTCGCAATTGTGATCAATCGTGCGACTATCCGACGGCGCCCCCTCCCTTCCGTCGTGCGACTCTCGACGCGCGACGCTGCGCTCGGTGCTTTGCTGCCATCACATTGCTTGCGACGCCCGATATCCGCCGCGGCGGCATCGCTAACATCTCCGCATCTCCAAATCCGCATCGCGACGTGCGAATTCGCGTTTGGTGTTCGCTTTTTCACCTGAACGACGACATCGATCGCGTTTGGTTTGACTCTTGACGACTTGCGCATTCACGGTCACATCAATCGGATAGACCACGTAAGCCCTCCACAATGAAGGTATGTCACCCGCAACCAGCGCATTCTCGCACAAACGATGCGCGCCGTATTCATAGCTAACTTTGCCCTTCAGTACCTACCTGTCCAGGACTTTGAGGCCGTCACCGGCGCTCTCAACTTCAACACGCCCGACTGCAATGTTACCGGCGGTTGCGACCTCTACACGACCAAGTCGACCGGTTCCGACAAGAAACTCTACAAAAACATCGACAAGGACCTGTCCTCACAACATGAAGCTCTCGTCAAGCTTGGCGCGAGCTTGTCTCCTCCCGAACGCGAACATATGCTGGCCTCGTCGCCGTCGATGCAACTATTTTCAACCTCTAGCCCCTTTGGGCCCCTCTCCGAGCTATCCAGCCGTCGCACATTTGCCTACATGATTGCGACTCTTAACGCCTCGCACCCACACTACGACTTCTCCCACGTGCTCCGGCCCGGCGACTTTAAGCGCGAACGCAACCTGCGCAGAGTGATGGCCAACCTCGACTCCATACTGCAAAACGTGCGCCCATCGTCGTCCACATTTGAGCCCACATCGCTCAACTCGTCGCTCGGATCAGACACGGGCTCTTTTTGGGGGCCGCAGTGCTGGGCGCTGATTGATAAAGAGATGCGCCTTAACGAATGCACGATATTCCGGTACAACCCCGAGACGGACCCCTTTGAGGAGGACGAGAGCGCCATCTGGGCTGCGCACTATTTCTTTTTCAACCGCGCACTGAAGCGTGTAGCATATCTGTACGTACGCGTGGTACCGGTAGTATCCTCGCAGTCGCCGAGCCTACGACCCACGCGCGTCGGCGGCGGACACGGGAGCCAGAAGCTTGGCGTGTTTACCGGTGCCGGCAGCGGTGTGAGCAAGGCTGCCGGTGCAGAGAAGCGTGCTAGCTACTGGCTGAGTGACCGGGACGCGCAGCTAGTGATACCTCCGGAGGAGGATTTGGAAGGCGGTGGTGACGATGGGTTATATTGGAATCGCGGCGAAGACGGCGACATTGTCGCTTTTTCAGACGACGACTACGTGGAAGATGATGAAGAGGAGGATGACGACTTTGACGACGTGGATATGCTGGATACGCCGAGAGAGAGATTCATGAGCGAAGATATAGCGGGCAGAATGGAAATTTAGGTGTACTCGGCTGGTGTTCAACAACCAGGAATGAGTGTCCTGACGACTTTCGTGTTTTATGCGGTGTTTTTTTTTTTTTTTTTCTTGTCTTTGAGGGTCGACGGGAAAGCGGCATCGGCGTCGGTATTGATTGAATTTTCGCAATTTGCTTCTTGCTCTGTTCTTATTTCTTGCTTTTTTTTTTTTCCCTCTTGTTTTTCTCTTTCGGGTCGCATTCTGATTTACGAGGATACGGTTCCTTCTATTTTTTTTTTTTTTCATCTTCTTTGCTTTTGAAACCCGATGCTTTCTAGAATACGATGGTGTCGCATGTTCTTGCTATGTATGAGCTTGGCTTTTCTTGTGCCCTCCTACTTTTTTTTCTTTTCCGTCTCATGGTCTTATAATTATAGTATTCCTTCTTACATTATGGCTTCTTTCCTCGAGTTGAATCTACTTGAATTTAATCAACCAAATCTTCAAGGCTGCCCCAGATTGCCATGGCGTGAGAATCTGCGCTCAATATGTCCCGTCACATGCGGTTGTTGACTTTAGCATCACGGTTAAATAGTACATCATTAACACGTCTATTCCATTCGTGACATGAAGAGCAAAAACACCCCATCTAGATAATCAATTTCAATCATACAAAAAAATGGCAGTGTTAAGAATGAAAAGAAGGAAAAAAAAGGAAAAAGACAAATGAACATAAATACTATGGTATCAATCGAGAGAAGCTGCCCGTTTTACTCCCAAGGTGAGAAAACAAAAGAAGAGTCAAAAAGAATAACCCAAAAAAAAAATGTAGCCAAAAATGATATAATACGTTAGATAAACAAGACCTTGCTCCAAGATCAGTGTGATTGCCATGCTCCGTTGCACTCTTTATGCAACCTTCTTCCGGCGACCAAACATCTTGGTCAGGCCGTTGCCAGTCTCCTCAGGGCGAATCGGCTGCACCGCCGGCGCAGAGCTGGCAGGTGGCCCGGAGCTGCGGAGGAAAGCCGCCAGGTCTGCCGTCTCGCTCTTGTAGGAGGCCGGCTCGCGAGGCTCAAACTTCTTCATCGGCACCCGCCCCGTGGGGCCGGACGCGGACGACATGCGACGACGTCCCGTGGCCTGCGGCTCGATAGGGCCGTACTTGTCATAGCCAGGAGGCATGTTCACCTGGATGGGGGTGTAGCCGCGGTTGCCGGCACGGCTGTTGAGGGAGCGGTTGTCCGTCGTAGAGGCGATGGACGCCGTGTCCTTGTTGGTGTTGCCGCGAGTAAAGCGTCCGATCAGACTAGGAGCGCTGGCCTTCTTCTTGGGCACCCTCGGGGTGTTGGACGCCGGCTCCGGGGGCGGGTCGTAGTTGCGCAGAAACTCGGCAAGGCTCTCCTCCTTCTTCACAGGCGCTCTGGGTGCCGGCTTTGCTTCCTCCTCTTCCTCTTCCTCGTCGCTGAAGTCGAGGGCGTAAGGGTCACGTACACGACGCGTCTTGCGCTGCGGCATCGGCATATCCTCCTCACCAAGCATGTTTGCCACCTTACTGTTGCCGCCGGACCTGTTCTTCAGCAGAGCAGAATTTGAGTTCATGGATGACTGAATCGAATTATCCGTGACATTCGTGGATGCCTGGCTGTAGCGTAGGTCGGGGATGCTGGCATCGACAGCCTTGCCGCCTGGCGCTCCGGCGAGCTGGTCAGAGTCCATGGTGGTACGGAAAGGAGCGACATGGCGGGGGATGCGATGGTTGTTGCTTGCCGCAATGGGGGGCCCCTGACGAATAAAGTCGATGAGTTCGCGCGTGTCGTTCTTGCTGCTAATGGCAGCTTCACGCGGTTGGTAGCGGCCATTCTTGCCGCTGCTCATGGTCGAGGCCCGTCGAGCCGAGTCTGGTGCTCGGGGAACCGGGCCAGACAAGCCTGTGTCATTGGACTTGCGTACCGAAGGTGGTTTGCGGCTTTCCGGCGCCGGCCCAGTGGACTTGATGAACTGCGCGAAATCCGATGTTGTGTCGGTCGGCACTCGAGCCTCCCTGGCCTGAGGGCCGCCGAGCTTTCCAGTAGTAACGGCAATTCCGGCAGGAGCGCGAGGGACAGGGCCAGACAGCCTGTTCTCGGCAATAGTGGAGTTTTCGAATCCAGGGCCGCGGAAAGTAGATGACGAGCCGCTTACAGTGGGCGAGGGCTGGGACAGGTTGGGCGAACGTGAATCCTCGCTCTTGCGGGGGAATTTTGTCACCACTGGGCTGTCGAGGGAGCGCTTGGAGGACTGAAGTTGCTGTTAGCATGAAATACGAGTGCATGTGCTGGAATACTTGCGTTGACATGGCGCATGCTCTCCGGGGTGAGCGTGTAGGTAATGGTCTGATTGCTCTGAATCAATTCCTCGAAATTGCGAGCAACGCTTTCCGAACGACTTGTGGAAGAGTTGTCTTCCGAGGATCGAACGCCCTTCATCTTGCCAGTGACTGAGGAGCCAGACGACCCTGACGTGTGGATGGCTCTTGGCGGGGCGATAGAATGCAGCGGCGTAGCGAATTCCTCGTCCTCTTCGGTGCGGATCCTCTCCAGCGAGGCAGGAGGCTTGGTGTCCTTGAATCCGTGAATGTGTCTTGGGCTAGGGGAGTGGCCAGGTGTTCTGGTCTCGGCGGATAGCATCGCAGGGTTTGGCGACGGTTTACCATCGTAAGAGGTGTTGACGAGTCTTGGCGACAATGGCTCGCGAGTTCCGAGAGCTTCTCTACTAGCCTTCTCAATGTCCAGCTGCATGCCGGACTTTGGAGGTGGCTTCGGACGCACTTCCTCGCTTGAGCGAACCACCGGAGCGGGGGCCGTGGGTTCAGCAACGTGGCCATGGGCGCTGTGGTAGTCGGATTCCTCCTCAGACTCGGAAATGGTGGCTGCATTGCGAGGCTGCTTTCCACGGTCCATGGGCGTTCGCACACTTGGTGTCGACGGGGTGTCGTCGACCTGAGATGTATCACGTCCCATCTTGGATGCAACTGCAACACCAGCACCGGCGACTCCTGCTACAGCAGCGGCACCAGCGAGGGCGGTGGCGCCAGACAGGCTGCTAGAGCGACGGTGAGTGTTGTCGACAGAACCTTGTCGGGGTGAAGACGACGCCTTAGGGGCCTGAACGTCGATAATCCTCGCCGAGTGCATGCTGGATGTGCTCCTCTTGTGTCCGCGTCTAACTGAATCACCGGAAGAGCTGGAGGGGCTGCTGTCCACAGAGACCCGAGACGAGGTGACGACTTCGGCCTTTTCGTAAGTGGCAACCTCGTCTGGTCCCTCGGAGTCCCATGCCGAGTCGTCCGCAACAGAGTTCTTGCTGGTCTTTCTGCTCATCTTATTCGGGGTCGACAGACCAAGACCCTTCGGCACTGCGCCTCTAGGCAGGTTCATCTTGGGCTCGTCATTGTCACTCAGATCGGAAACGAGGCCTTCATTCGGCTCAAGAGCGTCGTCCCTGGCTCCATTATCTTCCTCCTCGCTGGGCTCTTCCGACATGACCTGTACAGGATCTTGAAGTTGAGGCTGATGCTGGTCCTGTCCGTGGTCCTGTCCGTGGTCCCGTCCTTGGTCGTGCGCTTGCTGGAGGGTCTGGCCAGAAAGCAGCAAAGAGAAGAGCGATGGCAAAGTAAGGGTCGGTAGAGAGTTGGATCGCTTGCGAGGACCAACAGCCGGTGCGCCGGGTTCTGAGCCCTCGGGCGCGGATATAATGTCAAGCAAGCCAGGAAACTTGGCGTAGAAGCTTTTTGGCCGGGTGGGCACAAAATCGTCATCATCAGCTTCTGACTCTTCGTCGCTATAGTGGACTAGTCCGGGGACCTCGATTTCATCCACATCTCTAGCACCAATAGGAAGCGGGATGTCAGCCGGTTGGACATCCTCGACTATGGTCTCCTCCACAGGCTCTTGTGCCTTTGCGGACTCGCTATCCTGGTCAGCAACCGGCGATTTGGGGGTAAAGTCCCGATTTAGACTGCCTTGGCGTGAATGTCCGATGGACGAGTTTCCAAGAGGACGGGGCATGGTATCTCCAACGGGGCTGCGGAGACGCTTTTTCCAGCCGCGCCACAGACGGCCCAGGGTTCTGTCGAGAGCAACACGTTCCATGTCGGCCTCGCCAATTATAATTTGTTCAGCCGTGTCGCCTGGCTGTCTCGTGCCATCTCTGAGACCCTTTTCGATATCACTGCGCACGCGGTGGTAGGCGGCTTGGCCGGCGACCGTCAATGTGAGCTCACCCATGTATTCGACAACAGATGTGAGAAAAATGGCAACAGCGGGAGATATGACGTCGGAAATCTGCTCATCCACGCCGAATTCAAGATCCTCTTGCTCCATATACATGTCCTCGTCCTCCTCTTCCATATCTCCAAGAGACGAATACACCATGCAGCGGAGTCTTGTGCGCTTCCAAACCAGCTCCAGATCCCATCCGCGGGGCGTGGCACCCTGTGGCTGCACGAAGTCGTCTTCGTCACCGCCCCCGAGGTACTCGCGCAGTTCCTCGTCGGCATTGGCGATTGTGTCTCTGGCGAGCTTGGGCTTGAGGATTTCCGTTACTGCGGGACGAAGAGTGGCGAGGCTCGTAGATCGCGAAACTTGCAAAAAGTTGAAGAGGAGCTGATCGAGAAAGCCGTTGACAAGCTCGAGTGCGCCATCGGAGACGTAGGCGGGCTCGTCCGAGGGCTCGATGCCATTTTGGTCATACCAAGCATCAGCATGGCTGTCATGGTCGTTTGTGACAATTTGAGCAGCAGCAGAGGCGGCAATGAAGGCGGGCTCCGGTGATGTGGGTGACGGTGGTACGGCTAGGTTGTGAATATTGGCGGTAGAGGGCCGGTCGCTGGACATGCTGTGCGCCCGAGATCGCAGACTGGGAGATCTGAGGCTAGAAGTCGGCCGTGAGGTGTTGTGGCCGTCCATGGTGAAAAGGGTGTTATTATAGCCTCTGAAGGCAGCGAATCGCGAATTTGCCACGGGCAAGCTGTCCTAGGCGCAGTTGCCGGCTCTGATTCCCCTAAAAGTCCGGGAGTTGTCGGGCAACGGGGGGTGATGCGCAAGGACGTTGTACAAGGGTCGCGCGACAGCAATCGCTGTGTGTGTAGGCAACTTGGCGGCAAATTAGCAATCAGCCAGGGTCGGGAAGGGGGAAAAAAATGGTAAAGGGGTCGAGAAAAAAAAAATCAAGCAAACGACCAGCAGCGTCAATTTCTCGAATGCCAGCGCGCAATGGTGCGCAGTCGAGCTCGTCGAGGATTGAGCCGGGAACAGGGGCGGTCGTCTAAGCTGGCGGCAGTCCCAGCTCGCTGGATACGTAGATGAAAAGGGACCAGGACCGGCCGGTAGTGGTGGGCAGGGGGAATGTTGATGATATAGGCTCGGCGAAGGAGCAGGAAGAGGCAAGGCATGGAAGGCATGGATGGGCTGTACGGAGAGGAGGCAGACATACGTTACCACTTTTAAAATTAAACAAGCAACAAAGGCCGTGTCATTTCGTCGCTGCGGAACCGCTTGGCCAGATAGGAGCCGGTGCGTGGCAGACAATGGCAGGGCGGGCGTGAAGGGTTGCGAAGCAGGCGACGTAGACAAAGGCGTAGAGCCGAGTCGAGAAAGGTCAAGGAAGACGGAGACGAAGCCGGTGGTGATGTCCCGGCGTCAGTGAGGCGTAGAGAAGAGAAAGGAAAGCCGGAGGCGGGCGGGATATGAGGACGACAGGAGCACAGAAAGAGGACCTGCGCAGTCGAAGGTCGAAGGAGCGCAGGTGCTTCTTTTTTTTTTTTGTCTCGTTGCTTTGGCTCTAGCGTCTTGTCCTCTCTCTCGGGGTGGACGAGCGTACGGGCACCCCTCCCAACCCTTTCGCTAGCGTGAAGGACAAGACAAGGCGCTGACAGGGGGAGAGACCCTTTAGCTTTTTTTTCTTATGGCCAGGGCATGCATATGCATGTACTATACTGGAACTGGAGCAGTGCGGTGCGGTGCGGTGCAGAGACTGGAGACGTGGACGTAGAGCGTAGAGGAGGGGAGGGTACTCCGTCCCTAACTAGTTAAGACAGAGTCAGAAGAGGGTCAATCAATGGCGAGCTTTGCTGGGTGGCAAGCTGGCAGCAAGTGCCCATGGGCCATGGCCAATTGGCAATGGGCCACTCGCAGTCCCAGTCCCAGCCGGACGGGCCACCAGCTTCAGGGGTGGTGGGGAAGGCCTCCATCCACGCTCGCACTCACCCACAGCATCCAGCCAGGCTATCCATGGAAGGAAAAAGGCTGGAGGGGAATTGGGGCGACGAGTATTGGTGCTGGGCAGGGCGGCCGAGAGCTGGCTGGGTAACAATATCGAGCATTTGCTATTGTTGAGGAGCCAGAGGCGGTACTGCAATGTAGCCTCCCCGTACGGAGTACGGAGTACCGTGTACCGGTACCAGTACCTCGTACGTGGGAGCACACGGCTGCCCTACCCCCTGTCCGGCTCATCTGTTCCTTTTGGACTGCTTGCTGCTAGCTCCGTCGCGGTGGGTCGGGCTCCCGAGCTAGGGCGGCGTTACTTGCGGGCGGCGGATTGTGATTTGATGCTGGCCGTCATGGTGATGTTGAAGGATGCGCATGGAGATGATGAGGCAGGAAAAAGAAAGGATGAGGAGGCGAGGGGATACGGAGAAGCAATTCTAATGACAAAGAGCAAGACAGCAAGACAGCTGGCAGTCATTTGGCTGGGCAGCTGGCAGAGCAAAGCAAACGAGCCTGGCAGCTGGCACGAGGCAAACGGCGACAAACGGCGACATGTACGTTGTATGCACCGTACCAGGTACCCGTCCACAGGCGTTGGCTGTACAGAGTACCTGAGTACCTGAGTACCTCGGCCGTGTCGAGCAGACATCTAATTACGGAGCACGGAGTACAGGCAAACGTTTGGCACAAAATACACAAAGTACCTTCAACGTATATACTTGCCACAGCAGTACTTCCGTACTGGTAAGCGTTGGAGAGCGCTGCAGGGGGCACGGGGTACCTCCGCCATGCTCACATATAGTTTACGGTGAGCATGCAGGTCTCCCCCGCCATGGTGCCATGCCTGTCTGTATCTGTACCTGTACCTGTATCTGTACCTGCACATTCGCTTGGGTTCCTCTCCGTCTCTGCAGCAGGTTATTGAGTACTTCAAAAAGGCCATTGTCGCCCATGTGCTCTGGCTTGATACTTTTCCCGCTCGGCTGCTGCAGATTTGACTCCCAATCGGCATGCACAGAGTAGCTCTTAGTAAGAACTTATCGGCTCTCTGAGCTGCCGTAGAGCTCATCGACGGCACGCGGCTGCCCACGTAAGCAGCTCACCGTGTACTCCGTACAAGCTGGGTACAAGCCCGCTGGGTCGAGTAGTTGCGCCTCCTCGGAGGTGCCTGTATCGTACTGGCAAACGGAAGGAACCGAAACAACAGCAACACCAAGCACTGCAACGCTCTGCGGGAGAAGAAAAAAGAAGCTGCTCATAGAGAAGCCAGAAAAGATAACAGGAAAATACTCTACTTCTGCGCCGTCGACCATCAATGGCATCATCCGTCTTCCTCCTCTCTTCTTCCATCCCACAACAACTTGCGCCATCGCAGCGCACCAGCCTCTCTGTCTGGCCCGTCATCTCATCGCCCTCTGCAACACTGTTCATTGCAGCTGTCCTAGCCGCGCCCGCCCGCCAAAACCAGCTTCAAGTCGAAACCTTGACAGTGGCTAACAGACTGAGTGAGGCTCGGGTCTCAGTGGCAAGCTGACTTTGTTGGCTTACAGGTTACGTGGTACACCTATTCGCTGCGTTCCTGCGAGGCTCAAGTCGCCCCCCGCGCCGGGGTCGTCAATGACACGGGCAATTATTGCGGCCAGATGCCCTGCGCGCGACTGCCGTGTCATCGCCAACTCGGTGTGAATGATCAACGTCGCGCGACGCTGATAAGCCGCCTAGTTCCCAGGGCCCGCCGAGCACTGCAAACTCCATCCGTCCCATGACCATGACCATGAGCCATTCAAGTACAGAGCAACATTGCAAGCTACAACAGTCGTACAAAGTACTGGCCGTATCGATTGATGGCGAGCCAGAGAATCACGGCATGGACAAACTGACAAACTCAAAATTCGCAAACAAACTTCATCAGACGGCGCGCTACACCCATCTCGACGAACCTGCAAGGGCCAGGCCCTCGTGCTGCGGTGGTGGCGCTGCTGGTGCTGGGAGCTGATATAACCTCCGATATAGATTGAGGTGCCACCGTTTGGTCTCTGGCCTCGTTGCCTGCATAAGCCGCACTGCAGCAATGTCGATTCTGCTGGGCTGATGGAGACGCTCTGCACATCTGCACCATCTTGGGCAGCTGGGGTAAAATTCCCGGTGCAGCAGTCTCCTCTTGTCCCGCTGGCGCAACGCAGCGCTTCCAGCGGATTTCCTTTTTGTGACAAGTCGAAGCCCACCCACTCCATCGCCCTCTATTAGTCGTACCGGCAAGGAAAAGATGGCTGTTACATCCTTGCTCGCCACCCGCTCGACGACGAAAGAGGCAGCCTCCCGCGCCTCTTAGCTCGCGGCCTCCCGTCAGCTTGACCGTCGTCGACTGCCAGTTGTATCGACTAGGTAATTCCAGCAATTCGTCCTGTACAAGGCTCGCGGCTTCTCGTAGCATTGGTCAAGTGAACGGCCTCGGCTGATATACCCTGCTGGTCTCGCTGCCACGGGCGTGGAACAGCCAATTTCTCGCAGCCATCAGCGCTCCAATACTCCAGCTACTCGGCCGGACGCTTGCCGGGGCTATCCAGAAGGGCACAACTCTCTTTTGGCTGTCTTTGGACAGTGAAGAGGACGAGGACAACGGGCAATGCCAAGTACCCTCGGGTGCTTGGCCCCCCCGAAAAGCATTGACTCCCACGTCCAGAATATCTAAAGCCCCAGCTCCACACTTGGCCCGGCTCGTCGTCCGCCTGTAACTTGCCTGCTGGCCGTGTTCAACGCCCCCAAGGCCGATTCGAGGGGCGGCGAGCAAGAGAGCCTCCAGACAAACAAATAAAAGGAAGAGCTCAAAACCTTGTTTGCGCTCTGTTCCTGGAAAGGCCCCGCGCTGCTGCGATGCCTTACCCGTCTGCCGCCAGCAGTCCCGAACCCTGTGCCCCTCGCCAACCCGCACTCGTGGCTTCCAAGGGGAGTGGTCCAAGTCAATCTGCACAGACACTGGGAGAGCGCGATCGACGCCATGGCCCATTCTGTGTCTGTGTACGAGCACGAGGAACACTATTTTCGTGTTTACAGTGCGGCGGCAGAAGAAATCAATAACCATTTCATCCTGCATGACAAGCTATTTTAACCGGCAACGTCAAATAAAAGGTCGGCATCAACCTCTGCGGCTTGCCTCAACGGCTGGCTAAGCGGAGATTTGATCCCAACGCAGCTTCGACAGACCTCGCAACTACTCCCAAATATCGATTGTATGAGTCGGACGCAGTCAATGGCTCACGACTCACTATGCTCAGCCACCAACTAATTGATACTACCTTGCAAACCCGCCTCGCGCATCACTTGCATCACCTTCCGCTTTTGGCCATGTGGCGAGCTGGAATCGTTGCTTCTCTGCCATGCTTGCGGGTCGGCAATGACTTGTCACCGTAAAGGCGGATATTTGCATGTCTCTTAATTTTTATTGCTCTTGCGAGCTGCTGTGTCAAAACCATGTTTTTTTTAAGTCTTCTCTCGCCTGTCGCCTCTCGCCTCGGCGACTTGTGCACACCACCCCACGCTTGCCCATCCACCACGACACACCACACTGACACCGTGTCTCACATTTTGAGAAAAGCAATGTGCCACATCCTCATCTTTGATACTTTTTTGAATCCCAACTGTTCGTGGCTGCACGCACGGTCCCCACGCTCAGATGAGATGTCATGCACACCTATCACGATAATTGAAGAACAGCGTCCCTAATAAGCGATGCGGTCTGCAGCCGCCGACTGCACCATACACAAATCCACACGAGTAATTGACACCATCCTTTGACACGGGCGGCACATTGGCCCGGTTGTGTCAGCGCTGGTGGTTGCAGCGTCTTGCCTCTTCGTGTCCGCATTACTTCTGAGACATCAGACAAGGCTGCCGGGTCTTCGCCTCTGTCCCTCAGCGCGGTTGTACCTTTTGGGACTATGAAGGGCATCAAGCCGCAGCTGTTCAGTGCGACGCCGGTGTTTTGTTCCTCGCCGCTTCTGCGTGAGATGCGCAACCACTGCGTGCCACGTGCAGCAATCTTCACGTCTTAGCCTCCTGCAGGAGCGAGGACCGTCTTGTCCGGTGCCTCTGCGACAGCCTGACAAGCAGACAAGCAGGCTTCTCAATACAACCGCGCCCCTGCTAGCCAAGCTGCCAAAACGGAAAATGTGACGTTTTGGTGCATTTCGACGGCCGCTATGTTCCCGTCCGGTTGGGGGTCCTGCCTGAGACGAGACAGAATGGCCAAACCTACTCGACCAACCTACAGGCTACCTGTCCTTCCTGAAACAGGGCCAAACGTGCGCGCCAGGTTTACTAGAGGAAACAATCTCGACGTGCTTTTTATCCTGCTCAATTTTCCCCATGCGCATAGTAACCAACTGGCCATTTGTACCTTCCCCTCCCTTCAAATTGATTTGCCGGCGTCAGACTCGCCAGGCACCTTGTTCTTCTGAATCCTGGCCGGGGTCCCGGCGACGAACTGCAGCAACCCGGGGTATACAGGTTTGGCTGTGCACACCAGCCACGTTGTATTACCGTAATGTGAAATTGATGTGGTGACATTGGGGTTATTTGTGATTTTGTTTTGCTTTTCCACGAGGCAGTTGTTTTTTCTTTTTCTTTTTTTTTCTTTCTTTCTTTCTTTGTTTCTTCCTTGGTCCCAACACTGACGGGCGCTCCCCGTTCGGCCGACGTTGATGCTACCATACAGCAGAGTAGCCGCAGCTGCGCAGTATGCTGGGGCAACTGCCGTATGATCAAGTGACTGCAAGATGTAGGTGTTTTTGGCACAGCGGTATACGGTTTTCGGTTAATGCATCCCCAAGGATACCCAACCTGTGACTGACTGGATGATCTGTCGTACGCTACCCTGAAGTTGCAACGATGATCACTGGTAAACGAAATTTTGACGTATAACGCAGAGTATTGTAAACGAATACATCGAATCAGTACCAAAGGCACACATTTGTATATATTGACGCACGCGCTGCAAAGTGCAAAGGTGAAGGGGAAACGCGATACTCGAAAGCTGCCCAGCCTGAGAAAACTTGATCCCAGATACAACGAATACCATATTGAGAATTGATTAAGAATGAGTAACTGATTACAGCTCTCACTCAAACGTCGCGTGTTGTCACTCCTGCTACGAGCCTGTAACGCCCACTTACACGTAAGAGCCGCGCGTCCATCAAACGCTGTAACCAAGACGCCTGAAATCGGACAGCTGTGAATAGCAGCCAGATGCATGGGACATGAAGCAAATATTAATATCTGATAATTATTCTGATAAGATTAAATGAGAAACATGACCATGACAACGCACTACATGAACGTAGATTACGTGTTCCTATACGTGCATCGTCGCAACATCTTCAGCCGCCCAGAACAGACAAAAGAAAAAAAAAATCGCCAACAAATTTATCATCATCATGTAGATTACAGACTCATATCTCGAACATGACGGATAAAGTACCCAGAGGCCACGACCAGCAGTGGTGGAGCAACACGTCAAGTGCTGCGCAATAAGCTTATGTCTGACTCCCGATGTTTTCTCCGAGCAGCAACAAAAAGGAGCACCACTGTGCGAGCAAAACGCAAACTTCCTCGCCCCAGATCCGAACCCAACAGTCTCGCGATATCATGACGTTCAGCATAGAGACGGCAAGCTTCGCCGACGGCGACGCCATCGCGGGCATCATGGCGGAGGCGTTCTACACGGAGCGCCTGCAGACGCACCTCTTCCCCGGCGTGCCGCTGGCGACGAAGCGCGCGACGCAACTCGCGCGCTGGCCACGGCACTACACCACGCCGGGGACGCGGTACAGCAAGGCCGTGGATGCCGTTGCGGGCGAGGTGGTGAGCTTTGCGAAGTGGGAGTTTGAGAATGGGGCGGCGGGTGCGCTGCCGGCTATATCTGGTATGTTCTGCCCCCGGTGCAGGTGGTAACTATAGGACGACGGATTGCCAACGAAGTTGATCTGAAGATGTGGCAGAGGGTGCTTTGGAGGAGGGAGAAGAGTCGGTTAGCGGTCTGGACGAGGAGCTGGCAGACTTTGTCATGAAGCAGATCGAGCCTCTGAAGCCAGCAGACCTGAGGGAACGGCCGCATATATGTAAGTGTTTAGCATGATGGACGTTTAAGCATACGGAGAGGTACTAACAAGACACATGTTTATCTTCGCTTGCCACATTGAACCGGTATCAAGGTAGAGGGGCGGCGGGTATGCATCTGCGTTGGATCGCAGAGATTGCCGATGCCAATGGTCTGCCCATCTTTCTCGAGGCGGCACCCACGGCTGCATCTTTGTACACAAAGCACGGGTATAAGTCGCTTGGAACAGTTGCCATTGACTTGGAGCCAGGAAGCGAGCAATACATTGTCACAGGGATGCTTCGCGAGCCAAAGGGCTCATAGTCTCGTGGTGTTGACGCAGCAGATTTGCAAACGATATGTAATTGTTAATACTATCTAATATCACCTGTCCTCTTACTTGTCCTTCTAATAGATAGCATAGAGCTCCTCCACCTCGTCAGGACCGAACCAAGCGTTGAGGTCTCTTACTCCTCGTCAGGACCGAACCAAGCGTCAAGGTCGTTGACATCCTCGCCGTTCTCCTCAATCTCGGGAATCTCCTGGCCCTCAATGTCGGCGTCCAGCTCAATGTCCAGCACGCTGTCCTCCTCCTTGGTGAAAGTCGTGTCATCCACCTGGACCTCATCCGGGACAATGGCGGCGCCCTCCTCGTCGCGCTTGCCAAACTTGCGCACGGCGGCGACGTACGTGTCCGCGATGCGGCGGCACTCGACGCCCTTCCAGGAGCTGAGACCCGAGAAGCGGGAGCAGTACTTGTACAGGTCCTTCTTGAAGTTGTCGTCGATGCGCTTCTTCATGGCCTTGGTGAAGCGCTTCTGCTTCTTGGTGTTGCGGTACCCGAAGTCGTGGCGCTGGCAGCTCGGCACGAAGTTGTAGCCGCGCGGCTTGTCGGGCGACCAGGAGCACCCGTCCGAGGTCCAGTTGCACTTGCTCGGGTTCTTGGCCTTGCGCGCCTTCTGGAAGGTCGACATGGAGGCCTTGAAGATGAGCTTGTCGGTGGCCGCCTTGCTGCAGGTGGTGGCGCGGGCCTCGAGGGCGGCGCGGGCGGCGAGGGAGGGGGACTCGGAGGTCCCGGCGGGAAAGGCGGCGCCGGTGGCAGCGAGGAGGGCCACGGCGGTGCTGATGATGGAGAACTTCATGATGAGATGGAGTGAATAGTATAGATGCAGATGTGTGTAAATGCTTTGGTAGTGAGGTTGTGTGTGTGAGTGACTTGGAGATGATCGAACGAAGCTACGGCGGAATCATCCTCTATTTATATTCCACGAGACGTCTTCGAAATACTTGTCACAAGCAAATCCGCTAAATACTATGTCGTTGCATCTCCGCCATGCTCATTTCCACAGGATGCAGACCGCCCGAATAGGCAGCTGCGCTGGCCATAGAGGGCAGACTCGTCGTCGTTGGGCAGACTTGTCGTCGTAGGGCAGACTCGTCGTCGTGACAGCACGAAATAAGCATCCCCCGCTGACCCCAACGGCGAGGCTAATCCGCCCCGAGGCAACGAACCCGACGACGTAGACGAACACTTGCTCACCGAACGCACCGTTGTCGGTGGACCCTTGAATCCATCGCCAGAGTTGCATTGGTTCCCACAAGGCCAAGCGTGCTTTCAGCCGCAGCTGTGCCTTCAGCCCCGTTCCATCCTTCGAGCTCTGGTTACCAACTTTCCATTCTAGAACGTCAATGCAGGCTTCTTTCCTTTTCACGAATTGCCTCGTTTCTGTAGGGATCGGTCGCCGGCACTTGCAACTCGGCCGCTCCGCCTCCCCGGGGTGGTCCCTGGGGCGGCGGCGCCACGCGGAGCATCGCCTCCTGCTAGGCTGGCTTGGCTGCAAGTCCTGCCCACGATACGGCGGAATGTTATCGCCGAGACCGTGAGCCCGGTAAAAGCCAAGAAATAAGCTTGTTTCTAGGTTCATCCGCTGCCCGGTGAGAGGAGGACAGCTGCCGGATCATCATTCTCTGTCTTCAGCCGGGGCAGACTGGATTGCTGATCATGGCGAGAGATGCAAATTTAGATTCAATCTTACGTATAGCTCTAATATGTAGCTATTCCCGTCCTCAGTTGACTCGAGTGTGCCTAGCTGTATCAAATCATGCAAAAGAGCACCAAAAATTCCCTTTTCAGCGGCCTTGTGACTTTATTAGCCATAGCCCCGTTTCTGTCTAGGTTGAGCTTTTAGACCGACGTACGGGCTCATCGCGGCCTCCGTAACCAAATCCAGCATCGTGCGGCTGAGGCCCAGGTCAGCATCACCACCCCACAATACGGGGGCTTTAATATTAACAGTCTGTAGCTGGGATGAAGAATCATAAGAGTAGTTTCGGGTCTTGGTATTGTGTAAAGCTGCGGGGTAGAATGCGTCTGGTGTAATAAAACGTGGTATACTGACTGTAAATGGCACGATGTCTTCACATGACGTGGGATGCATGACCTTGTTCCTCACTATTCCGCCACGTGTTGCTTGAACTTAACTTCGTCAGATACCTTCTTGAGGTCTTCATTGTATCTTTCCTTTTCTTTCAGCTTCTTCTGCCTACTTTCGTCGCAATTTCCCGGTAGCCAAAATTGTGCAAGTACATTTTGAGCCTTGTCCTCGAAACCTGAAGTGCAAGACCAGCGTGGAGCAGCGTGGTACATTGCATTAATCGAGCATAAACATTTCCAGAACCATATTGAATTAGTCTCCCGTGATTCTTCAACGACGTTTGACAAAATAAAGTGACTCGTGCGTGTGTTTAGTTGTTCTGCTTCGATCGACGCAGCCATAAACTCCCTTCGTACTTTGTCAAAGCGTTCGTAGCCGTCACCGCAAGCCTCGTCAATATACGGACCATTTAGTTAATAGGGCACTCCAAGTGAATCAGCTGGAGTGGCACAAGGCCGTTCAACGTCAATCAGGCACGTAATATTCCAAGCTTTGTCCACAACGATATTACTAGCATGGAAGTTAGTTACTTGAAGAGGAAAGGGGCCATGATTATAGCCTTGGTCCATGAAGCGATCCGAAAAGTAAATGTAAGGCAGCCTTTATCACCAATTGCAGTTTGCAGCCTTGCTCATAATGCGTTGCGTTCGGTTGGGAGAGAAAGCGCTGGTTATCGTGCGAGGACCGGAAAGTTGCACCGCCTGCCATGGTACATGGAGCTGTGAGATTTTCGCGAATTATCATGTCGGCTGTAACAGGGCGATTGGACAGTGTTATTGAGCCGTCAGCATTAAAACGGAAAGAGCCAATTCGCCGCTGCGGAAGGGATGCCAATGAAAGCATGATTTTTGCGAGGTCGCGCGATAGCGGCTTCCGATAAGCTGCGTCAGCTCTATTCACTTTTCACGTATTGGATAATTTCACTCCTTGTTCCTCTTCGATGAAGTTTATAATTGCTGTACAAAGTGAGGGAGGCAACTCGAAGCAGAGGTCTCCCGAGCCAACGATGTACGTAGTAATGTAAACCGTAAAATAGGGGCGCAAACCAAGATCTCTTGTTCATGTGTGTGAACTGGGGCGGGGACAAAAGAGAAACGGTCAGAGTCCGTATATCACGAATAACGGGAACGGCTGCCACAAACCTGCTCTCCTCCCAGAAAATTCAAATCCGTATAGATGCGGAAAAGGTATATCTCGTCAATGCTCCTGCATTCGTGCATGCGCTGCTACCTCACAGGCGAGCTTCTTGTTACGCTACCCTCGAGTCGAAGCTTGGGCAGATTATGCGGCATAGGACAGCGAAACATTACGTCTTGCGAGTGTCCATCACGCTCCGTGAGAATACCACCGCATATATTGAAGTTACATCGTATCCAGCAGCTCATGTGCAATTCATAAGTGTCGTGTTTGCGCAGTCCGAGGTGATGGCGTGCGAGGTTTAGCATTCGCTTGCTGGCTGAGTAAGGGCACATTCTAGTCCATGGACATGGCTTCCTTTCGAGCATATCGGATTTGTTGCACAGTCAGCGCTTTCGACAAGGTCACGCTTCCCACCGTTACTGTTTTCAGCCCTTCGAATCTAATTTGGCAGATGTCTGGTGCAGTTTGTGCCTGTCGTTGGATAGGCGCTCTCACCAGCTCGTCCACTTAGGGTGTTGGTAGCTGGGGCGGCAGCTTTGTGTCTAGTCACGCGCAGGGTACAGATTATCCGTTGATCCTGGGTTTCTATATCCGATGCATCGAGTTAACAAGACATGAGCTCGAAAAACATTTTCCTTTACTATTGCAGATTTCTGGCCATTGTTGAAGCTGCCAATTCACCAGCGTGAGGTGAGATGTGGGCGCCGGAGGTCACTTTCACCATAGAGCTGGAGCATTGCGCTAAAATATTGACGGGCACTTGGAAAATCTCGGCATGCTCCGATCACGAAACACACACATTCTATAGGCTTGGCATCAAAAGCCACCCACGACAGTATATGTTATCAAGTGTGCCGGCAGTTGTAGGCGGAGCTTTCCTCTATGCTGCATGCCTGGGCGCCTTACGCTTGCAGCTATGTAGGAGCGATACTGCATATCTGCTCCGCGATTTACATGCACTGGCTTAAAAGTTGCAAAGTATGACGAAGAATGTTGTACAGCATGAAACAACATGTCTACATGATACGTTCAGCATGCAGCCAAGTGCAGTCACCAGCCTGCGGTATGGCAGCCCAACGCGCAATTATCTGAAGATATCTTCTTTCTGAATTGACAAAACGCAATTTCTGGTCGAACGTGACCTGCTTTCAAGTGCAACCCTCATCGATATGTTTTTAGTAGGTCTAAGTTGGTAGCATTAAGATAAAATACGTGGTGCGCAACAAACAGCGCATTATCAGTGCCCAAAGACATATTTGTATACATGGTATCCTGAGATTATGATGTGCCGTCGTGGCACGTGTACTATGAGCGAGCCATTTTGATGCGTTGGTAGGGTCGCACAACACCAGAGCACTTACACCGTAATCCTATCGTCGTTCACGAGATGACAGTCGGGCACCGAATGGCAAAGAGGTAAGCGATTAGTATATTTTTGATACTTGGAAATCAGACTGATACAACTTATTTGAAGTTGTCAAATGTTGAGAATCAATACAAGACGGAACTCAAACTGAGCGAAGCGAGAGTCACGCATCTCTATCTGAGCAGCTGGCCGAGATTTACGAAAGTCTCAACTCACTCAAATGAAAACGAGATACAGATCATTAGTATGCAGAGACGCCTTCTCATGTGGCTTGCCAACTCATAAATGCAACCTGAAGTCTGCATCGTCAGTTGACTGCTGATATGGTGCCCAAGCCGTCTTGTCTTGCCTTGCCACGATGACGATGATCACGATTCTCAAGTATAAAGCGCGACTATCTCCCTCGCTGTTGTCTTTATACCACTCTCTCTACAGTCACAGAAGCATCTCTGATCTTCATTTCATTCAAACAATTCAATTACTATCACAACCAAAACCCACCAGAACCCATATCTACCATGCCAGAGTCCTCCGGCAAGAAGCCCCTGACCGTCAGCGAGGCCGCAAAGGCGCACGAGTCCCATGTGCCGCTTGGCATGACCATGGGCGAGCTCGCCACGACCGTCACTGCCGGCGCCTTTGTCCAGCAGGATAGAGCGAGCAGGAGTGAGAACCCAAACTCGGTCAACTACTCAGCCAAGACGAGCTCAACTACTCAGAGCTCGACGACCAAGGAAGTGAAGGGCGTCGCGAGCTCGGCTGTCCGTGCTGAGTTAGGATAAGACTGCTGAGTTTGGAAGAAGTATCCAATGTCAATGGCATTGCTAGAGCACGAGTTTCTTGAAGTATGGATTGTTATACTGCATATTGTTACCTGGCTATCGTTAGCATTTCTGTCGCCGCAGATGGGACAGTTCTTTGCCTGTCTCGACGTCATCCGCGGGTGTTGGAATGCTGGCTTAGTGTACATGGCGAGGCATAGATGCAAGTTCAAGTGTATACTCTCTGGTCTAGCTACCTTTATTTATATACGCGAATTATTCTGGCACTTAATATTCTGATGCGCTACTGCTCCCGTGTTTGTTAAATATTTTCGTGATTTAGTAGAGTACTTGTTTGTCAAGCGCAGCAGAATATCACGTATATCCAGAGCACAGAGTGACCAAGGAGGTTGTGTAACGCACAAACACCGCAACACATATCCTTGCACCATTTTATGCAACCTCTAGTATCGGCCAGTTCGGGATCCCGGCCCTACGCCGCCTAACCGCGAGTTAAGGCGGCACAAATGACGGATCACTCGTTCTCGCGGCTGAACGAGCTGAAAGCTACTGCTGACGGGGACCAGTGTCTGGATCTTCTTAGCGTGTCGGTGTTGCGACGCTGCAATTATCGGGGCTGAAAAGGCGTCCCCGCAGGTCCGTCGACTTACACGGAACCTGGGCTGATCGCGACCGGAACGAGCGACAGCCAATGTCAGCATATTAATGCGATGGCCGAACCTAACGTTAAGGAATTAGTATAAAAGAGAGGTCGTTTCTGAAACTCGGCAAACTCACGCACACCACGTTTCTTTCAATTATCGCAGACGCTAGCGTCAGAAATACAATGAAGCTCTCTACTGTTGCTCAGCTCGTCGCGGCCGTCGCCCCGGCCGTGAATGGCTACGTCATTACACAAAATGGCGTGCAGTGCCACATCGGCCCTGGTGAGGACTATGCCAGCGTGCACACTTACGATAACAAGCAAGACATTGCCCTGAGCTGCCAGGCACAGGCCGACGAGACGTGGTACAAGACCTCTGACGACTGCTTCATCTCCGCCGAGCACGTCTCTGCCGTCTCTGACCTCTCTGCCTGCCCCCCGTCCACCGACGACGATTACGCCTCCTTCCTCCTCGACCTCCGCGCCGAGGAGGAAAGCGAGGCAGAGCCCTCCGAGGCCGTCGCCGGCGAAGCCGCGGCTGCCGGCTCCGCCTCCGCGATTCCCGGCCCCGTCAAGAACGACTACCCCTACAGCGGCAAATGCGGCGGCAGCGCGGACCCCTGGCACTTCTTCAAGTGCCAGTGCACCAGCTTCGTCGCGTTCCGCATCAACAAGCGCCTGGGCGTCAAGTTCACCAACCGCTACAAGGGCGCGGCCTGGGGTGACGCCAAGATCTGGGACGAGGCGGCGCGCACGAGCAAGGTCCGCATCGACTCCAAGCCGGTGCCCGGGTGCATCGCGCAGACCAACGCGGGCGCAGGCCACGTCGCGTGGGTGACCAAGGTGTCGGGGAACAAGGTGACGGTTGAGGAGTACAACTACGTGCACAAGAAGGCCTACGGTACGCGGACGGTGGCCAAGAGCACGTTTAGCTACATTCACATCAAGGTATAAGCTGGAAATGTAAATGGTTTATAGTTCCTTGGAGTGAACTGCAAGGGCCGTGCTTTAACCCTAGCCAAATTAAACTTTGTGCTCTTTACCTCTTTTGCGTGTATTTATGATACTTAGGACGGCGTCATCAAGCCTTCGCGTATTTAAGCATCGCTGATGCTTTTCTGCAACACAACAATAAAAATTACAACTTGCATATCTGTCAGAATCAAATTGGCAGCATTTTGGTTTGTCTTCAGCACCGAAATGCGAGTTTTACCCATTATCCACCTACACCAGCCATCTGCCGGGTAGTCGTGGCTTGGACGTTGAAGCGGCGTGGGGCGCGCCGATCCAGCGATGCGCCCATTTGGGGAGCTCAGCCTCCGACATTCATTTCCTTTTAACCTCTCGCAAACACACTTTATTTGCTCGCGCGCGCACGACTGGATAGACCGAACCGATCACATTGCACTTCTATATTCAGCACATACGCGCTTCACACAGTATAGAAAATGACTGGCTCATCACCCAACGACAAGGCTGTCGAGATGACGACTCCGCCGCCGCCGGCCATGCTTACCAGCCAGCCAGGCCGCCACCAGGCGATGGGTACGTCGAGGGATTGCGACAGCGACGCGTCTTCGAAAGAAGTACTGCGCTTCACAACGTCGCATGCTTTTTTTCAATCCCGGACCGCCATTCATGCTAACCATTGCCAGACCCTCAGCAACCCCACGCCGAGACCGCGATCGACAATAACGAGCCTGAGCTTCGCCTGCGCGGAGGCGGCGAGGCATGCCCCGGACGATTCTGCTTCATCATTCCTTGCCCAATTCCCATAAACTGCTGCATTTTCCCTTGCCCGTGCTAAAAGCAACGCGAAACGCGGGAGAGCAACATCGAGGAGGCCTCCGAGATACACCAATTGCAGCGTTATTGGCGAGCCAAGCTATAGATTCATGCTGACATGCCTGGTCTTTTGAGTATTTGAAATTAATGATATCTTACGTTTCGTTTAGCGCACATGACATCTGAAGCACTATAGAAGTGATTGAGAAGAAATAAATGAAAAAGCTATCAAGCTATAATGTCATAATGCGTAATGTCTGCAGGCAATAGACGGGTATAAATCCCCTTAGGGTGACGGTGTGATGTATCTTACTCCTTTGCTTTCTGCTCTGCCTCAGCTCTCTTCTGAAGGTCGCTTTCAACACTGCGCTGAGCGGCCTTGCCGTCTGCACGCATCTGGTCGTAATGAGCCTTGCCCTTGTCGTCGCCCATCACACCAGCCATGGCGCCGCCCATGGCGCCCTTGGCGCGGTCAGCCATGCCACCGGTGAGGTCGCTAAGCTGGCCCTGGGCCTCCTGTTGCTGTCCTTCGAGATTTTGCTGACGGCCGGCGTTCTTCAAAGACTGAATGATGTTGGTTAATGCATGCGTGAATAATAGGCAAGGAGACGTACCTCGTTACCAATAAATCCACCGACGGCCTCCTTGGCAGAGCCAAGAGTCTGGTTCCACGAGCCCTTGCTGCGGTCTTCGTGGTCCTTGGCGACACCACCGTCCCCAGAAGCCGTGATGCCACCGAACTTGACGGCAGCCTGGGACTGCTCATGCTCATTCTGTGCCTGGTCTTTGGCCGCCTCGCCCTGGGCCTGCTGAGCGTTGTTACCAGTCAAGCTACCAATAGCGCTCTGGACAGCTCCAGTGGCCGAGTCGACGTAGGACTGGAGAGTCGAGGGCTGCTGTTGAGTGGTGTCAGACATGTTGATGGTGTTGTGCTTTGTATATAAGAGAAGAAAGTTGCTTGTATTGTAAATCAAGGGTGCATGAGCGTGGTGGGAAGAGGGAAAAGAAGCAGAGGGAGAGGGGCAGTTTGACTTTATAGCCTGAGGCCCCTAAAAGAGACCCCTCTTTCCTTCTAAAAATAATCAATACTAGCTTCCTCAACCCTTCACATGTGCTAGGGACTCTCAATGCTTTCTCGTGGACGTCCGCACTTTCCATCCTTTCGGCACAAGTGTGGCGTCGCTCGGAAATGATGATGTCATAGAAACTGGTAGGCGCGTTGTTGCCACACTTGCAAGGCGTGGGGCCACGGTGACTGTGGCTGAGGCCAGCGCGCCGCCGATTGACAGTCGAGGCTGCGGTAAATCAAGGAAAGCCAGACTTGACCACGCCAATTCTCGCTGGTCACGTAGCATCAAATCACATTGTCCCGTGTTCCATATGGCTAGGGTATTGGTGCGCGTGAAATCGGCCGCATCGGCCTTTGCAATCTATTCAATATGCCAAACACATCCCCATGCGTCATGACATGGACCATCTAAATGTGTTCGTGGCGTTCATGCCTTCCTGAAAGTTGATTACAAGAGGTATCGTTATTGTACAATGCTTTTTACAGACACGATTAAAAGACGTGTTTCTGCCATACTCGTGGCAACCCAATTTCCCTTCCCCCGTCCTTCCTGTTTTTCTTAATGCTGGCTCCATTCAATCGTGTTCAGGTCGATACCCTCCTGCACCAGCTCCCATAGCGGGCTCAGCTCACGAAGGAACGTTACGCGCTCCTGAACGGCCTTGAGCACGTAGTCAATCTCGGCCTCGGTAGTGAAGCGGCCAATACCGAAGCGGATACTGCTGTGGGCACTCTCGTCGCTGTTTCCGAGAGCGCGGAGGACGTAGCTGGGCTCCAGCGACGCGGACGTGCAAGCACTGCCAGACGACAGAGCAATGTCCTTGAGAGCCATGAGAAGCGACTCACCCTCGACGTAGGCAAAGGATACGTTGACGCAGCCAGGGTAGAATGCGTTGGGGTCACCGTTCTGCGTGGTGTGCTCCATCGCAAGGAGACCGTTCAGCAAGCGATCGGACATCGCCTTGATGCGCTGGGAATCGTACTGGTGGCCGAGTTAGCAGGTGACCTTGGACAGATAACTCGTGATAAAATGTTTGAAGTGGGAAATAAAATCAGACAATCGCTTTGATCAACAAAAACGGCCTTGTCACGGGCCATTCAGAAAGCCATGCATGTAGAGCAACTCATCAGGAAACACAGGGAAAGTCAACAAGAGTAGGGCATACCTTCATTTCTTCCTTGGCGATGCGGCAAGCCTCGCCAAAGCCGGCAACCAGGGGAGGAGCCAGAGTACCGCTACGAAGACCACGCTCCTGGCCACCACCAGTGATAATAGGGTCCAGACGGACACGAGGGCGTCGGCGGACGTAGCAGGCGCCAATGCCCTTGGGGCCGTAAATCTTATGCGAGGAAATCGACATCAAGTCAATGTTCATGGCGTTGACGTCAAGAGGAATTTTGCCGACAGCCTGCGCGGCGTCGGTGTGGAAGAAGATTTTGTTTTCGCGGCAGAGCTTGCCAATCTGATCGATGGGCTGGATAACACCAATCTCGTTGTTGACAGACATGATACTGACAAGAGCGGTCTCAGGGCGGATGGCCGCCTTGAGCTCATCCATGCTGATGAGACCGTTGTTCTGGACGGGCAGATATGTTACCTCAAAGCCTTCGTCCTGAAGATGTCTGCAGCTGTCAAGCACGCACTTGTGCTCCGTCTGTGTTGTGATGATATGTCTCTTCTTGCCGGAGCGCCCAAAGAAACGGGCAACGCCTTTGATGCTCATATTGTTACTCTCAGTCGCGCCGCTTGTGAAGATGATCTCCTTTGGGTCGGCGCCAATGAGGTTGGCAACATGTTCGCGAGCTTCCTCGACGGCCTTTTCACTCTCCCAGCCGTAAGCGTGCGTCCGGGAGTGCGGGTTGCCGTAGACGCCAACGTAGTATGGAATCATGGCATCGAGGACTCTGGGGTCGACGGGCGTCGTCGCCTGCATATCTAGATAGATGGGTCTTTGGCCCTCTTCCATGACGGCAGCATCCTTAAGAACCTCTTTGTGACTGTTAGCAAATTTGCGGCTGAGGGGATTTGCGTACGGCTCGTTGCCACGTACCTGCCATGGGACTAATCTTCATCTCGCTGCCGTTCTGCATCATCGCGGGGGCGACGCCGGCAAAATCCTTCTTATCCAACTTGATGGCGGTTTCGACTCGAGCGTTATCAGGCTTAGATTCGGTTACGTAGGTGCGCCTCCTGGCGCCCAGCGTCGCAGTCGCTCGGGCAGTGCCCTTGAGAGACGCGCCGAGCGCCGAGCTGCGACCCAAGCGAGACGCTGAGCGCATAGCACACGATGAAAGGCTGGCCATTTCTGCGAGGCGATTGACCGATGGATGTGTTTTGGTCAAAAAAGTTTGAAGAAGCGGAGATGGCTGGCACACAGGATTTATGAGGATGGCAAATCTCGAGAAATTGTTAGGTCAGCTTCGGCTCGGGTTCGGGGATAAGTGGGCCATATCATATGCTGTGTGATTGGTTGGACCGGAGACATATCTCCAGGCGTAAAAGCTGCGGATGCGGATCAACCTGTTAAGTGCATCTGCAGCACAGTATGAACCTTGTGTCTGAGTCTCGACTACTCCGTACCGGGTTTGCACAAAGCCGATTCTAAAAGTACAAAAAGATCACGGAAAATTCCGACGGCGTCAGACACAGTGTGAGTTTACTAGCGCTCTTCATTCAGCCTTGTAGTAGTTATTACTTTGGGTTGACAAACAGGCCCGCCAATGTCGCCGTGCGCCACAGCTTGCCCCAGCACAGCCACGGCACCGTCGTCACCGGCCGGGCTCGTCCAAGTGCAGCGATTTAACCTGCTTTCGCCGCTCACCACATCGTGGACACCTGCTCTCCGCAACAACTCCTGGCACTCGCGGCAACTCGGTCGCTTGTGACGCGCCTTTATTACAACCAGCAAACAATTTCAAAAGTCGCCGCCAGAAAAAATCGCCACAATGAGTTTCAAGGGCTTTTCCAAGAGCATGGTCAGAGTAAGCAACCCCTCCTGTGACGCAACCGGAGCCCCTCCACGCGCACTTTTTTGACGGCATCGCCGTGGATAGCTAACACACCAGACAACAGGCGCCACAACAGTTCAAGGCCAAGTTCAACATCGGTGAACACACCAAGGATGCCGTGTACATTGACGCCGAGCGCCGATTCCAGGAGCTCGAGACCGAGACCAAGAAACTCCACAACGAGTCGGAGAAATACTTTAACGCCATTAATGGCATGCTGAATCACCAGATCGGCTTCAGCAAGGCCATGACAGAAATCTATAAACCAATTTCCGGTCGCATGTCGGACCCCAACTCGATGAAGATTGAAGGAAATCCCGAGGGAATCGAGGCCTGCGAGGAGTACGAGTCCATTGTCAAAGAGCTGCAGGAGACGTTGGCGCCCGAGCTGGAAATGATTGAGAGTAGGGTCATCAGGCCGGCCACTGAGCTGCTCGACATCATCAAGGTCATCCGAAAAACTGCCCAGAAGAGAGACCACAAACAGCTCGACTATGACCGCCACCGCGCAACCCTCAAGAAGCTGCAGGACAAAAAGGAGCGATCGGCCAAGGACGAAAAAGCCATGTGGAAGGCTGAGGGCGACGTGGAACAGGCCACACAGGACTTCGAATACTTCAACGCCCTTCTCAAAGACGAGCTGCCCAAGCTGTTCCAACTCGAAGCCGAATTTATCCAGCCGCTGTTCCAATCCTTCTACTACATGCAGCTCAACATTTTCTACACCCTCCACGAGCGAATGCAGCGATGCGATATTGGATACTTTGATCTGTCTAGGGACATTGAGGAGGCGTTCCATGAGAAGCGAGGCGACATTCAGGAGCAGGTCGAGGCTCTCTCCATCGTTCGATTCAAGACGACTGGCCAGCGCCGCCCGCCGAAATACCAACCTAAACCGGCGCTCGAAGGAGGAAAGCAGCCCGCGCTACTTACCTATGGAAACGATCCTGCCAGCGCGACATCCAAGCCGAGTCCAAAGATTGGCGGGTACCAGCGCCCGGCCGCGACGGCATCCGAAAAGGCTTCGGCACCGCCGCCATACAGCCCCGGCAACTCTAACCTGTCAATGGTAGCGGCTGCCAAGTCGAAGCCGCCGCCACCGAAGCCCAAGCCTACCCATTTGGCCGGCGCAAAGCAGGCGGAGACAGTAACGGCCTTGTACGACTTTGCCGCTCAGGCAGACGGTGACCTGAGCTTCTCGGCCGGCGATGTGATTGAGATTGTGCAAAGAACGCAAAACGAAAATGAGTGGTGGACGGGTAAGCTCCGCGGAAAGCAAGGCCAGTTTCCTGGTAAGTCATCTCGAATCCCATATTCGTGCAATCACTAACTTTGCGCCAGGTAACTATGTTCAGCTTTCGTAGAGCAAGGTTTTAGAGTCCGTAAATAATATGTTGATGCTTTCACGTGCGACTAGGTATAGGCAGCTACGCTCCGAGGCGATGTCGGTGCCAATTCTGGAGCTTCATGGATGGAAAGGTCACTGGCGCAAAATAAAGATTTATTTCCAAGTAGGATAATACGCAGCATATTTACAAAAATCAAGCTTGTTTTAATATGATCTACGGCTGGGCGGCGGATCAGCGGCCACAAGGCGGGAGCAAAACAAATGACTAACTTAACTAGTGAATTGAAGCGAGGGCGCAACACCCCGCATCGGCCTAATTCTGTCAATACGACATGGACTATTTCTTCGCGGCCATTTGCGTCCCACTAACTTCTGTGGGCTTTGTAAACAATTGTCAGTAGTGCGGCTTCGTGAGCCAGAACAGTGCGAAAAGGGCCTGGACCACACCCATCCTCATATATGCACTGTGCCGACTCACGGTACCGAGTGGTCGGCCGGTCATTTGCCCGTGTAAGGCGGGCTGATTGTCTAGGGCACTTTTCTCTCACACACAATTCGAAAGAACAGGTCCTTTGCCCATTGCTTGGTTCAAATTACGAGATACAGACAAGATGCTTAACCCAGATGTCGATTGGGCGTCGCCCTTCAACGTTGACAGGCTCCTCGAGATTCGTGCCTCTGGTATGAAAAAAATGGCCGGCATCAATGTCATGTCCGGAATCGACAAGCAGATCATCCCTTCTCCTGTTAAAGTCACCAAGAAAGGTATTGAGGGTGATGAGCACGATTTGACATTTCATGGAGGCCCTGACAAGGCAATTCTGGGCTGTATGTGAACCATCTGATTTTATAGTCTCTCGGTCGACTGACAGACTCTAGACTGCTCGACTCACTACCCGGACTGGCGCAAAAGCTATCCGGAGCGCGCTGAGAAATTCGTCCCCGGTGGATTCGGCGAAAACTTTGTCACGGCGCATATGAACGAGCGAAACGTCTGCATCGGCGACATTATCCAATTCGGCGACAGCTTGCAACTTCAAGTCTCGCTCCCGCGCCAGCCCTGCTATAAGCTCAACCACCGCTTCTCGCTCAAGAACTTTGCGCCCACAACATACAAGACAAGCCGTACAGGATGGTACTACAGAGTTGTTCGTGAAGGTACCGTAGCTGTCGGCGACGAGGTGCGCCTCGTGGAGCGCAAGTGGCCCGAGTGGACAATCGAGAGGATCCAGGAATACCTACACCGCACCACTGACAATGAAGAAATGAACGAAAGAATTGCCGCGATCGATGCGCTCGGTGACGAAAGCCGGGGCATGTTTAAAAGACGAGTGGCCAAGGCCAAGCGCAAAGACGAGCCCAAGGTGGAGGAAGTCTGGCGCAAGTTCAAGGTCACGCAGCGCAAGCAAGAAACTTCCAGAATCATTTCTCTTATGCTGGAGGCGCAAGATGTTGATGATAATCTTCCTGGGTCTCTCATTGGCGCCCATGCGAGACTGAGACTGGGAAACGGCATGATCCGCACATACTCCATCGTCTGGGGCGACGAGAACGGAGTTGGAATTGGCAATAAATTTGAGCTGGGAATTGCTCTGGATGAAAACAGTCGGGGCGGCTCGAAATATATTCATGATCACGTCAACGTCGGGGACACGATTGAAGTTGGGCGCATAACAACAGATGTCAAGCACGGCTCCATGGCAAGCAACCACGTCTACATTGTCGGTGGAATTGGCATCACTGCTTTCCTGGCCGTCATGAACAGGGTGCACCAGGTCAACTACAGTCTTCAATTGCACTACGCTGTGCGCACCGCTGAAGACGCTGCCTTTCTACAGCGCACAGAGAAATTTCGCGACTGCGTGACCGTCTACGACAAGTCCAAGGGCGAGCGCATGGATATTCCCAAGATCGTCAAGACTCTGCCCTGGAATAGCAAATTGTACGTCTGTGGGCCTACCAGAATGATGAATGCTGCCAAAGCCGCTGTGGAAGAAAACGGTCTTCCTCATGATGAAGTGCACTACGAAGCATTTAGTGCTGATACCGGAGGCGATCCGTTCGAAGCCGTCGTGGCAAACAAAGACGGCAAGACGCTTAAGGTAGGCGAGAACGAAACCCTCTTGGAAGTGCTGCGCCAAGAATATAAAGATATACCCTCGAGCTGTGAGGTCGGGAATTGCGGCACCTGCAAAATTTCAGTCAAGAGTGGTCAAATCGACCATAGAGGCGGCGCATTGGAACCAGAGGAGCAGAAGCATAACATGCTCTCTTGTGTTAGTCGGGGCATTGGCAGGATTGTTATCGAAGTTTAGGCACATGTAAGCAGCTTATACCCAGCCCTAGAAATACATATAATAAATCAGTAAAATTTTATCAAAATTTTAAACACAGTGTACTTTCTAGCTCGATTTTCTATTTTTTTTTTTTTTAATGGTCTGAAAGCTATTGCATGATGCTAAGCAGCTTGCCCGGCATGGGCTCGGCTTCTTGGTGTGGAGCTTATCGATAACTTCCCGCGACAACATTTTTTTTTCCGCCGCCTCGAGCTTCTCACCTCTTCAGCAAGCCACCATTTTACAACCGGATATTCACTACCTACCAACGCGTCAATATGGCGCCTGTTGAAGCAGTAAATGATCAATTCCTGGTCTTGCCGATAGAGATGCCGCCGTGCCCATCTTTCCCGGAGACGGCTGTCCACGAAGTACGCATCCGACGAAATGCGCCCAAGATTGCCACGGTCAACGACTCGCGCAGCCTGTTTTTGAAAAACATCCCGGCCGACAGCACAGAGCAGCACTTTCGCTCTGTGTTCACACAGCTGGTTGGAGCCGGCCGCTTCGAGGGCATCACATTCGAAGACGAGAGCGGCGTTGTCCACTCCTACGACCCCGCCCAGGCCGTTAAGATAAACACGATAGCAAAGAAGCGCAAGCGAGAAGACATAGAAGCCGAGGAACAAGCAAAAGAAAGAGAAGCGATACGGCTACCGGAAATTTGGACGAGGCGGGTACTGCGCAGCAGCAGCACTGCCATCGTGCTCCTCGCGGACGAGAAGAGCGTACAGCTGGTCCTCAAAGCCATTGCCAAGGCCAACAAGAACAAGAAATACCCGTCGTGGGAGGAATCATTAAAGGACGTCGCACCGCTCGGTGTGCCCTGGATAGCGTCGCACATGCGAGACACACGTATGGACAAGGTGGCGGCGCGCAAGTCGGTACACGCCTTCTTCAACGCCTTCAACCGCAAGGAGAAGGAGGCAGCCGAGCTGGCCAAGAGGCTGCGCAACGAGCCGGACGAAGATGGTTTCGTGACGGTGACGCGGGGCGGCCGCACGGCACCGGCAAGCAAGCACGAGGCCGAGGAGGCGAAGCGTCGCATGCTGGAAAAGGACACCAAGAAAAAGTCAGAGATGAAGGACTTCTACCGCTTCCAGCTGCGTGCCCGCCGCAAGGAGGAGCAGGCAGCTCTGATGAGGAGATTCCAGCAGGACAGGGACAAGGTGAATTCCATGAAGGAAAAGCGTGGCAAGTTCAAGCCCGAAGCTTAAAGACGCAGTACGATGAATCAAACGAAAGATGTAAGTGCAATTTATCTCATTTCTATTCTCGCTAGAACAGGATGACGCCGCGGGGCCATCAGAGTGTAATCGGTTAGCTGCCTTTTGCCGTATGATGAAGACAACCGCGTAACCAAATCTTCTCAACATGTCTGAAATGGCACATGAATAATTTATTTCCGAGAACGCGTCCAATATTCATGACCGCTTGCTAACTTTGCGCAGCACTTAGAGAAATGGCGATGGGCATGCATCTGGTTATTGCTACAGCCATGAAAATCCAGCTCCAGCGGTGGTACAAGCAAACAACCCCGGGACCGCTTCATTTGTGCAACATACCCATAACTGCACTGTAAATATGAAATTATATGTACATAGAAAATACGGTAAAAAAGATTACGACTTCAGAGCGAAAGAAATTCCGCGTGCTATTAAACAAATATGCCATAAAGCTATAAACGCTGTAGTGGTAATGTGGGGCCCACACCTACATTGTTTACTTCCCCCGCCCGGCAACCAAACAATCCCACGACATCAAATCGACGAACGAGCACGCAAAGGTTGACGACGCGCAAATTTGCGGCACGAACGACAGGTTGCTTGTGCATCGCTTATCGCCACAATGGTCGATACAGAGAACCTACGGACCGCCTCGGCATACATCAACAATCAGCTCCTGTCGCGGGGACTGCTGCGTGATGGCCAGACTATTGACTTTGCTGGCCATGGCAAGAGCGAGGATGCCTCTGTGACTGCCGGTCGCATAATCAGTGTTGTGAACGACCTGATACTCCGCCGCGATGTGAGTACTTTGTCGCGCGACAACGCATCCGATTTTTATCAAACGTGTATCCCTAACAATGCGATTCAAGCGCGATGCCGAGAATCGCGAATCATTATCAACAACCATGCGCTCACTCCGCTCCGAGAACTTAAAACTTATCAACGATATTTCGAAGCTCGAAGACAAAAGTGCCGAGGCACAGCGCAAGCTCGAGATTGCGACAGCAGCCGAGAACGCTGCCAAGACGCAACTCAAGTCAGCCGAGTCGACGGTGCGCGGGTTAAAGGAGCAGCTGGCGCGGACCAAGGCATTGGTTGCGCAAACACGAACATCATGTGCGACCGAAGTGCGCCGACGCGACAGGCAGATTGATACGCTGAAGAAGCAGCTCGGCGAAGCGGGACGAGCCCGTGGCGCGCGGGCCAATCCGGCCATCACGACGATCACGGTCACGGGCAACGTGGATGAGGAGATGCTGCCGTCGCCAACCAAGCCTGTCGACATCACGACAGACGAATACAGCCTGCGCGGCGAGTCTACGGTATCGCTGGCTAAGCTGTCGCAGAACCTCAGTGAGGAGAACGAAGCCGTGCTGGCGCTCATGGAGCAGGCTATGGGACAGCTGCGGGAGATGAGTGGATGGGACGAGGCTAAGCCGGAGCATACGTCCAATCAACAGCAGAGCTTGGAAGATATGTCGACGGAACTGGACTCTGTCATGGAGCATATGCGACACATTCTGAACAACCCATCTTTTGTGCCGATTGAAGAGGTTGTTGTCAGAGAAGAGGAGATCAACCGCCTGAAAGAGGGTTGGGTTAAGATGGAGACGAGGTGGAAGGATGCTGTGGTGCTAATCGATGGGTGGAGGAAGAGAATGGCTGCTGGTGGCAGTCCCATTCGCGACGATGAATTGAAGCAAGGATTCCGACTTTCATCTGTCCGGCTAACCGACGGGCAGATGACCAGCGGTATTGCCGACTCTACACTTGCCCCGCTTCCTGAGGCTGACGAAGCCGACGACGGCGCCCACTACGAGGAAGACGACTACGACCGCAGTGATGACGAAGAATATGGATATAATGATATGCAGAACGACGTTGAAGCGTACGACGAAGCCATTGCCAACGATGTTGCAAACGACGAGGCAGATGATGCAATGCAAGAAGACGAAGCACCAGAAGAGGAAGCCGTCGAAGCACCTGCTGAAGAAGAAGAACCACCCGCCGAAGTAGTCCAGCCAGAAGAAGAAGAGGCCGAAAACGAAGAAGCCGTTGTAGAGGAAGTGTCTCAAGAATCCACCCCGCTACCAGAACCGCCTCAGCTGAGTCCTCTACGAAATTCGTCCTCAGCAGGGAACCGAGGATCACAGCAGGCATCAAATATCGCGTCGACTATTGCATCGAATACCGCCGCAAGAAGACGACAGCCTGAAGCGTCGAGTAGCTCCTTGCCTGCGCCCGCACAGAGACAAAGACCTGCTTCAGGTGCCCTTCATGTACCAAAGAGAGGCCTGGAACAGCCCAGCAGAAGGCCTGCACGTACAACAAGCAGACTTGCAGAGCCAAAGCCACACATTCGACCACCGACTAGGGTTACTTCTCTAGAAGAAGCACTACTCTCGAAGCCAAGACAGGCGGGGTCCAAGTCGGAAAAGCCCACCGAGGAGCAACCATCGAAACCAGAGCGCAAGCCGCAGCCGGAGCCGGAATCGAGACGCGAGTTTAAGCCGGAACCGAGAGTGCGCAAGCCAGTTGCACCATTGACGCAGCACTCTACCAGCCGCCCGACCCCGCAGAAGCCATTCCCGAAGCCATCAGAGCCCTTGCCGCAGCAAAGCCCTCTTACAATGTCCAATATTGCCGCCAAGCTTGCTGCGTCGGAAGCGGATGCAGCCCGCGTCCGAGCAAAGCTCCTGGCCGCTAGAAGCAGGTCGACCACGACCAGGCCTGCCGAAGAGCCGGTCGAGGCAGAACCGAGTACGTGCGGTGCTGATGCGGCGCACAGCGGCGACGCCTCCCAGGAACGCGGAGCGGAAGTCGCCGATGGGGTCGACGAGCCCGCGAAGTACGATGATGTGGAAAATGTCGACCCGACAAAGGTAGATCGCGCCCGACCAGGGCGGCTGGAGGAAGAGGAAGAGCAGCTGAAGGTACAGAAGCGCAAGCGGGATACCATTCGTATCTCGAATAAGAGGACGTCAAGACGGCGCAGCACGCTAAGCCCTATGGAGCTGCAAACGCTGATTTCGGGGAGGGGGGAGTAGAGACCCTTTTTCTGAGTGGCAGACTTTTGTATATATGGGCTAGGTTTGGGTTTGCATGGGTAGAGCGAGCAATACATTGTTTTGAGTATTTCGAATGACTGATGAGAGCCGGAGCTCCTGCTGTAGTGTTAAGAGCCCTACTACCTCCAAGCCTGTTGTGGCTTGCATCCAAGTGTGAGCCACAGCACCCGCCACCACCAATATTCCCAGCGCATGAGAAACTTGACAGTAGTCTTTTCGAGTGGACTTCAAGCGCCACAAATCAAACCACGGGACGCCCTGTGCTCGCTGGCGACACAAAATGACTCCAATAAAGGATTCATGTCCACCCGCCTTTATTGACTATCTTAACTTATCCGTAAGCTATTGTCATTCGGCGGTCTTGTGCAGTTCTGATTCACCCATTCATGCGAAAGATGGTTCACGTCCTCGGGCCACTAGCAACGAGCCGCAGGATTGATTCATGCTTTGCCCTCCTCGCTATGCCCGTCATCACTTGTGTAGCACGGCTATGAGGCTTCGAGATGGATACGAGAGGCGCTCAATGTTTCATTCATGACTATTTGTTGCGGTGTTAGGTAAAATTGGCTTAATATAAAGCTGCATGACGCCCGTCAGCACACAGCCTGCATAAATCTGACAGCTTCCACATTGCTCGTTTCTGCAAAAAGAACAACTACCAGCAATGACTATTTCAGCAGAAAAGACACACCACAGGTCCTCAGCGGACGAAGCTGCCGACAGCCAAGAGACGTTGCAGAACTATCTCGACCACAAGTTCACCGAGTGGCCCAATGAGGCCGGTGTAAGTGGCACAACCACGCCCAGGACGCACCGTGACTAACACGACAGCAAAAAAAAGTTCATCGGCCTCACAGAGCACCGTGGCCCCATAAGGCTTGACGTATACGGCACTATCCCCGCCTACGCCGCGGGCGCGCTGTACCGCACCGGCCCAGGCGTCAGCGAGTTCGAGACGGCGGAGCGCGGCACGCACCGCGTCTCGCACTGGTTCGATGGCTTCGCGCACACCCACCGCTTCGACATCACCGCGCCCGACGGCCCCGGCAGCGTGACAAGCGTGACGTACACATCGCGCCGGCAGGCGGATGACTATATTGCCGACGTGAAGAAGAGGGGCTGGCGGACAGGCATCACGTTTGCGCAGAGGAGCGACCCCTGCGTGGGAATGTTTGCCAAGGCGACGAGCAGGTTCGACAAGCACGTCAATAACAACGTAGTCGTGCTACGTAATGCACCGGGAGTCGATAAGACTAGACTTGCTACGTCGGGCCACCGGGGTATCAAGACGGAGAATATTGCGCTCACGACAGACGCGGCCGTCATCCAGACCATTGACAAGGATACGCTGGAACCACTAGATGCAGGCCCGCAGACGCGTTTCGACTCAAAGCTCAAAGGGCCATTATCTGCATCGCATGCGCAGCGCGATGAAGACACGGGCGACATGTACAACGTCAACCTCGCGTTTGGGCGCCTCGCCACGTATCGAATCTTCCGCGTCTCAGCCGCCACGGGTAAGACGGAGATCATCGCAACGGTTGCGGAGAAGAACGTCGCGCCGGCGTATATTCACAGTTTCTTCCTCACGCAAAATTATCTAGTGCTGTGCGTGCCGTCGTCGCATCTGGCGTGGGCGGGGGCAAAGATTCCGTGGACAGGAAACATGCTCGAGACGATCAAGCCGTTTGACAAGTCGGCACTGTGCCGGTGGATACTCGTCGATAGAAGGTACGGAAAGGGTGTTGTCGCACGGTTCCATACGCCGGCGGGCTTCTTCTTCCACTCCGTCAATGCATTCGAGGAGACGATCCAGAAAGCCGATGGCGAGTCGCAGACGGCGATTAACATGGACTACGTGCACTTTGACACGACGGATGTCATGCTTGGCATGTACTACGACGTACTGTTGGACCGCAATGACGCGGCAAAGAAATTCTGGGGCCGGCGGGAGGCGCTGGAGTCGCTGTCGCCGCGTCTAGTGAGGAAGCGTTTCACGATGCCCAAAGGCAAGCAAACAACCGCAGAGGCCGCTGCTGCCACGGCAGAAGAGGTGTTCTCGATACCGACACCGCACGCCGGTGAGCTGCCGACAATCAATCCCGCATACGCGTGCAAGCCCTACCGCTACGTCTACAGTGTACCGAGCCGCGGGATGAGCACCGCCGTGGGTGACTGCCTGGCGAAGACGGATCTCGAGACGCGCGAGGCGCTGATCTGGGCGGGCCCTAAGGGTCACACGCCGGGCGAGGCGATATTTGTCGCCAAGCCAGATGCGGTGGAGGAGGATGATGGCGTGATATTGAGTGTGGTGCTGGATGGAGAGGGGAAGAGGTCGTATCTGCTGTGCTTAGATGCGAAGACGATGACGGAGATGGGCAGGGCAGAGGCGGATTTTGCGATAGCCTTTGGCTTGCATGGACTGCATGCGCCGTCTGCTTAGGTGCGGTAATAGTGTAGTATCTGGAGACTTTGTATGTAGTTTGATATACTCTTTCAATAAAGTTTCCAAAATTTTTCTCCAGAACCGTTGAAGCTGGCAAGTTGATGTCGAGGGATGTTGAAGAGTGGAGGCGCCGTTACACTGAGACAAGGCGCCAGCTTCACAGCCCCGCCAAGGCCATAATTTCAGCTCTCGACCTCCTGTCTCCGCGAGCTTTCCCCCCTCAACACCTGCGGCTGCGCACCCAAGAACCGGACGGGAAGCTGCACACACGCCCCGAAAATCACAATGAAGCCCGTTATTGCCGTGCCCGCCACGCTGGCGCTCGTCGCCTTTGCCATGGCCAGGAGGTCGCTGACGCCGCTGGGTCTCGTGGCAGCTGCCGCGACGGCGGCCGCGCATGCGTACCATCCGTGGAACATGCCGTTTGCGCTGCTCGTGGCCTTCTTCCTCGCGGGAACCCGCGTTACAAAGGTAGAAGGGATATACCCCGAGTTGGAGCTAGAAGAGGAGCTGACACTGGTGGCAGATTAAAAAGGACGTCAAGGCCAAGCTCACGCTGAGCGCGATGGGCGCTTCGGGAGGCGAGGGTCCCAGGACGCATGTGCAAGGTAGGGTGTCTACGGTTTACGAAGTAATGTAGAGGTTCGAATGCATCCGCTAACACCCGCACGCAGTCTTTGCCAACTCGCTCGTGGCATCGATCCTCTCTATTCTCCACGCTCGACAGCTCCAGCAGCGCGCCGCCGCCTTCATCGACCCCAGCACGCCCAATCCGAGCGGCTCGATGTGCTACTCGTACCCCGGCGACGTGCTCGTCGTCGGTATCATCGCCAACTACGCCGCCGTGGCGGCCGACACCTTCAGCTCGGAGCTGGGCATCCTGTCGAGCGCGCAGCCGCGCCTCATCACGTCGCTGTGCCTGCGCAAGGTCCCGCCCGGCACCAACGGCGGCGTGACGCTGCTGGGACTCGGCGCAGGCCTGTTCGGCTCGATTCTCATGGTCACGGCCGGGTTCACGTTCCTCCCGACCTGTAACGAAGCGTCGGCGGGTGCGCTGGGCGGCGGCGCGCCGTGGACGATGCTGGATCGCAGGGTGTTCATGGGGTTCCTCGTGCTGTGCGGCTTTGCCGGCACGATTCTGGACAGCGTGGTGGGCGCCGTGTTCCAGCGGTCCGTGAGGGATGTGCGGTCCGGCAAGATCGTGGAGGGCGAGGGCGGCGCTCGCGCGTTGGTCAACACGACGTCGGCGAAGAAGGAAGATGATGCCACTCAGGGGAAAGGAGCGGCCAAGGAGGCCAGCAAAGGTCTGCCATCGCGGGTTGTCGAGAGCGGCCTCGATCTCTTGGATAACAATGACGTCAACTTTCTGACGGCCGTGACAATCAGCGTTGGTGCCATGTTCTTGGCAAGTTGGCACTGGGGCATTCCGGCGGAGGAAGTGCTAAAACTATGATGAAATCAAGGGTAGTGCTGTATGTGTGCCATGGAATACAGGGGAAAATGTGACGGGATGTACGGCCTGGTGGCATCTGATTGACTGTGACGCTGGTATTGGGATCACGAACATATGGGTAGAAGCGAGTAGGGCTAAGCCGTCATGTTTGCATTGAGCAATTAATTCGCTATTACCGCACATGAAGGCAACACAAATAAGAAAATTAAAATAATAACGAAAATTGCAAAGTCAATTGGCGCACAGGAGACATCGGCTGAGGCAGGCTACATCACATGCTGCCCCGGCTATTAACATCTAGGCGCGAATAACCACAGGGCGCTGTCTACACGAGAGAGAGAGCAGATGTTCGAGCCAGGCACAAACCATTCTGGCAGGTCATTACCGAGCGAGTGCGAAGGACGAAGGATGTGGAGATGGGGGGGTGTGTGCATTGGAAAACATGCCAGGGAAGAAAGGATAGATAACGAATACGGTTGATGCTATTGGATCGTGACGATTTTTCCCGGGGAAGCGTGTGGGCGAGTTTCACTGGTTGGTCACTGGCGAGGGAAGGGATTTGGCGTCGCAGCACATGTGCTGGTAATACACGCAACATGGTATGACAAGCTCCGTTTACGGAGTTACGGAGGGGGCATGTGCGTCGTCGGTCGTCGTCGGTCGTCGTCGTCGTCGTCGTCGTCGTCGTCGCAGGCGGATGGATGAGCTGGGCCCAGGGGGCCTGGGGATCGAAGAGCGGAGGACACAAAGGGGGGGATCGGGGAAAACGGGCGGGGGTCCTTCTGGGGGAAAGAATAATACTAATAACTGACTGAGCCTTGCCTTGATGAGAGTCTCGGTTACCGGGTGGTCGTGAGTGTAACCTGTGACTCCTGAGCGCACCCGGCCGATATAGGACCGGCGGATTGTCGTGGGCAAATGAGGACAAGGACAATTACGGAGCATCAGCGTAAACAGGCAGACGAGTACAGGCTATTGGCCCTGCGGAGGGAGTGCTCACAAGACGTCTGGGATAATCAGCTTAATGGGACGAAATGGCGAGGAGAGAGGAGGGAAGGGGGGCGTGGCTTGAATGAAAGATAAGGTAGTGCGCTGCCGAGCCCGTTAGTGTGAGAGTATGTGTTGGTGTGTGTGTGTGTGGTTTGAAATGCCGCTGCAGCATGTGGCTGGTCTGGCTCGCTGGAGCTCGGTATTCTACATTTCAGGTGATTGTAGATCTATGAGCGACGGAAGCAGCTGCGTTTCTGTTATAGAAGCGTGTGTCGCATTGCAGATGCATGTGCTTTCACCGGCTTGGATACCTAATACCTGTCTACCTGCAAAACCCGTAAAACTTGCTGTTGCAAAGCATCTGTGCCGCGTTGTAGAATGATGAGTTGACGCTCAGCACATGCCACTTTGCAAAAAACAGAAACCAGAGCCTCGGAAAGGATAGGATAGCCTTGTATCAAACTAACCCTCACTCCCGAGGCCCAATGACTTTTTGTCCTCGCATCTTGAATCACAAAAAAAAGTAGTAAGAGCCCCAAAAAAAGCCAACTGGTCACCGCGCGGGCCAATCGGAGCGCAACGATAACGCGTCGCAGTCAGAGCCGCATGATTGGTCAGATGTCAGGCCGCTGCCCCCTTGGCGGGGGGGTGTCTGTCTAGCACAAGTACACACATACAAAGTTGCAGAAAATAGTTCTGGTGCCGGTACAAGTGTCATGTACTCCAATCAAGTACCGCTTGTACCTCTGATTCTCTCCGCGTCCTCTCCGTGTCCATCTATTTTGGCTCCGGTGTGTGTGTGTGCGTGTGTTTATGTGTGTGAGGCGGGCTTACTTTTCGCTGAATCCGCATTTTTTCGATTTGGCCCGAACCCCAGACTTATTGGAATGGGCAAGCTTTTTTTGGCTGGGCGGTGGCCCAACCTTGCGCGACTTTGGACTAACACGGGCTCTCAACAACAGGTGCTGAACCTCCCCCTTGGCGCATGCCTGGACAGGATGCGCCATTTACACGGCCGTGTGTGTTTCATTTGCCATTTATGATCCGAAAAGTGTGGCATATAGAAAAAGAAAACGTTCTTCGTCTGTAATATGGCATTGCTGGGAAACAATAACAAGGGTCCCTCACGCTATGCTTGCCACTTGTCTGACTTTCTGTCAGTATTACAGATGCACGAAGTACATGGTTATGGCGGTAAGCCGTGTTAGTTGCATCTGCATCCTGTCATCAAGACACCACCACGCAACGGGTAAAAGGAGAGGGGGGATAATTGAAAACAAGCATTCTGTAAATTGCAAGCCACCCCTGAAAAGGCGGAGCGAGCACCCATTGGCCTAACTCGTGCGCCATGAAAACGAACCGTGTATGTACGACGTGATGCCGAGGGGTGACAACGAGAGGGCCGAGCTGTCGTGCGACACACGCAGCGCCAGCCAGCCAGCTCTGCACCTGCACGGAAGAGTTTTCTTATTTTTAATGGTGCCTGGTCTGTTACGCAGGAGGCTGAAGTGTCGGTCGAGTCAAACGTCCAGGCGGTAAAGCGGCAAGAAACAAAGGCAATCGTGCGGCGCACATCTCGTATGCTTGCCCGGTTGCTGCCACGACATGGCAAATCTGTGCTCCGTGTACGTGTATGTCTGTATGCGTGCTTTTTTTGAAAGGGGGAGAGGTGTTGTTCTACGGCAGCTTAGCTTTGGTTTGACAAGCCGATCTGGCACTGATTTTGTCCCGAGGACCCGAGACGGAACAGGCAAAGTAAAACAGGAAGCCGCAGAGAGACCTGACTTACACACACAGCACACACATGGACGATATACACGCAGGGCATGCCGCATGGCGTGCTCAACTCCACCGCCCTTTATTAGCGTCGAGATGCATGTGCTTTGTGTTGCCCTTTTACTTGCATGCCTGCGCTGAAATTGCAAGTTTTGGCCAAAAATTATAGCGCGCAGAAATCCACTATGCGGAAGCCCGTCCGCGAGGGATATAGGGAGCCCACGATGCTACTCCGGGCGCGATTTTTTAATGCCTCTGGTTTTATATATCCCTCAAGAGACAGTTGCAGCCGAGCCCCTCGTCTGTGCTTGCTCGCGGACCAAGAGAGTATGAAGAATTTTCTGACAGGTTCCTAACCCTGTCATTGAATATTATCCTTGCCCTGTCTACGCCGGTTTCTCATTTGTCACTTCGGTGGGCTGGCCGAAAGGCTCGCCCTATTCTAGAATTACTAGGGATTTGGTCACAGGTTCCGTTGCGGCTCCGCAAGTATCCGGCAGAAGCCTTCGACGCGCCCTTGGGGAGAGAGTGTGCAGCTGCGCGCACTTTAAAGACCAGCACGCACTACTCCGTACCTTGGTTACTCGGTAGGCACGAAAGTTAAACTGGAGCCGGGCCCGGCAGCGCCGCGAGGCCACTTTCGGGGGACCCTTTTCTACTGGGTACAGTCGTGAGTGGATTCCCGTTGCGCATCGTCTGCATCACAGGGGGGCTGGGGGTGGGTGAGCTGGAGACATTCTGTACTTGGATCCCCAGTTTGCTGATGCTGATAAGTTGATGGTTTGATGAACCTGACGAGACTAGTTGGAGGGCGCCCCCGGAGGAAACATGAAGAGGGCCTTGTACGGAGTAGTAGCGCGCGCGCGCACACATTGAGCCGTTGGGGTAGTTGGTTATTACGGGCTGTTGGGAGGGCTCCAAGACCTGGGCTAGGTACGGAGTAAGGAGTACTGTGACTGGTATGAGTGTGTCCCAGGTGCTGCGCCGCAAAATGTGCATCCAAAAATATCACACACAGCCTTGCGCGAGCCCTCTCTCACACGAGGTTCGCCTCGTACCGTGACGTCTAGACCAAGAACCAACCGGTTTGAGAAAACATCGAGGCTGTGTGCCCTTTTTATATCTGTCGCATTTGGGTGTCTGTTTGGTAATGTGTGCATCGTAAATGGATGTTGCTCATGCGACACCCTTTCCTACCACACTACACGCACTGCACGTACAACATCTTTTTCCTTATCGCGTGGTCGTCTCGAAACAAACACGCCCCCTCCGCAGATAAGCTTTTTCATTTCTTCTTTGTGTACTTTGGGCTCCAAGTGGCTCGTGAATTGGGCCCCAAAAAGCTGAAATCAGTTTTTTTGTATCAACTAACGAGTGAATTGGGCGCCGACAGAGAGCGAGTACTGTACCGGAGAGCCTCTTGTACCCGGGTACCGATGGGCCGGTGGCAGCGCAGGTCGGTACCGGACCCCAGTACCTGGCCTTGTACCCCCCGAAGTGCTGTTACCTGTACGGAGTACCTGTAGCAAAAGAGAGGCATTGAGCGGCTTTGGCCCGGAGGGGTTTTTTCGGGGGCCAACTGATAAGAAAAGAACCAGGCGCTGGTTCTTTTCGGGTCCTGGTTTTCTAGCGCGGTGAGCCCGCTGGCCGAGGATTGGTTCCGGCCGGGGCGGGATGGGGGGTGGTGCGGGCTGGGGAAGGTACTTACACGTAAAGAGGACGTAAAAGAGGACATAAAGTGCGGGCAGCTGGGTAGGTGTAGGCGAGTTTCGGGGCGGCCAAGGCCAGAGGCTAGCGGTACCCGGTACAGGGACGCTCACCATGCCGCAGCGGAGGTTGTCAGTACCTGTACTCCCGTACTGCCTGCCCCCCCGCCGCTTGCACATGAACAATGATTCAGCGTGCACACTCCCCGACTCCACCGCCCACAAGCCCACCCCCCCCCTTCCCAGGCGTCGCCGCCGCGAACAGCCACCGCGCACACTGCGGACGCTCGCCTTATCTTTTGGTGGGCTGGAGGTGGGAAGGGGAGGGGTGACGGGGGTTCCGCCTATGGAGGGGTGACTGGGCCTTGCTTTTCGATCGCCGCTCGCGCGCAAATTCAATAAATTCATCCTGTCCCATTTCCAGCAGGATAAAACCCTCCACCCGCCCGCCGCTTCCCATCCCCAGATTTTCTGCTTCTGCCTTTTGATATTATCCTCCTCCCGTCTCGCAATACCCTCGTGGTAGAAGTTTACATTTATTTTATTGCTTCATTTCTTTTTTCTTTTCTCTTTTCTTGTTTAGTCGCTACCACACACACAACTCGTCATCATGGTACGTCGAAGCCTCGAAAACATCGTCAACAAACACGCTAAATGTGCCTACGCGCGCCGACGCCTGGCCATTTTGCGATGCGACCAATCCTGCACTTAAATTGAATCAATGTGCTAACTATTCCTTCTCTTCAGTCGAACCGATACGCTTTCACCTCCAAAACGGAGACTGTACGCACCGCCCGAACTCGAACTCTGCAAACAGCAAGACTGACCCATCCCAGCTCAACAAGTACTTGCAGCTCGACCAGAAGGGCTTTCTCATGGCCGAATATGTCTGGATCGACGCTACCGGCGAGACTCGTTCCAAGTCCCGAGTACGTATTCTTTGATTATTCTCTCAAACGTCACGAAAAACACACAAACACAAAACCCTCCCTGCCCTCGAATACAACAGTCGTTGTGCCCTTGCTGTCGCAGTGCCGGCTTTTTTTAGAGGGCTGCATCAGCAACTGGGTCTAGCGCCCTTTGTCATGCGAGCAATCGCGGCTTTTGGGTGGGTGTTGTCCTGGTCTGGGCGTGGGCGCCCTGGCTGGCTGGCCTGCTGGCCCTGGTTACTGGTTACTGGCTGGTTACTGGCTGGCCACTGGCTGCCCCCCAACCACTGCCCAGCACCCAGCACCCAGCACCAAAATAGCCACACGCACTGCCACGCTCTGCCACCACCGCCACATTGTGCGCTGCCCCGCAACATGACCACGATAAGCCCAGCGTTAGCCCAGCATTAGCCCTGGTTAGCCCACGCTATTGCCGTCATGGCTACGACATGCCAGACCAAGTGCACTGGGCCCAACGGAGCCTTTTCCCCTGCCGTCACTACATCATATAACCACTTTCAAGTTTTTTTTTACCCGAACCTCTTGGCTAACATGTCGTCACTATTAGACCCTGAAAGAGGTCGAAGGAGGCTACAAGCCCGAGGACCTCCCCGTCTGGAACTTTGACGGCTCTTCCACCGCCCAGGCTCCCGGCGACAACTCCGACGTCTACCTGCGTCCCTGCGCCGTTTACCCTGACCCCTTCCGCGGCAGCCCCAACATCATCGTTCTCGCCGAGTGCTGGAACCCCGATGGCACCCCCAACAAGTTCAACTTCCGCCACGAGTGCGCCAAGGTCATGGAGGCCTACGCCGACCACGAGCCCTGGTTCGGTCTCGAGCAGGAGTACACCTTCCTCGATCTCGATGACCGCCCGTTCGGCTGGCCCGTCGGTGGTTTCCCCGCTCCCCAGGGTCCCTACTACTGCGGTGTAGGCGCCTCCAAGGTCGTCATGCGTGATATTGTCGAGGCCCACTACAAGGCCTGCCTCTACGCCGGCGTCCAGATCTCTGGCACCAACGCCGAGGTCATGCCCGCCCAGTGGGAGTTCCAGGTCGGTCCCTGCGAGGGCATCTCCATGGGCGACCAGCTCTGGATCTCCCGCTTCTTCCTCTCCCGCGTCGCCGAGGACTTTGGCGTCAAGGTCTCCGTCCACCCCAAGCCCGTCAAGGGTGCCTGGAACGGCGCCGGCATGCACACCAACTTCTCCACCAAGGAGATGCGCGTCGAGGGCGGCATGGCCCACATCGAGTCTGCGCTCAAGAACCTCGAGCCTCACCACGAGGAGTGCATCAAGGAGTATGGCGAGGACAACGAGCAGCGCCTCACCGGCAGCTATGAGACGGGCTCCATCGAGTCCTTCACCTATGGCGTCGCCAACCGCGGCTGCTCCATCCGCATCCCCCGCGAGACCGCCGCCAAGGGCTACGGCTACTTTGAGGACCGCCGTCCCGCCTCCAACGCCGACCCTTACCGTGTTACCAAGATTCTCATGACATCAATTTTCGGCAAGCTGTAAGCTTTGTATCACAGTCTTGACCCAAAAATGTTTTGAAATGAGCGAACATGTAATCACACCCATAGCGCGAGACCATCTAGATCTATAGTCTCTGCGATCCGTTTTACTTTTTCTTTGTCCTCCACCAAACATCATAATTGTTTTTCTCTTTTTCTGCCTTGTTTCATGGCGTGGTTATAGATCGTAAGATCTGGATATTGGCGTATCGGGCTTCTTTTTCTGGGAATATTGAGAACGCGCGGCAAGACTTGGCCGTTGCAAAGAAACTATAGATAGCATTTTACCTGAATTGAATATTTGGCAACTGCGGTGCCGCTGATGACTTGTGTGTTGCGACGATATTGTGAATATGCTGATGTGAGGTTATGCTGCCAAAATTGCGGATGACTGATGGTGACAGCGAGGCCAAAAGCTCACGATCTTTGCCACGGTCTACTTGACAAGAGCGTTGGAATGACGAAACGGGACTTGGCGACCTGGAGACTGGTCTAGCGCCACTGCCGTCCCGTAAAGTCACGATCTAAATCCCGTCGCTAATCTGGTGTTTTCGATCTAATTCAACGACGCCATCACCACTAACCAGTACTAGTACGCGCTTTCAAATAACATCTACCCGAGCGACTACAAGTACTACACAAGGGACGAAAAAGACGTTGAATTAGCCTGGCCGGGAATAAAACTCCAGCCACAGAGAGAACGTCCATTCCGGAGATCCCCCTTGCCCCAGTCGGCATCTTATCAGCAGTACAGGGGGGGACATTAGCAGAATTTACGAGCCAATTCGGGAGGAACCGACAAACGGGCAGGAGCTCAACCGGTTGGATGAAGACGAGGGTCGAGATAACGAGGTTGGTTTTGGGCAAAAAGGCACACGCCCCCTCCATGATCTGTCCGTCGTTATCAACAATGGGCTCGGCACGAAGCGAGAGAGAGAGAGAGAGAGACCTGCATCAGATGAAACGCAGATGCCGTTGCATGCATCTCCTTATCTCTCCGAAACGGTTTTTTTTTTTTCTTATAGACACTCCCCCCTTCTGATAAGGGAAAATCCGGGGATGTCCTTGTGTCTCTATCGCGAAAGGTAAAAAAGTCCGGGGGGAGGGGGAGGGGAGAGGCATGCCTGGTTGTTGTTATCTGGCAAGGTGTGATGTTATTCGCTGCTGATAAGGGCGCCGAGTTGGCTGTGTGCGTTTGCGTTTGCCACGTGGGTTGGCGGTACGGCGAGTTTGTGGGTATAAATTCTACCGTGTTTACCGTCTCGGTCCTTCTGTGTTGAATTTTCTTACTTTGTTTTGTGATTTTATTTTTATCGTATTAGTGACGATGGTGTAAAATGCTCGTGTTTACCCAAGAGGTCGCGGATGGGAATAAGGTTTGGATAAGTCACGTGTGTAACGCAGTCGTTCTTGACAAGGGAGGTCTTTGTAAGATGGACTGTACAGGGACAAGGGAAATCTTCATTCTTAATTTTGTTGACTGTCTTCTCTTCCTCGTAAAGAAGCACGTCTTGTGCGGGGAGCTTGGCTGCTGCGTGAATGAACGATGCGGTAAGGGGCCTTGTTTCTTGAATTCGGTGTGAGAATGGAGAAATGTATTGCTATCTAGGTACATAATACATGGTAAGAAAAGCCTTTCATCTGTGACGGGTCGGATATCTTGCCGCCTAAGCTGTAGCTGATCTCTCTCTCTCTCTGTAGTTCACTGCATCAAGCACTGCTGGCTGTTTGCCAAGTAAATTCTAGCATGGAAAGATGGTTAATTGATTACTCTACAATCGAAAAATAGGACCACAAGTAACTACCGCTCGGTAGAACCGTCCCGTCAGAGCCGCAGCTGAGCTGCTCCTGAAGAGTGTGGTGTAAGTCGACATCCATCGCTGCCTGTGGGTCTGCTCTGGCGACTACGGATACGGACATGCAGCGGGAGGCAGGTGATGCCAGAGCAAACCCGAGTGCCGGGACGGATGCGTGCAAGAATTTCATTTTGCCTACATTGATTATCATCTTCTTGTTTGCCATCCGCGGGTATCGTGGCGAGGTAAGTCGCCAAAAAGGGATGTGAACGTGACGGCTCGATTCGTCGTTCGTTTGCATGGTTTCGCCGATGTGAAGCTTAATATTAACCTGCCACAGCAAAAACCTCCAAAGTCCTCGTATCTACGAAAAAAATCAGCTGTCACATCTGTCCCATGCTGCATAAATATATCTGGCCGGGGTAGTGTGATCCGGCTGGCATCTACGCGAGCCCGTCTTCCAACAGTGGCCCGTCGCCGGTGACCAGTCCCGTCCCCGTATCTGCCGTTCATTATCATCAAAGTTTCCCCATGATTGTCAACTGGCTTGCATCCCTGGCGCTTAAGTAAAAATGACAAGTGATTGGTAGACCTCCGACATTCATGGCCACGCGTCCAGCCCGGGGAACCTACGCTCCCCCATTTCTCTCCCACCTCACTGTGACTGGCCGAATGCAACATGGAACTGCCGACGGAGATCAGTGGTGAGGGGGAGCTCATTGTCTGGATGCTCTACGTTACTGTCCCCCCATCATAACAGGCCAGTATCTGCTGCGACGCGCAGTCGCATCCGTTGCCGAATCGGGCACCCCTTTGCCAATAGGGGAAGAAGGAAAGTACATGGATCCTCAGCGGAAACACGGCAAATCTATCCGTACCTGGTTGACGGTCTAGACAAACACGCAATTATGTGGGAACGCTGCTGGACGAAGGTGGCAGCTGCAAACCACATGTCCCGATGTGGGAAGGAGAGGCAAAAAAAAAAAAAAAAAAAAAAAAAAAGCTGGCTGCCAGGCGTTTGCACGCTACCAAAAAACACCATTCGCTCCAGCGGCGGACTCTTCGCTGCCCTCTGCCACCCACACGGTCTTGTTTTTTCTTTTGTTATTTATTCTTTCCTTCTCGTCACTCCTTTGATTAGAATTTCTGCATCTTTTGATAGAGCTTGTCTGTCACAATCGTTACATCGGCCAGTCTCTCCTTACAGTTCGTGCCATCTTGTAAGTGGACGTGACGCTAGCCACGCGATGCAACGCTCTCCGTCACAATCCCACCGTCACGATTGCAGCCAGCGCCTGCAGTCATCCGGGGCCCTATCTCGTCTCCTTCGGGGGGGCCCCGTGCTCAGAAGACCCGAGAAGATGGTGCCCTGGTTAGCATTGACGGGGAAACTCTGTTCTGACGGCGCTCGCCAACTGTCTGGCAGCAGTGACGGGTGATGAATATATATACGGCAGATGAGGACTCAATTGAGAGACAAAAAGATGCTAATATTGCTTCTATGAACAGATTCGATACCCAACTACATTTTATTTCTCTCTCATCGACTCTATACCGCAAAACGCACACCACCATGGCACAGAATCTGGAAAAAGACGAAACCCTCGAGATTGTATCTCCTCGCCCAATTTCTGAGCCAGACTCCTCGTCAGTCGAATCTGCCCAAGACCCCGAACCGCATCACATTGGAGTCCCGGATAGTGGCCGGCGCGCCTGGCTAGTTGTCCTCGGCGGCTTCATCAACTTTACTGCTTCGTTTGGTGCGTTTACCAAGTCTGCAGCATAGACGCCTACTTACATAGTCCAGGTCTTCTTAATTCCTTCGGAACCTTTGAATCAGAGTATGAACGCCATAAGGGCATGAATACGGCTACTGTAACCTGGATTGGTAGCGCCCAGGTACGTAAGAGGTATTGTTACCCAAAATACAAGCTAACCGCCACAGATGTTTGTGCTCTTCCTCACTGGCATTGTTGTCGGTCCTGCTTTCGACAAATGGGGCGCCCGCAAGCTCATGCTTCTCGGGACACTCCTTTGCCTGATTTCCTTCATCTCATGCAGCTTTGCCGTTAAGTTCTACCAATTGCTGCTTGCCCAGGGATTCCTCTTTGGGCTCGGCTGCTCTCTTCTGTACGTTACCCTCTCCTCGAGTACAGACCCGTATTCTAACCTCAACAGGTTCTATCCTACAACCAGCGCCGTCTCAGAGTGGTTCGACAAAAGGCGAGGCTTTGCTCTTGGTATTGTCGTTTCTGGGGCCTCGGCAGGTGGCATTCTCTGGCCAATGGTCCTGAATAAGCTCTTCGAGCAAATTGACGATGACTGGACCCATCGTGTCACTGCAGCCATTGCCATTCCCATGATGCTTCTCTCGTGCCTCCTTGTTAGAGAGCGCCAAGATATTGCCGGACACGACACGGCTGGAAACGAAATTAAGGCTTCGCAAAAGTCCATCAAAAAGGCAATTTTCGACATCCGCTTCCTGGGGCTCAGCTTCGCGCTTCTATTTATTAACTGTGGAATGATGGTGCCGTTCTTTTACATTCCACAGTATGCGATTGAGCACGGCGTGACCAGCACCATGGCCAACAATCTGCTGGCCATCTCCTACGCCGCATCGCTGACAGGTCGCATCTCCACGGGCTGGGTTGCTGACCACATTGGACGGTTTGTTATTCCACCCGTCCTGATGTTGCATCACCACTGACTTTTATAGATTCAACATGCTGGTACTGATTTCAACACTCACTGCTGTTGCCACGCTGTGCTTCATCTGGGCCACGGCGCTCCCTACCATTGTCGTCTTTTCTCTTTTGTTTGGGTTTTCTTCCGGTGGAATCGTGCCCCTGGGATCAGCCTGTGTCGCACAAACAACCCCAGATATGGGCTACATCGGCCTACGCATCGGCGCCATGATGGCTATCTGCTCCGTCGGCACCCTTGCGGGCGGCCCTGCCACCGGAGCCATCAGAGACGCGACGAAGGATTGGGCTAGAGTCTTTATCTTTTGTGCCGCCGTCATCTTTGCTGGCACGGGCATGCTGTTTGCGGTGAGAATGACCTCGCAGAAGCGCAGGACGCTCATCTTCTGAATGTTGGGTTACGTTGTTGGTGTAAGTGGGTGTTTGCAGGGAGCCACTAGAGATTTACTTTTTGTCTTTCCTTTTGTCTTTTGTCTTTTTTGGGAGGCATTCCTGACAATGATGTACGGAGTTAGTGGTACATTGTGAATTTAATGCATCAAATGACTTTTTTTCTTAAAATTTTACAAACTCGTGGTTACGCGCATGCCGTGCATTGGCTGGGAATAGGGATGGCAGCGGCCGCTATTTTAGTGCTGGCTGCTGCTGTGGCTGCGACGGCCAGTATATCGACCAATGGGCGCGTGGTGTTTGGCGCTGGTGATTGTAGATCGGAGAGGGGGGGATGAAAAGTTTATTTCCATCGTGCAGCGCCCGGCGTGACGATTGGTCTTGCAGAGGGTGGTATCGAACAATGGTGCGCGTTGCATTCGTGGAATCTTGCATTCCAGATAGCCCAAGGCAATGCTACGTGGTTACGTGGGTGGGACGGTCGCGTGCATGAAATGGCGAGGAACCGGAGGGGAGTGGAATGTCTGCCTGTCATGTTTCTTTTTATAGATGAGGGGGCGACGGAGAATGAAAAAAGAGTATTGTGCGATGCATTAATGATGTGCAAGGTTGCAAGATAGATAATAGGTGAGCGAGACGGGCGGCGTACCGGTGAGAACGACTCCAGGGGGGGAAACATGCCCGCGTATCGGGTGCTTCAGATCCGGTCCGGGTGGGTTACCGCGGGGATATATTGCACTCATGCATGCACGCTGTTCCGGTATTCGGCCACGGTGCCGGAAAAAAGGGGGAACAGAGTTTGGTTTGGTGAGCTTCCTTTTTATCGCGGAACTCGCCGGGTCCTGCACGATACTATGTTGGGTCTATACGGTACTGTCTTGATTACCAGGCAAATGTCACATTGTGAAGGGTGTCGGGAAGAAATGACTTTGTATGATGAAAGACTGCCCAGACACATGCACCGCAGGTGTTATTTAGCCGATGCTCTTGTAGTAGTGATTCGTACTTTGCCCCCAAAGCCCGCAGACAAAAGGACGCGTAGTGTATAAAATTCAAAAATCAATGCAATATCTTTTTGTAGCCCTCCCGTGAATGAAAACGCCGCGTGTATAGGGTTCTAATCGAAACGACCCAGCCCAATGCAGAAAAAAAGCAGAAAAAAAAAAAAAGAGAAGAAAAGAAAAACAAGCATCAAATTATATATATCCAAACTTCATGAAAATGTGAGCCGCCACATCCGTGTAGCTCACTTCTTGCGCTTGTCCGCAGCATACTCTTGCGCAAAGTTGGCGTCTTCGAGACACTCCGACACCACGGGGTTGACAAACATGTGCTTGCTCAGCCCGCTGCGGAAGAGCATCTTCATCATGGTCACGCGGAAATACAGCGACCACGAGTCCACCTTGGCGGCGCGGTTCTGCAGGCGCAGCTTGTAGCGGTACCCGTACTCGGCCTGGCCGTCGTCGGTGCGCTGCGCGGGCGGGACGTGGTCCTCCTTGTCCGGGACGTACAGCGCCGTCGAGTAGAAGGGGCCGACGCCGCGCTCGAGCGAGGTGACGACGGAGACCAGGGCCTCGCGGAGGTCGCGGCGGTCGCGGCGCGAGACCGACTTTGCGCTCATCTTGGCGAGCTCGCTGATGCGGCCGACGAGGCGCTGCGGGTCGTACTGCAGCTGGAAGGGCTCGCCCGCCTCGGCCTCGTGGGCCTTGGACGACTCGTAGATGAGGGCGATGCACATGGCCGTGTTGGACTGGACTTCGACGTCGTTGCTGTCGAGCTGGTCCGTGAAGGCGTCGATGGCGGCGTCGGCATAGTCGGAGAAGTCGTCCACGTGGGCGGCGATGAAGCCCCAGGAAAGCAGGGCGGCGGCGACAATGGCGGCGTTGTCATGAGCCTCGACGCTGTCGCCGTCGCTCTGGACAATGTCGACGAGGAACTCCATGGTCTCGAGGGCGGCCTGCTCGTCGCCGCCGCCGTAGAGGACCGTCATGGCGAGCGCGTAGAGGCTCCAGATGCGGCAGACGTCGTCGTCGTCGTCGAGGAGGATCTGCTTGAGGGCGCGCGAGGCGCCGTCGTAGATTTGCATGTCCTCGACGGTGCCGACGGTCAGGCAGTACGACTGAAGGCTGAGGAGGCGCTCGCGCGCCGAGTCGCCGCGGTTGGCGCCCTTGAGGAAGGCGTCAGTCAGAGAATTGGCAGCGCCGTCGAGCCACAGGTGCGTGTCCTCGGAGTAGCGGGTGCGGAGGAAGCGGACAAAGGCGATGAGGTACTGCTCGCGCAGGTCGGTGTTGTTGTGCTTGCGGTCCTGGATGGCCGTGAGCAGAGCCTCGGTGTCGAGAGCGGGCCCGTTGCCGCTGGAGGAGTTGTCGTCGCCGTTCTCGGAGAGGGAGCCGGCCGAGTGGATGCTGGACATCATGTCGTCGAGGTCAAAGTCGCTGCCGTCGTCCGAGTCGCTGCCGTCCGAGGCCGGGCGGCTGTGGCTGGCCGAGTGCGTGGGCGAGGTCAGCAGCGAGGCCATCGGGGAGCCGGCGGAGCCCTGGGGGGTGACGGCGCCCGAGGCGCGGCCCGACTTGATGGCCTTGCGGGAGACGGTCTTTTCGCCCTTGAGGGCCTTGACTCTTGCGTGGTTCATGGCTGCGGGGGGGGTTGCGATTCGGCGCAGAGGGAATCGAGGGCCGCGGGGGGTGGTTGTTGGTTGTCTGCGCCTGCTGCTGCTGGGAGTGCAGGGAAAGAAAGAATACGGGCTGTGGTGGACGGGACTGCAGAGCGAACTCGTCGTCAAGAAGAAGAAATTCGAGCTTCGGCAGTGGATTTGCAGGTATGACGTCGCTGAGGCCTGTTTTCGTGTGTCGTTGGTTTTATAGTTTGTGGGGATGGCTTGGACGCTATCTGACTGGATTTGTGGGTGGCGAGAATATTGTAAGTGCGCCGCACATGTGGAATATTCTGGGAGACGCTGGAGAATGAGTCGGCAACGGAGATGACGCCGCTGCTGCTGTGTACCGTGTATGTGTAAAGATGTAAAGTGTCAGTGAGGTGGAGTAGTGTAGTTTAAGAGACGGGGAGGTAGAGAGAGGTATAAGAGAGGGCAACGAGAATAAATCGCAGGGTCGACGGTGTGTGGCGTGGCTTGTGGCGTGTGGGTTGGCTAATGGTTAACTAAACTGGTTAGTTAGTACCAGTAGGGCAGCGCCAGCAGCCAGGCAGCGATGACGATGTCTGGCAGCTCTGACAGGCTGTGGGCTGTTGTGGGCTCAACGCCTGTGGCTGGAGCGGGATTTGTCAGGCTGAGCATCAACAATAGCAAGGATCTCGAACCTCGGGAGAGATTTACATGACTATGCATGTGCGCGTTGTGCAAGCACTGAACAGTCACGCTGAAGCATATCCCGTGTAAATCTCTGTATTTTTTACTCATTTTTCAACATATTTTACCCCCCGACTTTGTACTAGCTAACTACCTGCCTCTCCCAGCTCCCTCTCCCGTCACAGATGCTGCCCGCTACCGCTACCCCGCTATCCGATTTGGCACAGCGCCTGGTTCCACCGTCCATCCCGCTCCCTGCCATCTGCAGCGCAGGCCAGTCGATGCGCCCATGTGCGGTGTCACTGGGCCTGTTCATGTGCGTGTCTCGGGGCCATGAACTAACTAGTTAGTTCGTTAACAAGCAGCTGGCGAATTTTCCGCATAATTTCTTGTTTCTTCTGTCTAGCTATTTCAGGGGAGCTCGTAGACAGGCACATGCCGCAACGGTGTTGGCGGTGATGCCCACTGCGGGGAATCCTGAAAGAGCACAAGCGAGCGAGTACACAACAAAGTTATACCAGCCCTCAAATACCAGACGTGCAGAATTTGCCTCGCGCAGCGCAGACCGCGGCTGCCCAACTCGCCAGATTTCCCCATCCTGCATGACAAAGTTACGGTCAAGACGAAAAAAATGGGTGGTGCGGCGCCGCACGCATCCTCCCAGGCACAGTGTTGCAATCCTCCTTGCCTCGTGTTTGGGACGTCGGCTGAGCGCCACCCGCTGCCCAAGACAGTGATCTGCCCTATCTGGCACCGCCACAGGCAGCGTGAGGGCGTTTCGAGTCCAGCTGACCCGAATCCGCGCGGACATATCTCCCCATAGTCTACGGTGAGGCTTGCCGTGACTATTTTCCTCGCCTGCTCCGGTGTTAGTCGCGTCGAGTCACCGTATTGCTGCTGGAGGTAGTGATGCGTAAAACAAGTACTGACAAATATTGCTAAAATAAATACAATAAAAAAGCACAAATTCTATTCTAACAGACAGAGCAGAAAAATGAATCAGCCCCTCACAAGCAGGGGATACTTGATGGCTCCTCCACGCTCCGTACTCCTGAAAAACGAGCCAATAGTAGCATGCAAGCCCAACTCCTCAGCTCGGTCCGTCCACTCTTGCAACGACAACCTCTCGACGGGTTCACCGCCCTTACTGACATAACCACCCAGAGTGTCAAAACTCAGATTAACATCCCCGATGCAGTGAAAGTACCGCGGCGCACCGCCCTGCTCGCTCGCCAGCGCGTCGCCCAGGATCTGCGCCGCGCACGCCTCCACCGGCACCAGGTTCAGGAAGCCCTGCAGCTTCGGCGACGACGGCACCGCGCGCATCAGCCGGCTGTACTTGAGCAGGTTCTGGAAGAGGTCCAGGTCCGGCACGTCGTCGCGGTTGATGTTGGACGGCCGGTGGATCGCGACCGGCAGGCCGAACCGCTCGCCGCACTTCTCCAGCAGCCGCTCGCTTGCCCACTTGGACGCCGTGTAGCCGTCGGCGCCGTCTGACGGCGGGGGGTGCGTAGCTCCGGACACCTCGCGGAACTCGTCCTGCCCGGTGTAGAGCGCGACGCCGGCCGTGGAGACGTAGTGGAACGGGATGCGGCGCGGGGCGGCCAGGCGCGCCAGCTCCCGCGTCGACGTCACGTTTTCGGCCTTCAGCGTGCGGTAGTGCTGCAGGTGCGAGACGTTGGCGCCGTTGTGGATGACGACGTCGGCGTCGGAGAAGATGCGCGTGGCCGTGTCGGCGTCCATGCCGAGGCGCGGCTTGGACATGTCGCCTGTGTGGATGTGGACCTTGTCCGACGTGACTGTATCGAGGACGACCTGCGGTCGGCGCACGGCGATGCAGTGGACCGCTTGGACGTCTTTGTTGGCGACAAGCTGCCTCAGCAGGCTCCTGCCCAGGAATCCAGTCGCTCCGGTGAGTACCACGACAAGGTTCGAGTTCTTGTTCCCGGCCAGAGGTATATCAGCCTGGACCTTGAACTCCGGTTCTGTTTCTTCGTCCCAGGACAAGGGTTCTTCCTCCACAGCTTCTCGTCTTTCTTCAATAAGAGCAGCCATGCGATCAAGGGTGCTGGAGCCAAACATAGAAACAAGATCGAGGAAGACACCCATTGACTTACGGATGCGCGTCTGCAAATCCACCAGAAGCAGCGAGTTGCCACCGACGTGGAAAAAGTCAGTGGAACCGACGATTGCCTGCCTCTCGAATACTTCCTTTGGCACTGTGTCAGCCCAAAGCAACTTGAGAGACTCTTGCTCAGCTGTGAGTTCAGTTGTTGCCGATGCTCCAGTCGAGCCGACACCTTCAGGAAGAGGTAGGGCGGTGACGGCACGACGATCAACTTTTCCCGCGCTTCCTCGCGGGAGCTGCTCAACCACAATTGCCGCCGATGGTTTCATCTGCTGCGAGAGGGGCAGTCTCGCCAGCAGAGACGCGGCAAACTCCTGCTTCTCTGTGATCGATGAACTCGACGAAAACACCAAATGCGCCACGAGGAAGTCGGCATGAGTACCGCCACTTGACCTGCTAGTGACAATAGCCTCACTGACATGGCCACCGGCTGTCTTGAGAATGGCCTGCTCGATATCGCGCATATCAATTCTGATACCGCGAAGCTTGATCTGAGTATCGCCAGCAATTCTTCCCTGGATAAGAAGCTCTCCGTTAGGGAGGAGGCGACCCTGGTCGCCAGTTCGGTGCACTCTGTCCCAGCCCCTTGCGGCGTATTCCGCTGACGCAGAGTGAATCTCAACAAAGCGCGAGCTGGTTTCTTCTTCTCTGTTCAGGTACCCAACAGCGATACCTGCACCGCCGACGACAATCTCGCCCGAGAACCCAACCGGCAGTGGCCGCATGTTCTGGTCAGCGATATACATGTATGCGTTGGGAGCCGTCCTGCCAGCCGTGATCCGCGAAGCCATGTCAGCATCCCAGTATGATACTCCCAGGCGGTTAGATGAGCAAGTCACCTCGGTCGGGCCATAGCAGTTGAACAGGCGCAGATCGGCCTTGTTCAGCGACCGGAAAGCCCGAAGCAGATTCTCCGACACCGGCTCGCCGCCTGAGACGGCGAACTTCCACGGGCACGACGCAAGGCTGGCGGCGCCGTGGTTGATCCACGAGAGGTACTCGGACGGCGTGCCTCCAGTCATCGTGATTTGCTCTGCGGCCATGCTTCTGGTGATGGACACGGGATCAGAGTGCGTGCTGGAGTCACAGACGTAGAGGAAGCCACCAAAGGCTAGGGCGCCAAAGATTTGCGTCACCGACATGTCGAAGCTTGGCGAACTCTGGTTCAACACTCTCTCGACACCGAATCCGTAGGAAACAGCGGTGAACTCGACTTCATCGCGCAGACTGCTGTGAAGAATTGGGATGCCCTTTGGCGTTCCCGTAGAGCCGCTTGTATAAAAGATGGCGCCAGGCGAGTCTGCAGTAGCTTGGATAGGTAAGACTGGAGCATCGGAAACCTGCAGATGTGTGATATTGATGACTCTTGATGTCCCGCCATTGAGAACTGCAGCAACGCGTCCATTCGTGCCGTCATCCACAAGAATGATGTTGGGTTGACAGTCCGACACAATGCTCGAGAGTCGTTCAATAGGCACGCTTGAGTCGAGTGGAACGTAGGTTGCGCCAACGTACATGGCAGCAAGAAGCGAGCAAACCCACCCAGAGCCACGTTCCTGGAAAACGGCGACACGGTAGTCGCCGGTAACATCGCTCTTCAAAGGTAGCTGCGTTGCGACGGCGAGTACACGCGCGAACATTTGCTCGTAGGTAAGGCAACGTCCAGTAACGTCCTTCAAAGCATCTTGTTTGCCATGTTGCACGGCCATGTCCGCTACTCGGTGGATGAGAGTCTCTGGCCACTTTGACTCCATAATCGGACCCTGGCCAAGCTCGAGAGCAGCCTGGATTCGTTCGGCCGAGTACACTGTAGCCGCGCCCAAAGTAAGCGTTCCATCACGCGTAAATGACTCCAAGATCCCGACATAGCCGTCCACGATGCACTGCACATCATCGCGCGAGTACAGCGCAGCCTGCCCCATAAACTTGAGCATGCAGCCCGTCGGGCTATCGACGATGTCGAGGTTAATATCGTACGCCGTTCGCCCAGTTGTAAACTCCAGCATCTCCATCTCCAAATCCCCAAACATAGTCTTCTCTTTGGCACCCTCGCGGTAGTCGACAAACGCCTGGAACAGTGGGCTGTGGTACTGAGACCGCTTCACGTTGAGCTCGTCTAGCAGCACGCTGAACGGCACGCGGGAGTTGGCAAGGGCATCCAGCACAGTCTGGCGGGTGGAGCTCAAAATCTGCGCGAATGTCTGCGTCTCGGTAGTCTCGGTGAACCGGAGAGGCAGGAGGTTTACAAACGGGCCTATGCTCTCGAGCGTGTCATACCCGGTGCGGCTTGCGTCGCCGATGCCGACACAAAAGTCCTGCGCACCGGAGAGGCGGACGACAAGAGCCCGGAATGCGGCGAGGTAGAACTGGAAGGGCGTCGCCTTGAGCTGTCGGCTCTGCTGTATCACGGCCGCGCTTAGTTCTGGGGTGATGCGCACGTTGACCTCGTTGAAGTCGTACCGCGTCAGTTCAACACGAGGCTTGGCATCAGGGAGAGGGAGCACTGGGAGCGGTGACGGAATGTCTGCGAAGATGGACTTCCAGTACCGGATTGGCCTTGTAAACATTCCGTTGAGAGCCTCTTCTCTCTGGCGCAGCGAATAGTCAAAGTACTGCAGCGGGCGGCCGAGACTCTCGCCCCTGTAAGCCTTTTCCAGATCTCGCATGAGGACCTGATGGCTGTGACCGTCGACATTGATGTGATGGCATCCAATTAATAGATAGTTTTCATTCCTGGACTTTGTAACAAGCATAAGGCGCATTGTCTCTCCCCCCTCGAGATCATATGCGTGGGAGCGCAGCTCCTCAAACTTCTCCTGTACCCCAGATTCGCTATCAACCTGGCACGTCTCCAGGCTCAGCACCGCAGATTCCATGATCCCCTGCACCGGCGCATCATCTGGGCCTCGATAGAAACACGTGCGGAGGCTCTCGTGCTGCGCGGCGACCTCGGACACGGCGCGCTTCAGTTCGGCGACGCGGACGTTTCCTCTGAGACGGAATGAGCCAGAGTGATTGAGGGTGGTGGGGTCTTGTGTGAAGATGTGCACGAACCAGAACATGGATTGCCCGTAGGAGAGCGGGCCGGAACGCAGAATGGCGGGAGGTTCCTTCTCTTGCGGCTTCTCCTCGACGACGGCGACGGCGGCCTTGTCGTTGATTTGCTCGGGCTCAGGCGAGGGGATGGAACTGGTGGCGGTTTCCGCGGGTGTTTGCACGCCGGAGTCCGAGTCGCTGGACCGGGAGTTGGAGCTGCGGGCGGTAGAAGTTGCGGCTGCTGGCGCCTTGGGAGGAGCGGGTGACGGAGTAGCTTTTGTCTCATTGGCTTTGGCGCCGGCTTCCAGACCGGGTGTCATGTCGCGGCTCATTTGGGACAGAGCATGGTTCAGAATCTCGCCGATGGAGGCACCACCGAGAATCTTGAGGACGGGGACGTTGGCCTGCAAGCTCTTGACAAACCATGTGCGAATTTCGACAGCAACCAGAGAGTCGACGCCGAGTTCGTCCATGTGTAAGCCGAGAACAGCCTCGTCCGAGCGACCTTGTCCGGGATGAACCTTGAGTAGGTTCTGCAGTTTGAGGAGGAATCCATCTAGAAATATTAATTAGCAAAAAGTGATAGCCAAAAGACACACCGAACAAACCTTTGACAATGTTGAATACCTCGTCCTGGCTTGTCGCCTCCTGGAGCTGCGTCTTGATCGGGACGACTGCCGCTCCACCAACACCCTCACCACTCTCCGCCGCCGTGGCCATGATAACCTGGTGCGAGAACTTGGGGTTATCATACCAGATCGGCTTCCTGTCATCCGTCGAGCGAATGTGTCTCAGACCCGTCGAAATCTCTGCCTCGCGGCCAGGGCCAGGGCGGCCAGTAAGCACCGCCTCAGCAAAGACTTGATGGAACGTCTGCTCTGACAGGAACATGTAGCCGCCCTGGTGCAGGTTCTCCTGGCCCGACTTGTTGACCTCGCGCGTGACGTAGCCGACGCCAATGACGACGCCGATGTTGATGACGGACGAGGCGAGGCCGCGGCGGCGACGCTGCTCGCTCAGGCTCATCATGTACGCGTTGGCAGCAGTGTAGTTGGACTGGCCCATGTTGCCGACAACACCGGTCATGGAGGAGAAGTAGACGAAGAAGTCGAGGTCCGCGGAGTGGAAGAGCTGTTCGAGGTTGATGCTGCCCTGGACCTTGGGGCCCAAGACGGTATTCATGGTGTCAAAGTCCATATCGCGGATAGAAGTGTCGCGGAGGACCATGGCACCTTGGGCAACACCGGCGATGGGAGGAAGAGTATTGCTGATTTCGTCGTAGCAGGCCTGAAGGGCTTGCATGTTCGTCACGTCGCTGGTAAGTAGTTAGCATTGTAAAATATTGTCAGGAAACGGGAATTATACTTGGCCATAACTTTGACGGTTGCGCCCATTCTGGCGACCTTCTCAAGCCACCTGGCATCAATCTTGGGATTGCGACTCGTCAAGACGACATATCGCGCTCCGAGTCTGATCATCCACTCACAGAGCGACAGACCCAGATCGCCGGTAAGGCCGACTAGCCAGTACGTGCGAGCAGGATTGAAACGAACGCTCTCCTCGACAGGACGAATTTTGGTGGAAAGCTGTGATGCCGATCGCCAATCAAGAATAGCAGCCGGCTGCTGTCTCTGGTCAAAGCCGGTAAGTGCATTGATGTCGACCGCCGGCGTGAGAGCCAGGTTGTCGGATGACGTATGCGACGAAGCAGAAGCAAGCTCATCATGAAGAGTTTGTTCAGCTGTTCCACGAGCAGTGTGTGCGTATGTCTTGAAAATGTCACCAACGACTGCCTGTGCACAGTAGGACGGGAGGCACTGTCTGATATCAGATGCCAGCTTCTGGCTGTCTTCACTGAGTGACAGGTCGACGAACTTGCTGACTGAAGCTGGGAGCTTGCCAGCAAGTGCACGCTTTGGCGTGTGGGCTTGAAGAAGAGTGCTTGAAGGGAGACTAGCATCTTGCGTCGTAGTAATGGCAAGCTCGATACCGTTGTCTGCGGCTTGCTTAGCCAAGGCAGTGGCAAGGCTCATGCTCGGCTCATGCACGAGCAAAAGATCACCAGCAGATATGCCGTTGAGCAAGTATGCGGAAACCAGACTATCAACCACAGACTGCACGAGGTGAAGCTCGTTGGCTCGCTTGGGGGAGACAGGCACCGCTAGAGTCTGGGGGACGAGAACAGTCGAAGCAGACGTCTCAGACAAGGCAATAACATCTTCGCCCTTGTTCTCATCTCTGCCATAGATGACGAAAAGACGACTGCCAGAGGGCCCGACAGGAATGGAAGATGCTGAAGAATAGGATACTTTGACCCGGACTGTAGACGCCGGAGCTGACTTGACCAAGTCTTCAACAGAGTTGCCCTTGATGAGGTCGAGGCTAGAACCATCATAAAGAGAAGAGACTGCAAACTCAGTAACGTTGACCTTTTCGGAAATCTGTCGCCTAGAAGCATTGTAGCGGTTGTTCTGATCGGCGTTTGTCTTGACGCGAGGAATCATGGCGCCATCCATGGTATAGGACATCTCCGGCTCGATCGAGTACAGCATCTCACTTAAAGTACCCTGGTTGTTCCACTTGTTTGCAAGCTCATAGCGAACCAGCGCATCGACAATGGAATCAACGCCAAACTTGCTGATACCAAGATCGGTATCGATGTCGATGAACTGCAGCTGCAGGCCCGGCATTTCCCACAGCATCGTGCGACCAAAGCCGAGGGACATGTTGGCATGCGGAGCGTCGGCGCGACAGCCCTCGGTAAGCCACACAATCGTTCTGGCACTTTCAAAGGCAGCCTTCACACCGTTGAAGCTGCGCTCAGTAAGACCATCAAAGACAGGCTTATCAACGTCGGCGAGGGTGAGAACAGTAGTCGTCGAAGTGATATCATCTACACGCACGTCCTCAAAACTGCGGCGGGTAACAACGCTTGTGTAAAGCGAGCCGACGAGGGACGCGATTCTTCGCACGATGGTCGACGTGCGCAGCGATGCGCCACCCACGACCACGAGCTCGTTGCCGATGGTCTCGCGAGACAGATCCAGCGAGCGAAGCTCCATCATCGGCTCGCGCAAAAGGCTCATGCGGTTGTCAATGGCCTGCGAGACAATAACGGAGGCAGGGAAAGGCAGGCGGTCGACATCGTTGGTGATGGAGTCAATGCCGCTGAAACCAGTCTGCTGGAGGAGCGTGTCCCACTGCATGGGCTCGATGCATGGCGACAGGATACGGCCGTCGTTTTCACCTACCCACCATCCAGGTAGGGAACCGAAGATGAAACCGGGGCGCACCGGCTCATTGTCCGTCATTTCGAGAAGCAGCAGGTAGCCACCAGGCTTAAGGAGCGCCCGGACGTTGCGGAGGGTGGTCTCCAGATTGCTGGTGGCGTGTAGAACAAATGACGCGACGATCAGATCAAAGGAGCCGGCTTGGTAGCCTTGCTCAACGACATCCTTCTCAATATCAAGAACCTGGAACACCATAGAATCTGCATGGTCCTCAAAATCGGCCTGCGCGTTCTCGAAGAATCCAGACGAGATATCGGTAAAGTGGTAGCTCTTGTACGTACTACCAATCTCCTGGAATATCTTTCGCGTAGCATGTCCAGTACCAGCGCCAATCTCGAGGATACTCATGCTCGGATAGCGATGAGTGAGCTGGGCGGCCATTCGGGCCAGGTACTTCGTGTACGATGGGAAGGCCAGGGCATCGGCATAGTACTGACCGAGGAGGTTGTCCTTGAGGAGATGCTCGAGGATAGTGGTCTCGCCGCGCCAAACCGCAGGAATATTTTGACCAACGGCCTCAACCATTCTGACATCGAGCGTGTGGGCGTGCTTTTCTCTCAGAACTCGGATCTCCTCGGCAGTGTCATTCATCCACTCCTTCTTCACGTAGGGGTGTTTGCCGGCAGCAGCTTGTGAGCGGATATGTTCGGAGAAGCGCAAGAGACCTCTGCAAGAGTCATCCGTAGGCTTCTCGGGGAATTCACGATCCCAGCTGTTGAGGTAGTACAAGCAGATACGCTCAACATCGCGCGCAAGCTCGTACTCTTCCTCGGTAGCCTGTCCGTCCCAGCAGACAGAGACACCGTCGGGCTGAGCAGTCTGCCATTCAGTAGATGAGAAGACAAATGTATCATCGGCAGCAGTGGCAGTGGCAAATGGAACGCATTCAACTCCCTGCAACTGCACAAGAGCCTGCTCTGAGGAAGGGGCGTATAGGTCTACGTCGCCGAGGAGAACGCCTTTGTTGGTTCCAGTAGTTTGCGCTGAGTCGAACGGCAGTTCGCTAGCCTTGGACAGATGCTCAGCACAGAGCGTAGGGTCAACGCGAACGGAACGAATGCGCGTCGGTACGTGGATACCCCAAAGCTGGTTATCATTGGGGTAGCAGTAAGCCAAGATGACAGCCTGGATAGCCGTGTCCAGAGTAGCTGGGTGAATCAGGAAAGGACGAGCCTCGTCGGCTTCAATCTTGTTGAGGATCGTACCCGAGGCATGTCCAGCGCGTCGGCTCATACTTTCGAGGGCCTGGAACATGCCGGAGTAGCCGTATCCAATATCCGCGAGCGCCGAATAAAAGTGCTCACTGTCAACCTTGATCAGAAGCGGCTCGGGCTCAGGTCGGGTAGGCAGCAGATTCGGCGTAGGCTCTCCAAAGGTAACCTTCAGAGTACCACTCGCCTTAGGGACAAGTGTATCAGACTGCTTTCCAACAGTTGCATATAGTGCAAAATTGGCAATGACCATTTCACTGCGCGAATCGTTGGAGGAAGTTTGACGGATGTCTGTGAGCGTGAATAACGTCTCAACAGCGACGTCGTCTTCTTGGAAGACAAGAGCGGCCTCAATGGAGACGTCCTCAACCTCCAGAAGCTTTACAGATCGCCCAGCGGGGACAAGAACAGTGGAGGCCTCGAATGCCATGGATACGTAACCAGCAGCTGGCATGACAGTCTGACCCTGGAGTTTGTGCCCATCCAGCCAAGGAACCTCTTTTACTGAAATCATGTTCCGCCAGCGGTACTCCCTGTCGGCGGTGCCGTCAGGAAGCATGTTACCAAGAAGCTGGTGCGTGGGCTCGCTTCGAGTGCGGAAAGCCCTCGAAGTGCGGGACTCGTGCCAAAATTCTTGTTCGTTGTCCCAGGCATAGGTTGGAAGTCCTTTCAGGATGCGGCGGGGTTTTGGCAGAGTAAAGAGCTTTTCGTAGGCATCCATGTCCACGGCGCTGTCACCCAAAGTAGCCCAAATAAAGCCAAGTCCAGCAGAAAAGGCCTCGATATCATTGTCACCACGCTTGAGGACTCCAGTGTAAGGCGTCGTAGGTCCTTGGGAGCCTGATGCACCCTTGAGGGTGGTGAGTGCCGGCGTCTTGAGAGCAGGGTGCGGGCCAACCTCGACAGCAGCATCAAAAGGACCGCATTCAGCGTATGCGGTCTCAAGCGCATCTGCAAAGAGTACAGCGCCAACCATATTGGCGTTCCAGTATGTGCTGTCAAGCTTCTCTGGGATGCGATCGACGTCATCATTGTAGACACTGGAGAACCAGCGAGTAGCCGGTTTCTCCTCATTGCTAGTGCTTCTCTGAAGCTTGGGGTTAAACGAGGACAGAGATTTCTCGTATGCGGCGGCACAGCGCTGCATGTGGTGTGAGTGGTACGCCTTGTCCACAAACAGGACCTTTGCCGTCTTGTCCTCGTCACCGAAGACGACATGAGCTTGCAAAACGGCATCTGCGTCGCCGGAGAGGGTAACGCTGTTGGAAGCGTTGTTGGCAGCGACACAGAGGCGGCCTCTGAAATAGGGCAGGTTGCAGAGCTCCTGTGCATCAGCTCGCGAGGTGGCAACAGCCATCATCTTACCCGCCTTGCCGTTGATGCCACTTGCCATGGAGGCGTGCATACCTCTGTAGTAAGCAACGCGGTATGCATCCTCCGCTCCGAGATATCCTGCGGCGTACGCAGCGGCAATTTCACCGGAGGAGTGGCCAACTACGGCCGAGAAGTTGATACCGGCAGTGCGTAGCAGATCAACAAGAATAACCTGAACGGCAGTGCAGATCGGCTGCGAGAGAGCGGCCTCCATCACATCACCGGCATCCAGTATGGTCCTCACCAAAGACCAGGAAGGCTGATCTTCCTCTGGTAACTGCTTCAGAGAAGCCTCCAGAGCGGTCAGACGAGCCAGTGCAAATTCAGAAGCCTTGATCAGCTCCCTGCCCATGCCTGCCCATTGCGCACCTTGACCAGTGAAAACCCCAAGAATCTTGGCCTGGCGCTTAGCAACTGAGGAGCTGGTGTGAGTGCCAATATCGTTGGGCGATTCGCTGGCAGCATCAAGCTTTGTGATGAGCTTCTCCATGTTGGAGGAAGCAAACACTGTTCTCAAAGGAAGCAGTGTCTTTCGGGAGTGAAGTACCCAAGCGAGGTTAGAGAGACTCGTGTCCTTGTTGTCCTTGAGAAAGGCAGAGTACTGGCGCAGCATGGCCTTCATGGAGCGCTGAGAGTTTGCAGAAAACACAAATGGGACGACTGAAATCTCCTCTTTGGCAGCGGCAACTCCATTAACAGTCTTCTCATTGTTACCCTCATAACTCTCCAAGATGGCATGAGCGTTAGCGCCACCAAAGCCGAAGCTGTTGACGCTCGCTCGTCGTGGCTGGCCGGGAGCCACATCTGGCCACGGAATGGCAGCGGTTGTGACTTGCAAATTCCCATAGAAGCGCTTAATATTAGGGTTCAGATTCTCAAACAGCATGTTCGGTGGGACAACTCCGTGCTGCAGGGCCAGGGATGCTTTGATGATTCCCGCCAATCCAGCTGTGCCTTCAGTGTGGCCAACAACAGTTTTGATAGATCCAACATAAAGCGGAGAATCGGAAATGGAGCGGTTAGACTCGTTGCCGTCGTCATTCCCATTTCCAATGCCAAAAAAGGCATCACTGATGGCCTCAGCCTCTACAGGGTCACCTGCTAGGGTGCCTGTTCCGTGACACTCAAAATACTGGCATCTCTGAGCAGGGTCACGGGGGTCTAGTCCAGCCTTGCGGTAGACCTGGCGGATGAGATTTGCCTGCGCAATCTGGCTAGGCATGGTAATACCCCTGGTACGTCCATCTTGGTTGGTTGCAGTCTCGCGGATCACGCACTCGATGTGGTCTCCGTCCGCAATCGCGGCACTCAGCTTCTTGAGTACAACTGCTGCGACACCCTCACCGCGGGCATACCCATCGGCCTTGTCATCCCACATTCGAGAACGGCCGGTTGGAGAGAGCATCTTGAGCTTACTCTCGCTGATATAGTTTTCTGGGCCAAAAATCAAGTTCGTGCCAGTTGCGATCGCCATTCTCGCGTCTCCCTGGCGTAGCACCTGGACCGCTTGATGGACGGCAATAAGACTTGAGGAGCATGCGGTATCAATGGTCATGGATGGACCAGTGAGTCCAAAAAAGTAGGAGATTCTGTTGGAGACAATACTTCTCGCAATGCCAGTTGCGTGATATGTAGGTAGCGAATCGGTTTCGCGCAGGATCATGGCTTCGTAGTCGCCACACATGATTCCGGCGTAGACAGCAGTATCGGATCCGTGGAGTTGCGACATCTTGAGTCCGGCAGAGTCAATGGCCTCGTATACTGTTTCAAGCAGGAGGCGCTGCTGTGGGTCAACGGCATTGGCTTCGACGGGTTTGATACCGAAGAATTGGGCGTCAAACTGGCGAACATTTTCGTCCAGGAAATAGGAATGGCGAACATTGCTGCTGCCGTGGTAGTTGCTGTCCTCGTTGTGGAAACCCTCAGCACTGAACCGGTCGTGTGGGATTTTGGAGAGCAGGTCGCGCGGCTCTTTGAGAAGCTCCCAGAGCCGCGATGGATTGTTTGACTGGCCGGGAAATCTGCAGCCAGTGCCGATGATGGCAATGGGCTCCGTATCAGTTGGAGCCATCTTGATTATAACTGGTGTGTATAGATGGTAGTGAGATAAAGTAGAGAATGAATATCGTGCTTGGCCGATTGAGTCGCCTCTTTGGGTAGTAGAATAGGGCGAATGAGTGTCAGACTGTAAGTGACAGCGGTCGAATACGCGTTGACGCAATGATCAAGGTCTGGCAATGATGAACCAGATGGGGGAATGGAACTTTTCTTCACTGGGCGCACTACTAGGAGGCAAATAAAGTCTCAGGTCCCTGCATTTACAACTATAGTACCTGCAGAATGTCTCTTCTTGAAGCTCTCAGTAAACGTGGTTGTGTAACGAACAATGGCCTTGGCAAGGCTACCGGCGCCTGGGCTGAACATCGGCATCAATCGGTCGGATACGGTTCGGTCGGGTACATAAGCACCGAACGCATGAAATACGGCAACCGGGCAATTCATGATTCGGAGCCTGTTTAAAATCTTCTGTAGCTGTAAGCTTCATCCAGATATGTCTCACAAGGGCCACGTTGTTCAAATTGAAGGCTGAATTTCGAGATGCTGGTGCTTCGCCATCCGGTAGCCCAAGACGGTCGAGAAGCTCTGAAGTTTTTGCGTGTGTTAGCCCGTAGCATTCGTAGCTTCGCTATAAAATATTGCAGTTATTGAACTTGAGCGGCTTCAGGCTTGTACACAAGTAGATTGCAAAAACTGCGTGAAAGTTCAATCCAAATATTCTGCTCATCTCCTCAGATTCCTCTAACTTACACTGCTGGACTTAAGGATACTTGAGCTGATCAATTCTACTGACTATTCTCCTACTGCACTTCTGTAAACTTGACCATGATTTCCGGTCTCGACCAGATTGCATACATCCTAAGATCCCTTTCCCAATCAATTTTGCTCCCGTTGGTCAACTCCATGTCAAACTTCCACATCAATTTCGCCACAATAAGACGGCACTGCATCCATGTGGATCTCATACCAGGGCAGCCACGGGGCCCCAATGAGAACGGCGCAAAGGCCCTCTTGTTATCGTTTGCAAAGCGTGTTTCATAGAGCGGGTGAGTCGGTTGCAAGAATCGCTCAGGGTGAAACTCGCGCGGAAGATGGAAGTTGCGGGGATCGTGCGTCGTCGCAAAGTGGCATACTTGCGTAACAACCTAGACGCTCGGTATCAGTATGGATAGTAAACTATCTTATTGGACTTTATACATACTCCTTTCGGGATATAGTGACCATCAACGTTGGCTCCAGGGCTCAAACGCGGTAGGCCAAAGGCCGCATTTGTGTGGATGCGAAGGCCTTCATCCAGCACGGCTTGAAGATATTTCAGGTCCTGAAGCGCATCTGGGTTGATATCGTCATAAGAAGTGAATGCATCACGAATCTCCTTAATGAGTCGCTGAGACTTATCGGGAGACTTGCACAGGTAGTACACAACCGCCGACAACAAATTTGTAATGGGGTCAAAGCCGGCAACAATGAGGACATTGGCCTGTGCCAGAAGCCAGTCTTCGGTGGGCATCTCTTGCTTCTCGTCGTTCGCCTGAGGCAGTAGCTGCTGGATGTAATCGGGGTGGCGAAGGTTTTGTCGGCGCTCGACGCGCGCGCGGACCTCTTGGCGGTTCAGACGGAGGAGAGTCGGGACGGTAAGAACAACACTTGGGGGTATGAGGAACCAGACAAGCGGGTGCAGGAGAGGGTAGCGCTTGAAGACTTGGTTAATAGTTCCCCAAGGGCCGACACGCTGAAATGTTTCAAGAAAAACGGAAGACTTGGCTATAGAATAGTTAGAATCGATTCCGATATTGAAGCCAGAAGACTTACTGTCTTTGATGTGTCTAAATTCACGGCCATATGCCATGTCCCCAGCAATATCGAATGCTAGCCAGTCAATCCACTAGAAAACCGCGTTAGATATTGCGAAGGCCAAGTTTGGGCGTACTCACCTCTTTCATATCGATACCATTGCCCACCGTTCCGTTCTCTTTGATTTGGCGGATGAATTCGTCAACATGTTCATTGAGTGTAGGTTCCTGTTCCTTCAGTGCACGCATGCCAAACGCTGGCTGGAGCTGGCGAGCGATGTCGCGATGAAGTTCTGGGTCCCTTTCCGCAGTGATGCCAGGTTCCTTTTCGCCAATTTCTTGAAAACTTGTCTTTGTAAATGTTTCGCGGTTCTTCACGGAGCTCGCATGAATATCTAGTTAATGCATTAGTAAAAATTTAAGAACATCTAGCGAGTTATTTTGCCTCACCGTAGTATGACTGAGGACTGCAGAAGACCAGCTCATTTGGCGCAATTCTGACAATATCACCTTCAGGCAAACCTGTTAATATGGTAGCCTTTAATAATTAGATTGTCGTATACTTGCCGTATTTCTGAAATAGTTCTTCCAAAACCCAAGGGTAGCGGCCAGAGAACCTAATCATACAATTAACTACTGCTGGAAATGTGCCAAGAGCAATAACACCAACCATGAAATGCCATAGTAGATGTTGGAGACCGCAGCCAGCTTGGGTCCCGGGAATTTGGACAGGGGGTGGAAGTAGAGCAAGTAAATGGCACGTAAGAAAGTGTAAGTCAGGGGAATAGCCAAGGCGAGAGCCCAGAGAGGCGTTCCTCTCATAGAGGCAGGCAATGCCTCCTGGAGTGCAGCTCCTGCTGCATCAAAGCCAGCCCTGTCAAATTGAAACATAGTGAAAATGGATATGAGATTGGTTCAGATTTCCCCTCGTAAACGTGTTCAGCACAATACGTGGTCTGCATATTCACATTTCAAGAGCGGACGTAAAGAACCCTATAGCAACTCTGATGTACAACGAGTCGGCGACAAAATTTTTTGGATTCGGTCGCCATCACGAACTACTTCTTCTGTATTTGGTTAAGAACGGATGCAGGTCTCAGGAACGCATGTATGCATGTTCGGGTTATTCATCGGCCACTTATTCGGGGTCGAACTCAGCTTCACCGAGCTAGTTAGCTTGCGCAAGCCACCCATCCAGCCCAGCCATTCACCCTTGCTCGCAATCACACTTCATTTGACCGCCAATCAAATAGTAATTATTGTAGTTCTGGAGCCTTGTTCTTTTCTTCAGGGTCCTCCAAGTCCGCAGAGAGATGCGTCAAACTCCGCCGTGACAAAGAAGAAAACCCCGCCATTCAATACCGGAGCAAGTCAGGCTGTGGCTGAATCGCAGGATCTATGTCTGTCTTCTTGCACCCGTTTGTCCCCAAGAAAGAGTTTTGAACCTACTCAACTCAAATTTACCTGCAATAATGTCAGTACCGTCTGAAGATTCTTCTCAGCCTGCGCCGCCTAAGGCGGATCAGAAAGAGCAGGAACAGCTGCAGCAACATGAGGCAAAGGCAGTTACAGAAACTCCAGCACCAGCCGAAACACAGAATGCGGCTTCGAATAGGGGATTCCAGTTCTGGGCCATTATGATAGCTCTTTGCACTGTTGGTGTGCTTGGTGCTCTGGAAAATACCGTCGTTACCACGTCTCTTCCCACCATTGTTAAGCACCTCCAGATTGGCCAGGACTACATCTGGATTACCAACATTTTCTTCCTCATGAGGTATGCTTCGTGTCTTTTACATTTTAATCAAATACTAACTTTTTAGTGCCGCCGTGCAGCCTCTTTTCGGACAGCTGGCCAACATTTTCGGTCGGCGATGGCTTTCCATGTTCATCGTGGCTGTCTATACACTCGGTAGTGGCATTTGTGGCGGCGCCAACAACGCCGCAACCCTGATTGCAGGACGTGCCGTTCAGGGTATCGGCAGTGGCGGCATCAACATGATTGTTGATGTTGTTGTTTCTGACCTCGTGCCACTTCGGGAGCGTGGCAACTACATCGCCATCATCCTGACTGTATACTCTATCGGTACCTCTCTGGGCCCCTTCGTCGGCGGCGCCATTGTCGAGTACAGCAACTGGCGCTGGGTATTCTACCTCAACCTCCCAGTTGGTGGCGCCGCATTGGTTCTTCTTTATCTTTTTCTTCGTGTCAAGACCAAGAAAGACATGACCTTTTTCCAGAAAGTGAAGCGCATCGACTTTATCGGAAATAGCATCATCATGGCCTCAAGTGTCGCTGTGTTGTACGCCTTGACTTACGGTGGCTCCCGCTACTCGTGGTCCGATGCGCGAACTATTGTTCCCCTGGTTTTGGGACTTCTTGGCATGGTTCTTTTCATGCTCGTTGAAGGTTCGGGCTGGATTCCGGAGCCTGTTACACCACCGCGACTCTTTGCGCATCGTACGACGACCATCGTGGCTATCAACACGTTCATGAACTCGGCTCTTCTTTACTGGGTCATGTTCTTCCTGCCCATTTATTTCCAGGCGGTGATGCAGTCCAGCCCTGCGCGAACTGGCGTTCAGATGCTCCCCATTGTGTTGGTCGCTGTCCCTGGTGCCATTGTTGCTGTCATTGTACTGTCCAAGTTTGGCAGATATAAGTGGTTGCACATTGCTGGCTTTGCCATTGTAACTATCGGCCTGGGTCTGTTTAGTATTCTGCATGCCAGCTCTTCCACGGCGGAATGGGTCATTTTCCAAATGTTCGCAGCTGCTGGGTCTGGTATGGTACTCAACACCTTGCTACCAGCTTTCCAAGCTGCTATTCCCGAGAGCGACCAGGCACCCGCCACTGCCAGTTGGGCATTCATCCGCAGCTTTGGTAATATTTGGGGTGTCGCTATTCCTGCTGCCATTTTCAATAATCGCTTCAGCAACTTGTCGTATCGCATCTCGGATCCCGCGGTTAGCGCTCAGCTTGGAGTCGGTCGCGCCTATGAGCATGCCACGCAGGAGTTCGTTACGGCTTTGCCTCAGCCTGTGCGTAGCGAAGTCATTGGCGTTTTTGAAGGTTCTCTCAAGTATGTGTGGTACGTCTCGGTCATTTTCTCTGGCGTGGCATTTCTTCTGGCTATCGTTGAAGAGGACCTGCCACTTCGTACTGAGCTGGACACCGAATTTGGCTTGGAAGACAAAGACGGCAAAGATTCGACCTCAACTGGTGCGAAGGAGAAGGACGTTGAGGCTTCAGACAAAGCTGAGGAAGCTTCTACTCCGGGTGCGAAGCCAGAGAAGGCAGCTAACGAGTCTGCATAAAGACGCGAGCAGCCTGCATGCTCAATCGTATAATCCGAATACAGACATGGCTTTTTTTTGTAACTTCATAGTATCGATATAGTCTTGCACATTGTCTTTTTGTTTCAATGAAAGCGAGTTGGGCAATTTCTAGTTATTTTCTTCAAATTCCTGTATATTATTAAATAAATGCGGCATTATATACAAATTCGGGCTGATGCCTCTAATCAATGCGCACCACAAGCTTAGTACCAGAGACCTCGCCCTTGCGCAGCATCTCCAGTCCACTGATGATGCTCTGCCACCCACCCTCCAGCACCTTGATCGGGTGCGACTTGATCTTGCCCTCGGCCAGCAGCCGGCTCATCTCCGCGCACCACTTGCGACCGGAAGCGTGCCTCTCCTCGTTGGCCTCGCGGCCGTACCCGCCCGGCAGCGCGATGCGCTTGCCAAACATGTCGTATCCCATGAGGAACTCGCTCGCGACGGCCTTGCGCGACGCCAGCGCCTCGGGCGGCTGCAGCTCCAGGCACACGTACTGGCCGCCCGCGCGTCCCACGGCGGCGTAGCACACCTGCGCCGACTGCTCGTCCGAAATGCAGTCGAGGACGTGCCACAGCGCGTTGTGCGTGTAGGCGCGGATGTCGGCGCCGCACGTCGGCGACATGTAGTCGAAGACGGCGACGGCGCCAAAGGAGCGCGCCAGCGCAAAGTTGCGCGGCGAGCACACAGCGACGGGCTTGTAGCCCGAGAGGCGAAGGAGCTGGATTGCCATGGTTCCCGTGGCAGTGCTGCCGCCGTACACGAGGACGTAGTTGCCATCATCCTCGTCCTCCTCAGTCTCGATGCCGCTGTCGCTCCCGGGCTGCAGGGGCGTCGCGGGTGTGCCCTGTAGGCCGAGGCACATCCACAGGGCGAGGGCAACGGTGCCGTGGCCGACGGCACCGAGCGCAGCCGCCTGCTCCCAGGACATGCCGTCCGGCACGGCAGTGATCATGTCGGCATCGGCGCGGACGTACTCGGCGAAGGCGCCGGTGGTCTTCTCCAGCGGATTGGAGCCATGGACGGCGCCGAGGACGCGGTCGCCGGTCTGCCACTCCGTTACACCATCACCCACTGCGACCACGGTGCCCGCAAAGTCGCAGCCGGCTGTCGCGCCTGGGGTGGGGAAGCTTGACGGCATCTTGTAGTCCGTGGGGTTGAGACCAACGGCGGCGGGTCGGATGAGCACGGTGCCGGCCTCGACATGCGGCAGCGGAGCAAGCTTGTTGACGGTGAGGACACCGCCAGGCCCCTGCTTGATGGCCGTCTGCGTGCTAGGCAGGTTCTCGTTTGGATTAATGACAACGGAAGGCATTTTTTTTCTTCCTTTTTTTTTTCTTCGTACTCGTTCTCTATTCTGTAATTTTTGCACGGGAACTGCCTTTACAATGTCTTCCATCTTGGCTATCCATTCTATATGCACACAGCTAGTTCGCCTCTCGTCTGTGAGGCTGCACTATTCGGTCTATTACACGGGCCATTTCGGAGAGACTTAGCGCCGGACAAATACACGGCTTAACGAGGCTGAATTGCGTGGTCGATCATCGGACACGGGCCCATTTCAACAACTGCCAGACCCTCTATTGTCGGCCAGAGGATCCGAGTATTCCGCTCTCACCCAGGACCGTACTCTATTGTATCCGAATCCCGTTAACAGTTGCCGAGTTTATAGTGACACATCTGGCTCTGTCAGCAACGGCGTTGTATTGTTCCAGTATTATTTTGCGGGCTTGGATCGGGTCGTTTTCCTCCTATTTCTGTAAGCTGCCAAGCAGCCTCATCTTGGCCGGCCCCATGAGCTGAGAGTAGCTGCTCGGGGATATCCCCGACTGACCCTGAAAACGCTACACCGCACTAATCGAGTCGCAGCCCTCCCTTGGCGCAGGCTTGTCTTTTTACAGGTAGATCATAAGGCGCCACTTGTAAGACGGCTGGAGCGGAATAGGCAACGCTCTGCAAGAACCCGAAGTGGTGGCTCGCATATCGGGGGCCCTGCGGAAGGCAGTTGCATGGGTCGCGTTGTCATAGAAAGTCCCCTACGGCGACTTTCGTTTGGCGATAACATTGCATTTGGCAATCTAGTTAACTAACTATATCAGGCTCCGGTCACCAGCTTCCACGCCTTCGAGGCTGTAAATAGGATTCAGATCAGCATAAACGCACCAGGCATCCCTCGGTGCATGTGGAATCCTGCTCGTCACTTCCAATCAGCTAACTTGGTGTCACCAGTAACGAGGCCTGCAAGTGCCACGCTCTCACGCCAGAGCATCTTGCCGCTCTCTGAACTTTGCGCCTCGGCACTAGGCTCACAAGGCTCGGATCCGTTCAGGTAGACTGCTTTGGGGTGGGGTCCCAATGTCGTGTTGTCAAACAACGCACGCACAGCGTCGGTAGCAGATTTTGTCGTAGTCCGAAGCTGACCGTTGGGCCACAACCAGGTCATTATGGGCGCAAGTGCATTTCCTGCCACATAGTTGATGATCGTGCTCTCAAGAAACGAAGCGCGCCTCATAATGCCAGAAGGCATGCCGCCAGGGTCAAGGCCGAGAACACTGATATTGCTGAAAACGGGGTCGCGGTCCAGGCGGCGCTGGAGCTCCATTCTATAGAGGGTCAGTAATTATTTCGCTGCAGACGTAGTAATCGTATATTCGTACATCATGATAATTTGGCATAGCTTGGATGCTCCATAGCGACGTCGACCTGCCAAGCTGTCCGAACCACCCCATTTACCAGTGGCGAGCGGCTGAATACCCTCTGCCAGAATGGGTCGATACTGCGGCGGGAAGATTACTGCAGGATTGTGACGTGTGTCCTCGGGGCTATTGTTTTTGTTTTTATTTTCCTGGTTAGCTATGTGCAGATGAATGGGTTGCGCGGTCCAGAGCGAGTCTTACTCATGCAGCCAGCTTCCGATGACTAGGATCCTGCCCTTTCCTTGGTCCATGCTCTGCAGCAGGAGAGTGGTTAGTAGAAAATGTGACAGGTAGTTGACCTGAAAGGTCATGTCCAGCCCGTCGCCGCTCATTGTCTGCGTCGAATGCTCCTGGAAGCCAGCGTTGAGAGCGAGGGCCTGAATAGGCGGGAGCGTTCCGTTAGCGACGCGAGCATTGATTTCAGCTGCAAAGCGCCGAACGTCGGCGAGCTGAGATAGATCGAGTTCTAAAATCTCGTGGTGCTGTTCCTGCACATTATCGGAATCGAGAACCGCCTCCAGCGCGTTGGCGCTTGAAGAGCTTCGGACAGTGTAGATGCCATGCAGCGATGCGTACTCAGGCGATTGCACAATCTGCGCGACGATGGCGGAGCCCAAGCCCCCGTTTGCGCCGGTTACAATAATGGTGCCCTCCATCTTGTGGGAGCAGATAAGATGACGAGGGATCTAGAACGAGCTTGCAGAGGCTTGCGTGGAAATGCGGGAATTTGGGACGACGAGCAGCCAGGCTGAGTCTGTTATGTAGGACAGAAAACCCAAAAGGGGGTGCGAGTCTCAGCCGCTTCTTTAACGCCACCAATTGTCCCAGGCAGCTGCGGGAACGTTGCCCTTTCTTTGTCACACCTCAATCACATCACAGGTACGAGCGGATTTACATGGCGTTTTCTCAACGCCTTTCCCTCGAGGCGCTCAGAGGCTTGCGTGGAACTCCGCCCCGTCGCATGAGCTGAGACGGGGGCCAAGGTCAGGGTGGGCTAATATTGTTGATGGCAAACAATTCTTCAGCTTCCTTTCTTTTTACTTTTACCCCGCGATTCGCCTTGCAAGCATACTCTTAGTCTGGATCTAACCATGATAGTTTACTCAACAGACAAGAGGCTAGAGTGTGGCAGTATAAAAGTCCGCAGTTAATCAAGGTTGACGAGGCGACGTCCTATGGTGGCAAACATCATCAGGCAAAGCCAATCCCTTTCGGTTCCCATCTTCCATCTGCAATTAGGGATCAGGCTCGGATATTTGTCCGGCTGCTAGTCTCTCCGGCCCGAGTTTTGGCTTGGTGGCGCTCTTGTAACATCCAGAGTCTTGTCAGCGAGTTGTTCAGCCATGACGACAACCGCCACCAGCGTTATCGATGCGACCCTTCATTTCATGCTTATTATACGCCAAGGCCGTCTTGGAAGCACGTGGCGCTGTCCTCCGATATAGCGTGCTTACGAGTGAAGATGATTGTTGTATCGCTATACAGAAACGTTGGTCGGCAGTTCCGCAATCATGCATGCTAGCTGATAGTTCCCAAGCCACCCACGGCCTTGTGCTTTGCAATACGGGACCTTCCCCATATAGTACATATTGCAGAAGGATTCGAGGTGAGGCATTGTCTGTACAAACGAGGGCTGAGGCACACATCGCAGCCAGTCTTAAGGAATTAGTATAGCGCAGGCGTAACTGGTCTTGAGGCTGGATAGAGATCCCCACTTGCTCGGTCGCTTCAGGCATTCTTCACTGGCCTTGGACCGGCAGAATTTGGTATAGGATTGTAGTGCGCATCTTCCAATACTTTTGAACTCGTCATTTTCTTCCTCTGACGAAAATCGAAGGCAGCCTCTCCAGAGCGTCAAAGTCCATAATGAACGCCCAAGCACCCAGACGACATGCGTGTGATAGATGCCGAGAGCAAAAGCTACGCTGTCCCAGAACTCAACAGCATGAAGGCTCCTGCGATAGATGTCTTCGCCTCGGGGCGCGCTGTTTCACGAGCCCCGGGCGGCCTCTCGGGCGACCACCTTGCATTACGAACCGCTCCGGTCCGCAGCAAAGCACGGGTGACGACAGCTTGATGCATGAGCAGAGAGGCAATAGACACCATCGCCGGGAACCTAGCCGTCCAATGACGGCCGCAGACCTTACACCGCCCGATTCGCTCTCGGCGCTCACATCTGTACCGTCGGTGGCTGGGAAGACAAGTACCAGGCATACCCAGGTCACTGCTTCCCCGGACATGATGATTCACTCGGGTGATTATTCCATGTTCGTCAATAGCAACGACATGTCCACCGGTGGGAACCTCGATCCCTTTACATCCCAGTTTCCAACCGACTCGGACGAAGGGCGCGAGTTCACCATGGACGGCCTTGAACATGGCTGGGCTGGAGGCGAAGCGGAAAATGACGGATCTCTCCCCGAGGACAGTTCCAGTAACGTTTTATATTCTGACAGTGATGCCACGGCTTCGATAATAGGCATTATGGGAAGCCTTTCGCGGCAGCTTGCGGAGCTGAGGAGCTACTCTTGGGAGGCAAACGTGCCGCGGGTGGCATTCTTTGACGGAATGGACAACTGTTACACAGGCCCTTGGAGTTTCAATCCTCTCGAGCGCGTATTCTATGCGACAATCAAGTTCGTGACAGTGCTGCAGATGATGGCTCCGATGGATTATCTGACGGCGGCGCCGCCATGTCGCCCAACAACCTTGCCCACCGCGCTTATGCTCCTGTCGACATATGTGCAGCTTGGGGAAATATTTGACCTCGTTTTGACACGCATCGGCAATTTGTTGCAGAGCAAGTCGCGCGAAGGTTCGTTGGGCCCATCCCTGTCTGATATGCCGGGGCTCGTTACAGAGCAGCGACAGTCGGCTCTGCCTGGTCGTGGTCAGATCAGTATGCTTCTTCAGACTCTCGAGCACCAGCTTCATCTCACAGAAAGCCTTCTTGGACTACCAGCAGACTGTCGTCTCTGGAGCAAAAAGGGTGCCTCGGTCGGGATATTGGATCAAGAAGGCCCGTGCATGCTGTCGGAGGCGGCTCTCCGTCAGATACACGAGACGTTTCGTTTGTTGAAGCGGAGTATCGAACGTATACATTCAATGTTGTAGAAGCTGAGGGTATCTAGATGATGATGAATAAATGCCTGCATGTTTCTCAGTTGTTCGAGAAGGGCCAAGCTTGAGCTTTGGGTTCCCTCTGTACGGTACGTGGAGTATTAAATGCACTGTAATGCTCGCATGGACAATGCCAGGTAGTTACTTTGCGCCTGGCGGACAAGATAGGCAAGTACCGTGGTGGGACTGTCGCAGTCAAAGGGTGCCCAAGTGGGCTGTCCGGCCGATGCTGTGATGCACCGTTTTGGCAGGACTCGAGCATTCACGGCGGCACATCGCCCAGCAAGACAAGACACAAAAATCTGCTTTGTAAACGAAGCTGCACTTTTAGTTAGTATAGACGGCCGTTCCAAGCTCCCGCCTTACCATAGTGGCTAGGTAGGTTGGTACCGGCCTACCTTACCCCTCCAGGTCACCCATTAAGTTAGGCATCCCTCCAGATATCTCCACTGTACTGTGCTGTATTTGGGCGCCACTGTGCCGTGTCCCAATTCTTTGCTGTATTCTTAGCGCCACACAGTGCATTTGCCCCGCGCTAGAAGCGGAGCTGCGGTGGTCGCTGCCTGGGGTGGCCTTGTGACACACCGTGCGTGGAGCATCATGGCTATCGGCAGCTTCACTCTACTGCCCCACTTCACCTTCGTCTTCACCATCAACCACTCCGATTGCCAACTGCTCTTGCCTTTCGCATGCTCCCGCTTTCGCCTGAAAGTCTCGTCTGTCGCAGGATAGGAGACTCGCAAAGGAATCTGAGTATTCTCGTCCCCCTTGGATAGTATTCTACGCTTCTATTACGCATCCGCCCGTCAACTTTGCTCCGTCCGTCATCCGGGCCCCCGAGAGCGAACATACATACTCGCACCAATAGTTCTGTCCTGTGCATAAACTTTTCCACGATATTTGAAGTCATGTCTGCCCTTGCAAGTGACGAAGGTATCCGATACTTGGCTTTCCCTGCTAATGGAGCACACCGTAACTTACACTGCACACCTAGTCCTCGTCACGCTATCGTGCCAGAACTCCGCAGCACTCACGTTCCCGCAGCGTCGTCTGCTCCTATCGAATCGAAGAAAAACCATCTCCATCGGCCGGGCATCGAAACGCAACTCGGAACTAGAGCCACGCATGTATAATGCATGGGTTGACGCCCCAGTAATGTCTAGGCAGCACGCGGAGTTGATGCTCGATTCGCAGAGTCAGGTTGGTCACTTGTATAGCTTCATCTCTTCATTACCTGACGATGTTATAGACCATCTTTATTCGAGACGTCGGATCTCTCCACGGCACATACCACAACGACACAAAACTACGGCAAGGGCAGTCACAGGCGCTCGCCAGCGGTGATGTCCTGAAGTTTGGCATTTCGATCGACCGCGGACACGAGAGCTTCCCTCAGTGCACCATGGAAGTAGCCTTGAGCTTTGGCCAGGTCGGACTACCTACAGGGGGTTATGAAGCAACACCAAGGTGAGCCGTGAGATATTCTTTGTTCGATTCCTTCACTCTAACTCGACTTAGCTCCGCAGCACGACCGGCAGTGTTCCGAGTTCCCGACGAGTCCGACGGAGAGGACCGTGACTCTGACGATGGAGAAGGGCGGGATGCATTCAGCAGCCTTGATGAAGGCACTGACGAAGGTGAAGTTTTCGACTCAACGCCGGTAGCTCTGCCAGGTAACGACGTCGAGCTTGCCGAATTTCATGGGTTCGACACTTCAGACCCCATCGACCTCACGTCAGAGCCAGACCTTGTCCCTGAAGGAAATATCCCGAGTTCGAGCAGTTCGTTTGGCTCAGATCCGCCCACCAACGAGGCTGACTATACCCTGGGCACTACGGATCTGGGAAGTGCCATGGACCTTGAATCACTGCATGTCCATGACGGCTTGAGTGTTCCAGGAGATGATTCAGCAGCACCAGCCGCCAAATATGCGGAAAGCGCTGGCTTTGAAGTCACGGCAAATGATATTGGCACGCCTCACGCCATTTCTGCTGACTTCCCAGTTCCAGGCGGATATTTCCCAACGGTTCTTGATACGACTGTATCCATGAATGCAACGGGGAAGCGTAATGAAAGGCCTGAAAAGACTGACTGCATCGTCGCTGGCGAGGATAGCAAGGTCTTTTCTCAAGATCCTGTCGTCGAAACTTCTGTTGATGGCCAGGCCGAGGTTGGAGAAATTGTTGAAGAAACGATACAGATTGAGAATCCTGTCAGGGACCCCTCTGGACCGGCCGCAATACGCAATTCTGCTCCTGTCGCTGGAGGTTGCTCATCTAAGAAGCGCAAAGCTGATGAAATCTCTGAATTGACTCCGGATGAACAATCAAAGAGCAATGAGCCGGAGAACACTTCATCAGACCCCAGTATGATAAATACTCCGCTCGAAACTCGGCTTGCGCCTTTCTCGAAGCGTGTCCGCACTGCCGCGGAGTATTTCGGGATTGCAGCAATGGGTGGTGCTGCAGTAATGACGGCTCTCATCGCAACTGCGCCCAATTTTTAACGATTACATGTGTCATGTCCCCGCTGTCTTTATCTTTAGCTTCTTCTTTGCTTCTGTTACCACACGCGTGGTACGTATTGTCTGCTGGGTTAGCTCTTGCTGTTTTAGGATGTTTTTTCATACGTTATTCGTGGCTGTCTCTTCAGGTGAATTTGAGAACAAGAGCAATACTGTATTTAGCTTGAGGACGCCGGTAGCTGCGCTTTTATTTATGATTATTGTACTTCAGTCCTTGAAGTTCTCTTATGCTCATATGAGATTAATATCATCTTAGTTCGGGAATACATTGTTTTGAGGACAGACAACAGGGTAGCTCAACGGTCGTGTCGGGATAGTGATGTAACGTGTGGGGCAGCGAACAAGCTTCGCCAGGCACCAGTTTGGCTCTACCCAGTCGCGGCACAGGTGCATGACGATGTCTCTCCCATCAACATCAACGAACTGTCTTTTATCATCTCCGGAAACGAGGCCACGCTGGCTGCTATTATTCGCTTCGGCTGGTGAGACGAAAATGACGCGAGTCTCGGTTTATTCGGCGGCTCTTGTTGCCTTTGTGGCCTGTACGTATCCAGCCTGGTAGCGGCAGATTGACGGCTTGGAAGCTCCACCGAGACCGTTGTTACCGATGCGCCCAGTACAAGCCTTGCGGCCATGTGTCTCTCATGGGGTAACTTACCAGGAAATGAGTTCGGATGCTAACTGTTCATAACAGCATCAGCCATGACCGTGGCCTCGATAGCCATGCCCAACTGGGTAGAATACTCGGTGACGACGGCCAATGGAGACACCATCCACAAGACCATCGGCCTGCACAAGACGTGCTCGACGCTCGACGGTTACCGCTGCACACCATACCCGACGCAGAGCCTGTGTGATTTCGGCATGCGATATTTTTGCACACTCTGGCGCACCACAGGCTGGCTGGCGTCCTTCTCGGTCGTCTTGAGCCTCGCGGGTCTGCTGTCGTTTGCCGTGACTCTGAGTGGCGGCAAGTACCGGCGCGAGAGCAGCTGGCCGTTTATCACCGGTCTGGTATCGGCGTTTTCGGTGGTTCAGCTGCTAATAATCTCAATCGTGGTAAGTTTGGGCGTCCCGTGGTCTGGGTCCGCCGCCGGAGAGAGCAGATGGCTAATATTACATCTTTCTGGTAGGCCTATCTATACGACCATGACGACCAGTTCATCATTCCCGGATGGAGGCTTGGTGTTTCTTGGTACTTGTCGCTCGTGGGAGCTGTGGTCTGCATTCTGGTGGTAATCGGCTTGGCGCTGAGCGCGTATATGCTACCGCCGGAAGATGGTTACGAGTACCTGGAGGAACCGACCGATGCTTAATGATTGCTGCATCTATGAACACCTGCTTTACTCTTTGTTTCATTTCTGCGAATACTCGCATCGGAGCCTGAGATGCGCTTTGACATTTTATATTTGGTTAGTTACTAAATTGGCTCTGGATAGCGGACACGGTCATATCACAATTGTTCCGTAGCAGCAATGTGTCATTAATTTGAAAGAAACACACCTTTTAGCTACTAGCTTTAGTTACGTTCCTCCGTGCTTGATAACTCGTCAACCACCTGTTGTCGGTTCTTCCTCCAAGGTGGGGGTCCCGTATCCCGTACAATGATCCCCGCGACGGCCAATTCCGACGCCAAGCTTCTCCACAGCCCAGGTTCAGTAATAAAACTTGCACCTTTAACACACGAGCCAACTAGCAAAGAGTCAAAGAGTCAAAGAGCTGGCGTGTAGTAGTTAACGTCTCGTCGATTCATATTCCGCGACCGATTCTCACAGGAACTTGCCAGTGCACCAAGCCCACATCATGACGGCGGCTCCCGCTCCCTGTGGCCTCTCCACCGAACAGCTCGACAAGTTCAACACGGATGGCTACCTCATCATCCCCGGGGCCCTCGCGCAGTCCACCGTGTCGTCGCTCCTCGCCGAGGCGCACAAGATGCTCGCCGAGTTCCCCATCGAGGACCACCCGCTCACGCGCTTCACCACAGGCGAGGGCGACGACGTCGAGCACGTGGGCGACGCCTACTTCCTCGAGTCCGGCGACAAGGTGCGCTTCTTCTTCGAGGAGGACGCCTTCGACGCCGCCGGCAAGCTGGTCAAGCCGAAAGAAAAGGCCATCAACAAGATCGGTCACTGCCTGCACGGGCTGAGCGCCCCGTTCGCCGCGCTCATCGACGACGAGCAGGTGACGCGGGCCGCCGCGGCCGCCGACGTGCCGGCGGTGAGCCCCGCGGCCGTGGCGCGCAGCCTCGGGTTCCGCGACCCACGCTGCCTGCAGAGCATGGTCATCTGCAAGCAGCCCGAGATCGGCGGCGCGGTGCCGCCGCACCAGGACTCGACGTTCCTGTACACGCGGGCCCCGTCGGCGGTGGGCTTCTGGTACGCGCTCGAGGACGCGACGCTCGAGAACGGCTGCCTGAGCTTCCTGCCGGGCTCGCACCGCTGGGCGCCCGTGGCGAAGAGGCTGGTGCGGAGGGCCGGCGGGGCGGGGACGGAGATGGCGGACAACGACGGGCCGCGGTTCCCGGAGGGCGCGGTGTACGATGCGGGCAAGGCGCCGGAGGGCGGGGCGCGCGACGAGATGTACGTGCCGGGCGAGGTGAAGGCGGGTGATTTGGTGCTGATCCACGGGAACCTGCTGCACAAGAGCGAGAGGAATACGAGTCAAAAGGGGAGAATTATATACACGTTCCATGTGATTGAGGGGCAAGGTACGGAATATGATGAGAGGAACTGGCTGCAGCCTCCGAAAGAGGGCTTCACCAAGCTGTATAAGTGAGAAACAAGACATATAGCCGATCAAGCAACGAGGAGAAAAAATGTTGATAATAGCTTGAAACTTGGGTATATGGAAGTCTATCTGTATCCAATATGGGGTGACCATATACATGAGATGCCCGTCTATATGCCGTCTCTATCCTGTAACCTCCCAGAAACCCCTATGTACAACAAATATCAAATCAGCTTTTCCGGTTCCGTACGTGATGCTCAGCGTTCAGCGTTTATATCCCCAAATCTATTTCGATGACTTTTTGCTCTTTGTCGAAGACGTAGCTACTTCGTCATCCGAGTCCTCCTCGTCAGAATCGTCGTCTGATGAAGATGATGAGCTGCTCGATGAGTCGTCCTCCATATCCTCATCTTCATCAGCCTCGTCCTCCGAGCTGCTGTCGTCACTTCCACTGCTGCTCGTGTCCGACCCGCTACCGGAGTCTGAGTCGGAGCTGTCGTCGTCGCTGTCGCTGTCACTGCTCGAGTCGCTGCTGCTGCTGTCGCTGTCATCCATGTTGGTGCGCAGCTTGCGGCGGCGCTTGCCAGTAACACCGTTCGTCTTTAACTTTTCAGCGGCATTGCTGTCGGCACCACCCGCCCTGGCATGCCTGTTTGTTGCGCCGACGCTCGTGGTGCTGACGTCGGTCTCGTTACCGTCTGACAGTGTGGCAATGACCATCTCTGCGCGCATACGCTTCACCAGCCGCTTGATAATGACGTCAGCGTCCTGCGCCGTGGTAACATATTCAACCTCCGCAAAGGTTCTCTTCTTCCCTGCAGCGCTCTCTTGCGCCTGCAGGAAGCCCGCAAGAGCAGCCTCGTAAATCTCCTGCTTGCCCTCGGCGTCGGGCGTTCCTTCAGGAAAGACCGCGGCGCGCTCTGTGTTGTCCTTGAGGCGAATAGCCAGCGCCGTCTCTCGCAGTCTCATCCTCACGGCGCCCTTGAGCTCATCTATGTAGTCGTAAAAGGAGCCTACGTCGGCGGGAGGGATGCCGCTCTCGAAGATGGCCTTGATGAGTGTGGACTGGTGGTTTTTGTTGAACTTCCAGGTCCCGCGCGATGACACCCAGTGCCTCAGATACTCGAGGGCGGGCTTGGTGTCGGCCGTCGGCTGCTCTTTTTTCTGCTTCTTGGTGGGAGTAGCCGTCTTGCCCTTGGGGCTGTTCTTGCCGGGCAGGGGCCTTGCGGGTGTTTTCTGTGCCGTGGTCGAGCCTGGGGCGGCAGTCTTGTTGGTGGGCGTGTCGGCAAAGGCGACCGACTTCTTCTTTCTGAGCTGAGGCGTGGCATCTCCCGTAGTTGATCGGTCGAAATCTCTGCGAGGTTTTTTCGCAGACAGGGGAGAGGAATAATCTGACGCAGCAGCACCGGCCGCGTGTAGTTTTCTCTTGCCCTGCACGCTGCCCTGCTGGGCACGGTCTGGCTGCCCAACGGGCCCATTTGCGGCCTCGTCTGCATTAGAGTGCTTAAGCTTGAGGCCCAATTTCTTCCAGGCTGGCGCGGGCGCCGCGGCGTCTGTTGAGCCGCTCATCTTTGTCCCTTTTCTTCTTTGTTTGAAATTCGTTATTTTCCTCGTGGGTATGAAAAAGCAGATCGTTTGCTTGTAGTCGCGGGCTTTGTCTGGATCGTATCGTAGCGCTAGCGGTACTTGGATTGGGCAGCAGTATCAATGCATCAGTAGTCAAGGCTAGGAATCGTAATCCGACGCAATCTCTGTAGGCTGCCAACCAGAATGCGCAGTGATGTTGAAATATTGCGACGATGCCAGACTCTTGAATGTCGTACAAGATGCAGGGCCAAAAAAAAAAGTTACCCAGCCTTGCTGCCCCAGTAAAAAGTCTCCCATCCCTTTGGCTCCAATCCTTGCGGGCTGCCAAACGCCAGTTGCCAGGCACAGCTAGCTCGGCCACCAGAAACAGTTTCTGCCTCAGGACTCCACATTCACTCTCAGGCAGCGAGCCAGCAGCCCGCCAGCAGAGCTCCATCATTGCGTTGCGGATTCTAGGCAAGCTTGTGCTAACGCGTCCATTGAGCTTAATCACTACGATCGACTGCCGCAACACCGCAACAACCTGCATCACATCATCATCGTCGACTCCAGCCCTCCACTGCGATAAACCATCCAATATAGTCGACGCCGCCCAGCTTAGGGCCTGCAATCTGCCACAATGTCTGGTATGGTGCTTGCATATCGAGCTTGAGCTCCGACGAGCTCCCCATGCAATTCGCGATGCTGACACTTCCTCTCCAGCCAGCGCATACGACAGACACATTACTATCTTCGCCGACAATGGCCGTCTCTACCAAGTCGGTACGTCATAACGAACCTTGCGATGGATGGCTGCTGCGCCGAGCGACCCAGCCACGATAGTACGCCGACAGTGCCCTGAGCTGACCCTTATCAACAGAGTATGCCTTCAAGGCCATCACAGCCGCAAACATCATGTCTGTAGGCATCCGTGGAAAGGACTGCGCCGTGGTTCTGTCGCAAAAGAAGGTTCCGGTACGTTTTGGCGCCTCTTCGCGAGCTCGAGCGAAACTGACACCGAGCGCAGGACAAGCTCATCGACCCTGCTTCCGTCTCCCACATTTTCAAGATCTCTCCCTCTGTCGGCTGTGTTATTACCGGATCCATCGCCGACGCCAGAGCCTTTGCGCAAAGAGCACAGGGCGAGGCTGCCGAGTTTCGATACAAGTACGGTTACGAGATGCCCGCTGATGCCCTCGCCAAGCGTCTCGCGAACATCAGCCAGGTCTACACGCAAAGAGTACGTCAACCCGGACCCAAATGGTAGCAGATACTAGCTAACAGCACGCCAGGCTTACATGAGACCCTACGGTGTCGCTACCACCATCATTTCCCTCGACTCCGAGTACGGCCCCCAGCTGTTCAAGTGCGACCCCGCAGGATACTATATCGGATACAAAGGTACTGCCGCCGGGCCCAAGCAGCAGGAGGCCCTCAACCACCTCGAGAAGAAGCTTCGCAACAAGGACTGCGCCGAAGGTTCGTGGGAAGCGGTAGTTGAGTTGGCGATCACCACGCTGGGCACGGTGCTGAGCATGGATTTCAAGAAGGGAGAAATTGAGATCGGTATTGTTGGCGGGCCGCGCGCGGACGGGAAGGAAGGCACCGACCCGGGCTTCCGCATGCTGACCGAGGATGAGATCGACGACCGTTTACAGGCTATTGCCGAAAAGGACTAAAGGCCTCGAATAGTCGACGACAGGTCTGCCTTGTTTTACTAGCCTATAGAGCTTGTGTAATACAATATCGACGAAATTAAGCAACGTGTTAATCTTGACAGATTAAGAGCATGTGCGAAGCTACTGATAACAGCAATACTTTTCTGGGCACAGCAGATATGCCAAATAGTGTTGCTATTGGCCAATATCACGGTCCCAGCGAACGCCATCAGCGCGGCCGAGCTTGTGTTGCTTGTCAACCAGACGCTAGTTCTACTGTGCGGCATTCTGCTTGCGATGGCAAGTTTCGAGTATACGCGTAATTGGCGCGGCGGAAGATTCAAAGTTCTCGCCCTGACAGCGACGCGCGATGGCGACAGCAATGAATGAGACGATCGCGATGATGCCGTACGTAAGGCCAGAGGTAATGCATAGCGAGAGCTCACCCCGTAGCGCTTCTCGCTGCCCACCCATCGGTGGACCTTACGTGTCACCGAAGCAGTTGAAGTTTCTCTTTTTGACTTTGTATCGGACTGCAGCATAGACAAAGAGCTTTCTGTCTCCCTCTTCCCTTCTTTTCTTAGTGGCCGCTCGCCCCGTGCTTCTGCCGGTTTTTTAATGATCCCAGCCTTTTGACTGATATTCCGTTGTCTTTGCATGCGCCTTTGCAGGCGTTTGAGTTTCTTATTCTAGCCTTGCCCGGCGGCCTGTGCTTGGGTTCAACGGGAGGACTTCATTCTATGCAGTGTAGGAAGATTTGCCCTGTCGCATGATCATCGTCAGACTGCATTCTGGCAGCCAGCGACGGCAGGCCACATTGTAGGAAATGCGCATCGCTGCTAGCGGAGTGCAGGTTCGCATACAGAGAAACCTTGATCTTGAAAGCATGCCCCGGAGCATGGGCAGACAAGGCAGCAAGTGTCTCGTGTTCCTAGCAGCAAAGTATAAAAGACTGCCACATCTGACCTTTCGGCTTCGATACCAGCGTGGCGCATGACAGTGCGCGTACTGTTGAACCCGAGGAGTATGGGAGCTACTCGGCGCGTATGCGTGAGAGCCATCTCTAGCTTCGGCATCGGGCTGCCCAGATTGTTATATCCTGATTCGTTCGAATAGCATTCATGAAGTGCATTGGCGTGGTGGTTGGGCGATCTGCGACGTGTTGTCAAGTGCAAAATAGGATGATTCGGGCGTTGAAGCCAAATATTTTGACCTAAGGCGCGATCTTCAAGCACTGCATGGTCGTGTTTCCTGAGCTTGGATCGCCGATTGTAGGTCTTCCCACAATCCCATAATCATTCTCAGAAGAATACGTCGTGCATCGTAACGAATCACTCAGCCGGCCAAAGCACTTTTGTAGTGGACAAAGATTGGGTGTCCTGCCGTTTACGCGATTCGGGTCCGAAGCTGAAAGAGTGCTAAGAGAGTTACTCGGTCTGATAAGTTCGGCTTCCAGCGTTGTCGCGCGGACAGATCGTCCATTAGAGCTTTGTTCCTGTTTCCTCCGTGCCACGTAGAAATCTAATTACGGTCTCCCAATAACTTCAAAACTCGGTTAGGTACTATGCAAATCATGTCGCAACTATGTTTGTTAGCTAGTCGGTCCTTGGATCTGCCAGAATATGCATTAGTTGGAGGCTTGCATTAAAGCGGCCACTGGTGCATCAATTAAAGGCTGTCTGTCTTTGACTTGGAAAGAAAGACGTCGTACCAGGCGGGCTGTCGATAACAATATAATTAATCGCAGTTTATGCCCGTGACAGCTTGATTTACACCAAGTTTGGAATTCGATCTCACATAAGCACTGGCGCCTTGCCAAACGCAAATCCCGAATCGGCATGACTCAAGTGGCGATTTCCTCATTTGATTCGCCGGGCCTGGGCGCCTCGTCTGAAAGGAGAAGTTTCGTGTCTTTAAGAACAACCTCTCGCGTGCCTATCAAGGTTGCCGCATATAGTGCAGCAGCGCCTCTTTTTCACCGATTAATACCATACCCACCAATCCGGCCCGAAAACTATGTCCGACGATAATCGCCGATTTTACTCTGGGTCGTGTCACTGTGGCAGTACTCGGTACATCGTCCGACTACACCCGTCCACGACGAAGCATGTGCCCCGCCCAGAAATGTATTATCGCTGCAATTGTACGATTTGTCACAAGATGGGTAATTTCCACATTCGGCCAATGGCACACGCCGATGACTTTTATCTTCTCTCCGGCGACCCTTTTACTACCCTGGGCAACTATCACCCCAAGCTCGAGAACTCGCACTTCTTCTTCTGCAAGACTTGCGCGGTGCGCCCCTTTATCTTGGTCGGAGAAGCCGACACGGCAGGGGAAATGATCGATGTTGATCTGGACGCCCTCAATGTCAAGGGCGTGAGCAACGCGGAGGGCACCACCACCACAAAGGTGTGGCATACCGCTGCGGGGGCCCGTTACTTTAGCCTGAATGGCCACACCATTGACGCTGATCAGGAGGGATTCGACATGCGCGCCTTGGTGGACAACAAGTCGGTACTGTACTTTAACAGACTGGTGGACGACAAGCCGATACCGGACATGCAACCCGCGCCCTATTTTGGGGGCAGCTACTGATGATTTTGTCGAAACTTTTACTTTGTTTCTTGTTGCTTTTTACAGAGAAGTTACGGCTGTTCGGCGCTCGGTGGTTGTTGTAAGCAGGCGTGGATTTTAGTGGTGCAGTCTTCGAGAGTGTATTTTGTAACAAGACGACTATGTCGACGCGGAATAAAACAGGCATAGAAGAGCCGTGTTTGGGCCAAATTTGACTTGAATGATGATTCATGCATATACGCAGATGCTGAACATCGAATGTGTCTCTCACGCCCCAAGTGATTATCCGCGCCGGCATTATCTGCAGATCCAGCTCACCATACACAATATGCACAGTTGGGCTATAAAAATTATTACCAAAAGAAAGCTTCGATCGAAAAGAAGTCCAGAACTATATATTGACCTTGTACCATCTTGAAGATCTAGCATTGACAGCTCGTCGGATAACAATTACAGCGCCTTTGAAGATAACTATCAATTTCCGCGTGAGAGGCGGTTGTTCCGTCTAAATGTACACAGGAACATTCAGACACCCTTTATACAGCTATGACAAAACGCGATTACGAGTTCATCTAGCATGTACCATTTATTGACGTTGTTGTCGCTTTTCTGCGTCCTTTGTTTTCTCCAAGTGCGTGCCTGGTGACTCAGTACAGAGGGCCGAGGCAGTACGGAATACTGGCTACCGCACACCCTGAGCGGACTCCATCTTCTGTAGCGCAAAATTTTCACTCATTTAAGATATTCCACCTTCAGCACCCTCGCGCCTCCTAGTGCTTCACCTAAAGAGATTTCAAAGTGTGTCCAGGCCGCAAGGTTGCCCCAGAAGGGGATAGGTTGGTTTTTTCACAGACGCACAGGATTGAATGTTCTTCGGATACCGAGATACATATTCTGGGCCATCGCTTTGTCGTACATCCCACATGTACGTGTCTCGAGTTTTTCTTTCAAGAAGACAATCCAAGGCAACGGTTACAGTAGTTTTCAGAACCGAGAGCGCTGGATGAACGCTGACATAAATACAGAACGGCTTCTTCCCACAGTCGGAAGATAGAAACGTCTTCTGTAACACTTGAATATGTTTACAAATTCGAAAATCTGGTTAATGGAGCTTCTAGTACGCATAATTGTAATTCGTAGTCGCTCTCTTGCTCAGCGTGCTTCGGGCTAGCACAATGAGGATTGGAAGGCCAAGGATCGGCAGATAATATTAATTACAGGGCACTCAAATGTATTAGTGATGATTTCGACCAAACTTTGAGCAGCGGTGGCACACCGACGTCCCTAATTTGCTTTGAAACCTCCAAGTCAAGGTATTACCACCGCCTAGGTAGATACTCAACGCACTCGCGCGGAATCCATTACGGCTGGGTAGATGCACAGTAAACTACAGCATCGCTGTCTTTCCACAAGCCAAATTTTCAACAGATTACAGTACTTCCCGCCATATCCTCGCATTCGCGCATTAATCCACGACAGACAGCGCGGTGAGGCGGCCAGCCCACAACCCCGACGCGTATCCCATCCCTTGCTTCAGCTTGCCACTGGTTCAGCCCATTCCACACCGCATTTAATCAAACTACTGAATTACCTAAAATCTCGCGCAGGATTCCAGACAAAAATTTCAAACTACAGGGGCCTGTAATGGCTCCGAGGCGTTCACAGCACTCTTACTATACGAGCCTTAGCTGCCTTGCTGTGATTGGCCGGGACGAGTGTGCAAGAGGCGACCTGAAACCCCGCTTTATTCCCGTTCGGGACAAAAGGCTGGACAGGAAAACCGGGGCGCGTAAACCCCCCTGAGGCGGTAATCTTGACCCGGCTTGCAACCTCGCGCCATCGCATTTGTTGTCTTTCATCATCCACGCTACGCTTGCATGCGCCCTTCTGTTTCGCCACGCTTGTCCCAGGAGCTTGCACAAGTCCAAGGCACTCGCATTTTCGCAGCGGGGTTTTCTTCCCGCCCCCACGTCGCCCGGCGCCATTATCTCGCCGAACCCTTTCGGCCAATTCTCCTCTTTGGGAAAACACATCGATCAATTAGCCATCGCGTTCTTCCGCGGCTGTCCCGGTCTTTGGTCTCAGCTGTCAAGCCTTACCCGAAGTTCGTCTGGTATTCTGTACTGGATCGACTGGAAGTCTCGCTAGCATCATGGAGCCGATGTCAGTCGATGACAAGCCTCCGGTCTTCAACTACGTCCTCAGCTTTTTGCTGGTAGGGATCGCCTGGGGTGGCACAACTCCCTTTATTCGACGTGCAGCCAAATCTCATAAGCCACCACCACACAAGATCCTCGACGATCCAGCAGTCAAATCAAGCTGGGTTCGCTCAAAGCTTTACGGTGCCTTCTTCTCCGTTGTTGACCTGCTACGAAACCCACGCTACGCAGTTCCGTTGCTGTTGAATTTGACGGGCAGCGTGTGGTTCTTTCTGCTTATTGGACAGGCTGGTAAGTTTCTTTAACCCCTATTCGTACTCCTCCCGTCAATGGCTCGCACATTGATCTGGCGGCAATGAAACCCCTAATACTTGTCTTCGGCGTGTCGCTCAGCTTCTCGGATTGTTTAAGTCACGCTGCCTTGAATTTCTATGCCCCGGCATCCGCGCTAACACTGTTGGAAACCCTGCAGAGCTGAGCCTTACCGTACCCATTGTCAATACAATGGCATTTCTTTTTACAGTCCTCGGAGAGTGGCTTGTAGAGGGAAAGGTCATCAGTAGAGGTAAGAATACGATTCTGGACCCCAGTGGAGCCCGGCGGTTGAGGCTGCCACCAGCCCTTCAAAGTACGAAGCCTGGAGGCGCACTCGACGTCGACTTCGCATTTTCGTTTAGTTTTGGCAGGCACAGATCGATACTAATAGAAACTCTTGCCGCAGATACCGGTGCCGGAATGCTTTTTTCTCTAGTTGGTATTGCATTGTGTGTGTACAGCAAAACTTAAACAGCAAGTTGTTAGTTCCGCCGTATTTGAATACTATTTGTACCCCAAATATCAACTTGATTTATGCTTTAAATTGAATGCTTTGATTGCCCCTCAAGGGCCGAATGCAAAGAAAAGAATGATAAACCCCGTGACTCCTGGCTATGCGGTTGACACTACCAATCCTCGAACTATTCACACTGGTTTGCAATTTGACAACCCTCCGCGTAATTCTCGCACTAAATCCGGCCCTTCTCCCTGCAAATGTAAAGTCATGACTTGATCACGTTGCCCGCATGACCCTTGTGAGTTGGGTATTCTCCAGCATACCCTCTCGAAAATTTACCCATTATGACGGAGACTGGCCGGCGTCAAGCGAGGCTCGAAGCTTGAGTGTGCCGAAATTCGAGGCGGCGTATGGCTCCGACACCACGGTACACCGACCCGAAGGGCAAAAAGCCCACCCGTTTACACATCCTCCGACATAGATACCCCTCCAAGATAAACAATGATCACAGAAAACGACCAGAGTAAACGACCAAAGCCCAGAAAAAAGGTGAAGAGGCCCTCTGCACCGGCAGACGGCCCCGAATACCCACCGTGTCGTCTCCGTGACCACGCCCTGGTCAAAATAGTCGACAAATGCGGCCCGCGTTGGTGAGTTTAGCGTCATGCAAAATGTAGAATCAAGAATTGAACCCGCTTCTTCGCTTTTGTCTTTTTCTCTTGCTCTTCTTTGCTTCTGTCTTGGAAGAAAGCTAGGTTTGGTCCTCGGTTGTAGGGATGTTTCGCATTTCGTGGACACGTTGTTCTCGTGAACTCGTAAGGGCCTCAGTGTCGTGATCATCGTTTACAATACTGGTTAGGAGCGCGTCCGCAACCAGTTAATGATGTCGTAGAGACCGGGATCTTCAACCGTCCAGCGGCCTTGTCTTTGGTCCCCGCTGAGGAGGTCAACGTAAACATTCTCATCGGTGACTTGTTGAATCTCCTGCAGAGACGGGTCAGCCATCCGGTATCGGGTTGTGTAAGCGCGATATTCTGCCTCCCCCAACGTGACTGGTGTGAATAGTACATAGCACGCTGCTCACCTGTTGCATTTGAACGTCGCACGCATACAGCATCTGTCGGTGGTTCGAAGAGTCGCGGCCACCACTAGAGCTGATGACTTGCCCGCGGGCCACTATGCAACGTTGGGCCGCCATTTGACGTAGATGTATCTTTTGGGCTTCGTGACGACGGGCGTAAGCATCTAGCAAGACGCTGAGCACGAGAATCATGTATTAGTTAATGACTCGTCTCGAGAAACGTGTCTATCAGTACAATGTGGTACATACTGTAGTAGCTCGAGCTTCTGTTGCTCTTGGGCATTACGTCCGACGGGGCATGATATGTCAGCGGCACAGTCGAGGATAAACTGCCCATCAGCGGCGCATTGGCGCATCAACGTCCAAGCAGGAGTAAAGTAGTCCGCTTGGGAAGGAGCATTAGCACTGGCAGCGGCAATACTATGTTGAAGACTGCGAAAGTCGGCCAACACTTCGGCGACACGGGCGGTGCGGCAATCGTTCACTATAGGGACATTGAGCGTTAGCATGACAGGTATCATGAGGGGTGTTCGATCATCACGTCACGTACAATCACTCATATCTCTGTGATCACCACCCATGTTTGAATAGATGAGGTGCTGCCAATTTGCGCCAGCTGTGGCAGGAGTAGCGTAAACCTGATAGCTATTCATATGAAAGGCCGGAAGGGTTTGTCTTTTGAAAAGAAAAGATGGATGAAAGAGTAGAGATGGGGAGGATATTAATATAACCTGGGAGCTTCTGCTTGGTATCCAATGTTGCACAAGTCCAAGGGGTAAGAGTATGGTAATAATGTGGACGGGATCGTAGACACGGGGCCCAAGTAAAAGAAATACGGCTTTCACGCCCAAGAAAGATGCTCGCACCTAAAAGTAAGACAACATTTTGCCAAGGAAGCAACGCAGAGTAGTTTCTGCAGGCTGATAATCAAAATGACTGGACAGAAGTAAGAGCGAATGGCAGGAGGGAAGAGCCAAGGTGGCGCAAAGAGTATTGATAAAGAGGTGCACGTCCGATGAGCCGCCGGCCCCCCTTCCAGTCCATGTCCAACGCCATAGTGCGCGGAGGGGTTTCCAAGGGCACATTGAGCGCTGGTAGCATACTGGGGTGTGAGGTGGGAAGAACCACGGCTGAGGGGAGGGTGTGCAGGAGGGGCTACGCTGCGTTGGGCTGGGAGGGGGTGGCACGGCTTGGGAGGAGAGATTAGCGCGATTGGTACTGGAGAATGACGTTTCCACGGGTAAAAAAAACCAAAGACGTAGAAATTAGGAAAAGCAGGAGTCCTTTCTCGAGGTTGCAATTGGGTGGACGGCAGAGGCAGCGCCCAAGGTCGCAGTTCCACATGGCCCGGCGTGTAAGCCAGCCGTGTGGATGCCCAGAAAAGACACGCATACGCCGAAGGTGATGTACATGTGTACCTGTAACTACATGCTTTTTCCCATGTTGGAAGCACGCCCCTAGCTCTCTGCGCCGGCTCTGCCCCGAGGAGGGCCCAGTCTCGTTTCCTCTTGGCCGATGAACTTACTAGCGCTGCGCCTTGTTGCTCTGCTCTAGGACGTCGTTCTGATTATTTATTCGTGCTCTGGTCTTCTGCGCTAGCCCAGCAGGCTAGCACCGATCCCGTTGATCAAGACAGCGCATCGCATAGACGAGTAACTTAAAGAGCCCAGCGCCGCCCAGCGCCACACCCAATGCACGGCCTACGGAGGGCTCCGTCAGTCGCCCCGAAATCTGGTTTCCGCACGCCCCTGGAAGGGCGTTCCGACAATGGAAGCTGACGGTCAGTGTGACTACTTTTTTGGGCTGTTCTCAGTCAAATTTTCCCGTGGGCCGTCGAAGCGCTTTCTGGTTGCCAAGTCCCGACCTCGTGATCCAAAGAATCAAAATCAAACACCGAAAGTAAAAGCTTGCTGGCACGTAGTTTTGCAGGTGTCACGCCTTCCAACTTGCAAGCAGGAACAGGGAGGCTGTAGCCGAGCAAAACCTTGACGGCATTACAACCCGTCAAGGCGGGTCATGAGTCGTGGGCAGCACACGGCCAGAGCGAGTGACATGTTGTATCGAAAAGCAAGGCTTCAGTCCCGGCGGAATGGGTTTCGTATTACATGCAGGCAGGCCATCTGCCAGGGACAAGTCAAAAGCCGTTGGACGAGGAGGGGAGCCGGGTCTGAAAATTTCCGACGCAGGATCCCAGGCAAGCTACAGAGAAACAACGAGACGGGGCTAGATGGGCGGAAGGCGGGAATGGGGGGAGTGCCTGACTAGCATCAACCGGAGAGACAGGCCGCCACTTTGTTTTCTTATTTTCCTTTTATTTTCAGCCTCGTCCATCGTCATCAGCCTCTGTGCCAGCGACAGGAGCTGATTGGCGGCTCCTCAAGGTGTAGGGAATCCCAGCCCAGCTGGACAGGGCTCCGGCGAGTCTCAGTACCAATTGCAAGGTCACAGTGGCGGCTGAGCTAAAAAAGGATTTTCGATCCTGCAGGTTCTGTCGTCCATATTAGTGGGAAAGTCTCCAGGAGAGGTAGCACACGCTACGGGAATGCAAAAGTCATGCCCCCGCTGGCATTTCGCTGTTTCTTTTGCCCCTTGCCGCAGTTGAGCCGGTGCTGGGGCAAAGCATAATCATGACTTCCAGGACAGGGTTGGACTTCTTCCTTACAGTGTCGCAGCCAACGGGGGGGTTCGACCGACTCCGGTCTCCCGCACGCAAGCTCGACTTATACAGAGCTGCGGTTGGCGCAAGGGAGTCAATGTTGCATCGCTCACGGCCACCTGCTCTGCGTAGATACTCTCTGAATTACACAACTTTTTCTTTCCTTTTTTTTTCCTCTCACGCCTAACAGGCCGCCGCCAGTGAAAAGATTCCGTGCCCAACCGGTTAACCACCTGTTCGCTGTTGACAAGACGCCATAAGTAACCTTGTTTCCGCACAGACTGTAGACAAAATGCCCAAGGGCGAAAGTTTTCTCTTTCGCACAGAGGCACGAAGCTCCGCCCCGCAACCGACGGCCGTTGCGTGCTGTAACCTCGCGGGAAGGGTGGGCAAGACCGGCGCAGGTTCTGCGGCCTAGTCTCGCCGACTCCCCCAGCAGTCGCATTTCTTCTTCTTCGTCTTCTTCTGCTATTGTTCTTTTCTGTCCCAACCCCTCTTTCCCGCGCTGCCGTTTTTGACAGGCCCGCGGGAGTGCAGTGGTTCGACGTCGGCCAGGCTACGATCGGACTAGACTAGGATTGTGTTTTACTGTCATTTCCGTTCTCACGTTTCTTCCCCTTTGAGGACTGGTAGCTTGACAGGGAAGGTAATGATTGCGCTTCTAGCGCTCCCGCTGTCAAACCCTGGCGAGGCACTCACACCCTGGGTCGACCTGCTGTGAGGGAGGGCCGCGCATTCACATCACACATGTTTAAAAAAAAAAAAAAATCAAAACTCACCTGCCTCGGTGTGTTGTAACTGCCTCGGCCAAGCAGCTGAAATGCGCGGACCAGCATAAGACAGCAGAGCACTGCATCAAGATCTTCAGGTGACCGAGACTTTTAGTCGAAACTCAAAACTCGCCTGGGCGTCGACTAGGCGGAAGAAAACAAGGAACTTGCGGAAACATCTGTGGCAACGAGAGAGTCGGATAATCCTCGCGTACAAGAATTTCACCTTCGTAGGAGATCGTTTATCTAGTGGCTGCAACTTACAAGAGCCATCATCAATCGTAAGATGCCACCCACGTAGCATTCGGCTGATAATCTTTCCCCTGTTACATTGACGCAGGGTCGCAGCATACGGCTCCGCTGCCAATCGTCTGCTCGCGGGCGACGCATTGCGAGCACCGAGGCACCGGACGAATCTCGGCACTTGGTTCTGCCTTTCCCCTTGTCATATGTGCCACGGCATTGCATTCGTCCAATCAGGGAAGCCGCAATTGAGAGGTATATGAAAAGCAGAATTGGCATGACGTTTGATCGGGTCCGCGGAATGAATTAATATGTGCTCGTGGCTTGTCTGACGGATAGTCCGAGAATATGCCTGTCCGCGTTGTGTGATTGGTGTAATTTTTCTGCAAACCCGGGTACGCTAGGCAAGGGCAAAGGAAAAAAGAGATCAAGGCAGTGCAGCGTTCCATTACCGGTAATCCGGCTGCCTATCACGGAGCCTCCGCCTTTTCACGACCGTTCAACACCGGGATAAACGGAGGTCGCCCGAGACAGCAAAGCCCAATGTGCAAGAGGGAGCAGTCTCCATCCTCATCTCGAGAGCTTCCATTGACAGCCACTCATCCCATGACGGCAAAACTGGAGCATGTCACATTGCTTTCTCAAGATACTCCACGGCGGCGCCCTAGCCACGGCATTGCGTAAAGAAATAGGCTGACGTTCAATGAACAGCTAACTGATATACCGGCTTGGCTTGTAACAGCATCGAGCGGGGTAGAGCGAGAAAGCATGAAAATGACTAGCATAGGAAAATTAGTTGATTAGTTTGCTACTAACTAGATACATGGTTGCTTTACACCGGCAAGTGGCGGAAGTCGGAATAACTAGCGAGTTGGCAAAGCCCCAGGTAGTCGAACTCTATTCACATCACTTGCAACACTGGACTCCAAAATCAAGGCTGTGAGGGCCGTGGGCCATGGAATTAGTCCTTCGTACAGACGCGTTGTTTTAGTGCCGCCTGCCACTGTTGCTAGCTACACACTGATTGGGGCACCCCTGCCTATCATCTCAGACACAAGGACCCAACGCAACGGCGCCTCAGCCTCCCACTAAGCCGGGCCGTGTCTCTGATTCTCCTTCAGTTCCTCGGCTCCCCCTCTTGCACTGTTCTCTCCTGCCGTCACCGCTAGCAAGGTTCACGTTACTGGCATCGGCGATTCGACTGCCTAACTGGGCGAACTCGCGTTGGCAGGTGGACTTGTTCAGACTTGGGGGACAACACTACTACGTAGCAGGCGCTCACCCATTGAACGTACCAAGTATACCAAGGCCGATTCTTTACCCCCTGCTCATGCCGTGGCATTACTCGCGGTGCGTCGAAAAGCGTTGATTGCTGTCCAAATAGAGTATCATTATGTTCTCCGTTTGGGACTGAATCTCCATAACACTGTCTATCCTCTCGTTCCGCGTTGCCTTTTCAGGCACCATCCTTCATTTTGGGCGTTGTCTCCTATTTCCCCGCCACTTTGTTCGCGGTGTGCAACCTCACCTAGCAAAGACATTACCAATCGTAATGGTTTACTCGGCCTTCTCTATTCTGACTTAGCCGCCAGCTGTACAAATTCAGACACGCCCGATGCTTTCGCAATAGTTACAGATCCTTGACCAGCTGATAGGACCTTCTCTTTGTGTGAGCTTGTCCCTATTTTTTCCCAATTACCATTCCAAGCCGGTTGTCGCTCTCAGACTCGCGTGCTGCAGTCAGCCACCAGTTCCACCCCACGCAACTAACCCCTTTGTTCCTATCTGCTCCATTGAATGTAGTCACCCGTCGTCCCTTATCGGGAGGAATGCAGGAATGCCCAGACTCCAGATGTCCCATGAGGGAGGCGTGTGCCTTGGAACGTCGAAGCTGTTCTCTGTGTTGTTTTTTCTTTTGGATTGTCGTCGCTATGGGCATGCCCACGGACAAGCGTTATGTCTAGCTGCGAGGTTGAAAGAGTCTAAAGGGCGCTATCAGACGGCCTAGCGGCGCAGACGTTTATGCAGATGTCGAGATAGCATCCGACCATCAACCAAGAACGACTATTATGCAAGCCTGCCGGTAGACAAACACGGCATGTCCCAACACTTCCCCACATCCATTCGCTCCAACCTCACCCCGCAAGACCTCGGCCCTATCCCAGGGCTGGGAGGGAGGGGGTGCGCGTGGTTACCACGTCACACAGCGGGCATGCAGCGGCATTATCATGTCTTCTGCATGTCCTCTCCCTGAGAAGACATGTCTCGGGCGGCACCAGCGACGAGACATGCAAAAGCTGAATCGTAAAAAAGGCTTGCTGGACCCTGACCCTTGTGCTTGCTGAATGAGGCTCTGAACCCCCTATGCCTGCTGCCATTGGCTTCCTTGCGCGTTGTATTATTATAACCTGTTTCGGAGCCTGATTTTGTAAGACCCGTAAACGCTCCGAAATTTCCTGGAAATACGGGCAGGCATGGGCCATTCCGGCATGCTTCTCCAAAGTTTCCATTCTCGCTTGACGTCGACATCCCGGTCCAGCTGAAAACGACCCGTCGGATCGGATCTCATCTGCCGGGTCCCGCCGCACACCTATCCAGAGTCAGAAGCATCGTGCCAATTGCATGATGTTGTTTGAGCGTGTTGGGCGCTACTATTTCGTAAGCTCCAACTATCTCGGCAGCATCGTGGACTTCGTCTTGACAGCTTAGCACGGAAGGCATCGCGGCATGATAAAGACAGCCGATGCCCGCTGCAACATTATGCAGTAGACACGACCAGATTTCGATTAGTTAATTATTGCTAACGGAACGATTCGGGACAGATACGCCAGATAAGCCACGTAATGCTGTCAACAACGTTTAAATTTAAAGCCAAACAGCATAATATGTACCCACGTCGGTCAAGAAATACAACAGCAGGGCAATGCTACCCAATCCTCACGTACCCAAGAAGACGCCATGCCAATCCCATACACCCGCAATGAAGAACCCACGAAAACAAAAAACCATACCCGATTGCTCAGCGTGTTTCGGAGTAGTCGTTTAGCGCCACACAGACGGCACCCCGGTGGTGTCCGTTGTACTGTCGGATAATCTGCTGGGTGTGCAGCTCCCAGAGACGGGCGTAGTGGTCTGAACACGCCGTGACCAGGTAGGCCGAATCGGCGCTGAAGGCGCAGTCCCAGACCCAACGCTGGTGCCCTGTGAGGGTGGCCTCGAGGGGTAGCGCCTTGGGCTGCTCTCCGGGCCGGGTCGGGCTGTCCTTGATCTCCCAGATCTTTGCGGTGTGGTCGGCACTGCAAGTGGCGAGTTTCTTGACGTCGGGGGAGAGGAGGATGCGCGTGATGTATTCTTTATGCGCCGAGAAATGCGTCACGGGCACCATGCGGGTCCCATTGTACTCTTGTTCAATCTTCCAGATGAAGACGTTGCCCTGCGATATGTTAGCGAGCATGTTCCTCGCGCATGAATGCTCTGCAACATACGCTATTATTCGCCGCGCCGAGTAGCGTGCCATCGCTTGCCACCGTCACGCTCGACACCGACACGTCAGCTTCGGGTGTCAGCTCGTGGGCGCAAGTGTTCTCGGCGAGGTCCCAGACGCGGACGTATCCCGAGCGGTCACAGCTGATAATCTCTCCCTGGTTGGGGTGTATAACCACGTCGTTCGCCGGGCAGCCATGGCTGTAGCTCCTCTGGATGGTCCCCGTGCGTGTTTCCCAGATCTTGACGGTGCCGTCCTCGGAGCTCGTGACCATCCACTTGCCCTCGCAGTGGAAGGCGACACCGGTAATGTTGCCCGTGTGCCCCTCAAAGGTCAGCAGCGGGCTCGGGTTGGTCGACTTGATATCGTAGAGCTTGACGGACTGGTTGCCAGCGGCGGCGAGGTAGCGTTTATCGGGCGAGATGCAGAGGCGATTGACCTGCGAATCGGGGTGTTGGATGGTGCGGGAGCATATTCCTGAGAGGGCTTCCCAGAATCTGGAGAGGAATATTAGCTGCTTGCTGGCGGGCTGGTTCTCGGTTATTGTCGTATCCGAGTTTCGGGGAGCTTGAAGCTATTCGGAGCTTTGCCGTACCTGATTGTGTGGTCGTAACCAGCTGCAGAAGGAAACAGTCAGCAATGGGCTTTCGAAACGCAAACCCCGGGCTTGGGTTTAACATCAAACCAAACTCCGACGTACCTGTGCAAAGAATCACCGACATTGCGCGCGCGGCACGGTTCAGCCAGCTATCCCGCAAGACTGCGAGATGCCTGACGTTGCGACAGGAATAGGATTATGCGATGAAGGGGTGCGTGCTGGGCTGTCGCGGGCGCGGGTAGAAGGGGTTCGGGGGTCGAGCGACGAAGCGAGCGGCGGCAGGGCTTCGCAAAGGCTTGCTGAGACAAGACCAGGTGATGCGGCAGCCTGCGTTTGCGCGCGCTGGCGGGAGGAAGCTGAAGGTGGCCCAAGGCCGCAGTTTATTTTGGGGGAATTCGGCGAGGTACTTCTCGCGCCGGTGTGGAGCCGTGCGCCACGGAAGTACCTCTGGGGGTTTCATCTAGCTAACTAGTTATCAGGTCTGTTGCAACAAGCGGGGCAGCAGGCAGGCAGCCGCACTTGGAAGGGCGCGCAGAGCTCGATCTGTCTCGCGTGCGCCGTCATTGTTTGTTGAGTGTTGATGCAGACTGCTTTGCTTGCAATGTCAAAAGAGCGTTGCCAAGATACATTCAAAGCTTCATCGTGGGCCGTTGCAATGCTCCGGGCCAATCTAATATAGGCTTGCTGACCGCGTGAAGCCGGCTTTAGACGACTGTGCTTGCATATTCCTTTTTGGCACTGAAGGGACGGCTTGATGTGCATGCCACTAGTTGCGAGATGTGATAATGGCACGAGGTCTCGTATCGATAGAGGCTACATCCCAAACCGGAGCCAGGATGCGCTTTTATCGCGGTCATGAACTACCGGAATCATGTGTCGGTTCCTGTTCAGGGTAGCTCACCAGGTGGTCTCGAAGCTGGTCGCACATCAGGACAGTTCTTAAAGCCGCAAGATTCAAAGCCGGAAGCTATGTGATAAACTCTGAATTATATCATGATGTCACTGCAGAACTGATTGGCCCCGGAAAGGAAGCAGGAGCTCTACCGGCTGCTGCGAATCTTATGACACTTCGGTAGCCTCGTGATGGACAAGTAAAGCATGCATTCGTCATGTCTATCTAATATCATGCTGCGTATTTCATAAAATCGTCACTTCCGCCCTCATGCTCTCGACCCCGACCCTGGTCTCGGGTGTCCCTCTGATCCGCGCTGCTGCCCCGAGCCCTGCCTCCCGTTGGAGCCACCGATGCTATCGCGATTGAGCGGTGACAGCGACGCCGGCAAATCTGTGTATCGCAGTCGTCGTAGTCGCACAGCCTGCTCACTCGTATATCCTGGTGGTACCATGCGTACCATGGATCCTCCGCAATATGAGCAGTCCAGGGCGCTGGGGAAAAGCACAGATTAGTGTCGTTCAGGCGTTTCCAGTCGGGAGGCGCCCTACTTTCTTATATTGCACATAATGCATGGTACCGGGCTGTATCCGAGAAGCACTCCAACGTGGTACTCCTCGTGCAGTATTGACATTTTGATAGTCTGCTCCAGTCGAATGGCGATGTGTTGGTTTCTTCTGTAATCTGTGGTCGAGTCTAGCTGAGCGTCGTCGACAACCGTTTGAATTGAGTTGGAAAAGCGGATAGAAGCGTCGTCGTGAGAAGAGACGAAAAATAAAACGGAAAATAAAGATAGGGCGAAAAAAAATTCCAAATGGGGAGACGATTGGACTTTTTATAGATCGCAACTAACGCACCGCAAACCCGGGTATCACAGCGCCTCTCGAACGTTTGGACCTGCCAGAGCATTGAAGAACTCCAACCAACCCGTCACATCAGCCCAGCCGGTAGCGCCCCCTTTCTCGAACTTTGTCCTACCTTGGAACACGCTTAGAACAAGACCGTTTCCCGACTCTCTGTTTCTTGTAACAATTTTGAACTTTGCGGGGGTGTGGTCTACTCTGCCGAAATTCCAGTTCCACGGGGGTGACCGAAGCAGCGAGATGGAGAATTGGGAGGGGGCGTGGGCTTTGTCCCTAGACCATTCCTATCTCTCTATCTTTCTCTCTATTTGTGCTTTATTACTTCCTCGCGCCGGCCCAATAGACGTCGGGTCCGACCCCAGTAAGCCATCAGCGGCCGTTGGTGCTGCAAACCAGTGGCGACATTTGATCGACACAGCCGTTACGGGCTATTAAGCAGGGAAAGGAGACGCTGGGCGCCTTTCGTACTTGGCGTCACATGTTTGGGTAGCATCTGTCGGCTGTGCAGGCCCCGACGCTCTCTATTAAAGAAACGGTCTAGTTGGCAAATAAAGTATCAGAGAACTTGGCAAGAGGAGAACGAGAAAGACTATTAAAGACGAATAAGAACAGAACTCAAAAACGTGTCGGATGTTTCAGAGTAGGACTTGCCGTGAATGTCACGCGTCCAAGCGCAGCGCCCTCGTAGCTGGGATATAACCGTCGCAACAACGTCCTTTTCTTTTTCTTTTTCTTTCTTTTTCTTTTTTTTTTCTTTTTTCTTTCTTCATTTTGCCAAACCCGTAAATGGGTTTATTCATTTCTGCGTCACATCTACACACCAACGCCCCGGGTGACCATCCGTAGTATTGAAAGTGTCGCCCCGGCGGACAAAGCAGCTCTCGTGACTGTTGAACACCCCTTTCCTGCTGCGTTTCTCCTTGGCCGCCCGAAGTATCAAAACGCCGGGAAGAGCCCGGTTAGAGGAGGTAATAGACAAGGCCGACACAAGAAAAAGAGAACAAGGTTTTTATGCACGTAGAACGTCTGTCTGTGTCGCATGTGCCGCGTTCTGTGAGTGTGAGCGGGTGTGTGTGTGCAGAGGAGCCGTAGAAGTACCGATATTCCTCGCGACCGCAACTTGACGTTTCACATTTTTTATTTCGTTTTTATTTCATTTTATCCAGTTCTTTTACCCACATACGCTGATGGACTTCTTCGGCTAACCTGGCCGACCTTCTTCTGCGAGCCTTTGCTTGCCCATGTGCTCTTGCAGCTCCATCGGCCGGCATCTTGGTTGGGGGAATGAGTTAACAGTGCAGTTTAGAGTTTACTCCGCTGCTTTCTTTGTTGCCTTCGGCTCCGTGTGCTTCACGCAGCCCTTCCCCCTCTCTAGGCCTGTCCGAAACCGTCGTGCTGCTACAAATGATGTGACCGCACAGCATTTATGTATTGCACACGCTATGGTTCCGAGCACTCTTTTCACCTCGTCCGCTCCTGGTTCATCACCAACACTCGGCGCACTCGGTGAGCACCATGTCGGCCAACCGCCTACAACCGCAGGGCATTCACGAAGCGAACAATGCAGCCCTGTTCGTCTCGGCATGGCCTGCTTGGCTCTGTAAGCCGAAATAAAGTGAGACTTTTGCAGCCGTGGGATGGAGGGAAGGGGAGAGGTGGTGGGAGGACCGCCGCTCGACAACAGCCCCTCACATCCTTTCTCTGCCCGGGGCACCACAACTCCCACCATTCATGAACGCCAAATCAATTGCCGTCAAGGTTTGGCATGCTGCCGTGCGCGGTGCGTTCAGCGCATTGTTTGCCACGTGCGCCGTCCTGGGGGGCCGAGAGAGGCTGCTGCTGTAGAGAAGGACCGGGATGGTGGAACGAGGCTGTATTGGCAAGATCATGGGTATTGGCATTGTTGGGTGGCGGCAGCGGCCATATGAGGGTGGGGCGGGTAGATATTGAAATGATTGAAAAGTACATGTCGGTGTCGCATGTCTAATATTCTGGGTGCGGGTTACATTTGGATGAAAATAGCAAGAGCATGTAGCGACGCTGAGCTCACGAGCTGCTCCTGCGGGTTGAGGTCATGCGCCTCATGTAGCCTTGATAATAGGGTCGGGAGAGCGGCATTGAACATGGAGCAAAGTTAATCTGTTTTGATGAAAGATGGAAACGACGCTGCTGTTTTGAAAAAACATGCCGAGGGCTCCGCGCCGCGTAGCTAGGTGACGAAAGCCGGCGCCTCAGCTTCAGCGTGGGAAAGAGTACACCTGCCGCGGTCCCGTGCCAGCAACACGCGACCGTTACTTCTTTCAGCTTCCTCCATGACTGCGGTGCATTGTGCAAGCCTCGCGAATATACAGTAAACGGCAGAAGCATACCGCGACGAGCGCAACGTTGCTTCCCACTCGCACGTCCACGCAACTCCCGAGGCAAAAGGCAAACCACTAATAAGGGGAAAAGCTCGCCAATTGAGGACGAAATTTGCTGAACGCCGCCGCACAGGAGCCCTCCCTACCCGCCCCGGGGAGGTGGCCTTATCTTCAGGGTCAATGTCCCCGCGCGGCCGAGTGAGCCAGCATGAACAAGGGAGGAGGGGGCAAAATGGCCTGAGACGGGGGACTAGCGAAACGAGATCTGCATCTGAAAAGCGGCCGACCAGACGACGGAAATGATGAAGAGGGCGACGGCATTAAGAAGTATTCCGCGGGAGAGTTTGCTGCGCGATGAATGACTCGAGGGGCAGAAGCGAGGGTTGGGCGCGCCACGGGGCGGTGCGACTTACACCTCTGTTGTCCGATACGGAGCTGCGTTCGGCTACGCCGTTGCATGCTGAGCGTTATGAGAACATGGATCAAGCATGTTGAGACGGGAAGCGCAGAGCTTCAATCTTTTGTCGAAAAGATTTCAGCGGCGCAATTTGGGGCTTGACTGACGCTGATGTGATGCAAACATGTTCTCTTGTGCCTGTCAGCCGTTGCAGATAATACTACGCCTCGGTCCACTCATGGCTTAGCAATCAGATCCTAAGCGGCATACGTCAGAAGCGCATACGCACCGAAGGAATTTGACGACCCTCGCTGACAAAATCCAGCCCGAGGTGACATCTACAAGGAAAAACCGTAACCGCGCGTCCCTCCCCAAAGCCGGGCGCGTGCCAAACTTCCCCAAAAGCCTCGCCCGCCCCACCAAACATCTCCGACCTTACGGCCCGCGAACCGCCGGCCAAAGCTCCCCCCTCTTTCTCCTCCCCCCTCTCACGTCACCACACGAATCAACCTTCGCAACCTCCCACCACCAACCACCGCCAGCCGAAAACACGGGCATGAAGAGACCGCTCCTCCGCATCGCTTCCTCGCAACCAAGCTCCCTCTTCTTCACCCCGTCGCGCAGCACCACCACCGCAGCGGCATCTTCGCTACTCCGCCGCCGCCGCCGCAACCCCGCAGCAGCGAGCACGACAACGCAGCACCACCGTCCCCAGCAACCTCCCGCCCCGCGGCTCCTCCCCGCCCAGCAAACCCGCGCCATGGCCGCGTCGTACACCCCCGAGAGGGTCCTCAAGACGCCCAGCGTCAAGATCGCCTGCGTGCAGCTCGCGTCCGGGGCCGACAAGTCCGCCAACCTCGCCCGCGCCGCGTCGCGGGTCGCCGCCGCCGCCTCGTCGGGCGCGCAGATCGTGATCCTCCCGGAGTGCTTCAACTCGCCGTACGGCACGCAGCACTTCCCCCAGTACGCCGAGGTGCTGCAGCCGTCGCCCCCGACGGCGGAGCAGTCCCCGTCCTACCACGCGCTCGCGTCCATGGCCCGCGACAGCGCCGTCTACCTCGTCGGCGGCTCGATCCCCGAGCTCGACCCCGCGACGGGCCGGCACTACAACACCAGCCTCGTCTTCTCCCCGGCCGGCACCCTCCTCGCGACCCACCGCAAGGTCCACCTCTTCGACATCGACATCCCCGGCAAGATCCAGTTCCGCGAGTCCGACGTCCTCTCGCCCGGCGACTCCCTCACGCTCGTCGACATGCCCGAGTTCGGCACCCTCGCCGTCGCCATCTGCTACGACGTGCGCTTCCCGGAGCTCGCCACCGTGGCCGCGAGGAGGGGCGCCTTCGCGCTCGTGTACCCGGGGGCGTTCAACCTGACGACGGGCCCGCTGCACTGGGAGCTGCTGGCGCGCGCGCGCGCCGTGGACAACCAGATCTACGTGGCCATGTGCAGCCCCGCGCGGGACATGACCGAGGGGAGCTACCACGCGTGGGGCCACAGCTTGGTGGTGAGCCCGATGGCCAAGGTCATTGCGGAGGCGGGCGAGGCGGAGGAGATCCTGACGGCCGAGGTCGTGGCTGCTGAGCTGGAGGAGGCGAGGCGGAATATCCCGCTTCGTACGCAGAGGCGGTTTGATGTATATCCCGATGTGGCTGCGGGAGGACAGGCATAGGTAGATATGAACACGGGCGATTGCACATGGGGGTTTCGTTGGAATGAAAGGAAGCAGCTGTATAGTAAAGCAGCATGACGGAATGCACACATGCTACATCGAAAAAAGCAGTATAGGAAAAAATGTTACGCATGGTCGCACATCAGGACAGTTCTTATACGAGGTTCAATCTTTATATTGCCTCTTGTCTATATAGCCCATAACACATGACATTTATATCATATCTCGCCAGTCACAAAACGTGATATATTTTTCTTTTTGCTCTTTGCTTCGCTTCTACGCACATCCAGCTAGAACACTCTATTGGAGAGCCTTCTTGGCAAAGTTGGGCAGGACAAAGCTGGCCTTGTGAATCTCGGCGTTGTAGTAGCGGCACTTCTCGTCCTCTTCGGCGGCGGTCCAGGAGCGGACGGGCTCCTTGACGTTGCGGTTGGCGTCCTTGCAGCAGACCATGAAGCCGATCTGGCCCGAGGGGTAGGTGGGGATGGTGGTGTAGGCGTACTCGACGACGGGGAAGATCTCCTTGCAGTCCTTCTTGAGCTGGGTGATGAGGGAGAGGTGGAGCCACTGGTTCTCGGCTGTGAAGAAAGAACATGTTAGCGCCAGTCGCGATAAGCAGTGAAGCTTTTGAAAAGCACAAAGCGGTCGAATAGATATGCAATGTCTGGCAGGGTACGAGTCGTTCCGTTTCTCAGAGAGACTGTGTACCCTCGCAGACATGCAACAGTTTCTAATGAAACCGTTTCGGGGCCATGCTGAACCGGAACTACCGATAGCACTGACCTGGAAAGGCAAGCGCTCGCTTCAGGCACGACTCTCGGAACCGGGGTGACCGTGTCGGGCCATCTAGCCGCCATTGATGACAGGCTAGTGGGCTGTTCCAGGTCATGCACCGGTCCGTCATCGAGGCGCGGCCTTGACCTTTCCACTGATAAAAATGAGACATACAACCTTGGGTGGTGATGACGCCGCCTTCGCGGAGGGCGTCGTGGAGGAGCTGAAAGTAGGGCTTCTGGAAGAGGCTCTCGGCGGGACCCTCGGGGTCGGAGGAGTCGGTGATGATGACGTCAAAGGTGTTCTTGTAGTCGTTGAGGAACTTGAAGCCGTCGCCGATGTGGACGGTGCTCTTCTCGTGGGTGAGGCCGGCGGCCATCTCCTTGAGGAACTGCTTGGAGACGCGGGGGACAGCCTGGGATTGCATGTTAGCTTTGGGTATAGCTTCTTCTGAATGGAATTGTGAGTGCATACCTCGTCAATGTCGCAGAGAATGGCCTCCTCGACGCAGTCGTGCTTGACGACCTCACGGAGGACACCGCCGTCACCGCCGCCGATGACGAGGACCTTCTTGGGGTTGGGGTGCGAGTTCATGGCGAGGTGGGTGATCATCTCCTGGTAGGAGAACTCGTCGCGCTCGGTGCACTGAATGACGTTGTCGAGGACGAGGACGTGGCCGTAGTCGGTCGACTTGAAGACGAGGACGTCCTGGTACTTGGACTTTTCGTGGTGCAAGACCTTCTCGACCTTGAGGGTCATGGCCTGGCCGGGCCACATGTTGGAGATTTCGCGGAACCAGCCATCTGTAGATATTAAATGGTTAGTCCAGAAGCTCAATGTGTCGTTTTTGCATGGCGCGAGCGAGCTGTGATGGCTTCGTTTGCTGGTGCTTTGGAGGAGGGGCAGCGATAGCGGGGTAAAACCAGAGCTTTCTTCGACTGTTTTGCCTTGTCTGATTTCCCGACGCAAGATAAGAAAACGTACCCTTGATGGTGGGGTGAGTGATCTCAGACATCTTGCTTGTGTGTATAGGGGCCGTAAAGGACCAATTCAAAAATCGACAATGAGTTGGACGTGGTGGTGATGGAAGAGAAAGAGAGAAAGGGCGCGCAAAAAGTCGAGCTGCAAAAGTTTTCCTCATGCGGCGTTGATGGCGCGGACGGCCGTAGCTCTCCAGCGGCTGCGGCCCAATGACAGCTTCGCCTGCGGTATAGTATGGCGGGGTACGGGTACGGGTACTGGTACTGGTACTTCCTCTGCGTTGAACTTGCTATTAGAGTAGCGGAAGCTGCTGGGAAGGGAAAAAAAAAAAAAACTGAGTCGTAGAGTCTGCAGCGCCGTCAGTTGCCGGCGGGGCACATCCTCACACACCACCAACGGGAGCCCGCGGGTATCGAGTTGAGCTGCATTGCCCAGAAAAGGCAATTTCAAGAGATTTACAAAACTGCGGGCTTTTACGACTGCATTCGCATCACCAACTGATGTGCGTGCTCTGCAGGCGCTTAAACCCGGCCACTATGGTTTTAGGGCAAATACGCCTGCTCGGAACGCCGTCGGCAGTGTCCCGCCGTATTCCGCCTCGGCGCCGTCCAGCCTCCGGGCAGCCTCACATACCGCGACCGAGCTTGACATTGTTGTGCCAATAGGTAGTCGGTAGACCGTGGAGAATCAGCTCAACCCTCCGCGCCCAAGAGCAATCAATCCCTCATATCGCTTGCGGGCTAAGCCACGAGCTATCATGCGCGATGCTCTGTCGACAGCTGTCACACCCAAAAATAGACACGCGAGCTCAAGCAAACAAGAGCTCAAACAACATCGCAGACTCGCGCCAACGCCGACACCATGCACCTCGTTCTGTTGAGCCCTCTATTGGGAAACACCAAGACTTGCCATGCAGAAAAGGCAGTCGTTTGAAACAGCTGCCCCGCCGCCAGCTAACGACTCGCAGTTATATGCCAGAAGAATCGTTATTGATTCAAGGGACATTACCAATGCCGTGCGCTACAGGGAACAAGCATCTCCATCCGCCCCATCTCCATTGTTGTTGTTCTCTGCCCAATCTGGTTGCGCAACAGGATACCCAGAATCCGCCATCGCAGACAGGGACACAGCCACAAGCCGGTCGGAAACGAGTTGGCACTTGTCTCCGAGTTTCTTCAGCTCCCATCTCGACAGTGTTGCCCATCAAGTCGCCGCAATTTGCCGGGAAATGGCTGCGTGGTTGAGCTCGCGTTGCTGACTGGGATACTTGCGATTGCAGGGCCACTGCCATTTACCTTCAAGCCCCTGTCCATGACGGTCAGCAGGCTGCAAGGCACAAGTCTCTTGTGATAGCGCCCCTGGTTTGCGTTGTCCAAGGTCGAGCCCTGATTCGACTCTTCAACAACGGCATCGACATCGACACCTTTCCCGACCATGTTGGGCATGTCAGCCGGCGTGGCTTCTGTCGCCATGTAACCGGGTGCTGCGGGAGTCAATGCCGTGATGCGACACTAGAGTTGTCTTGATGTGTACAAAAGACCTCGGGAGCTAGCCGCTGCGATCCGGCATTGCTGGCGTCAGTTTTTCTGGACTACGGAGCCTCATGCTTACTATTTTGCATCGTGTACATGTATAGCCCATCTTTTCCCAGCAGAATATAAACGTGACCCGCTGCCTTGCTTGTGTGGTGCCGACCGCCGTCACAGAAGAAGACGAGTCTCTTGCATTTCCGGGAATCAGGAAGAGCAAATCCCCGCCCTTCATGACCAAGGAATGCAACGGATCTTCGCTTAAGTTCCAAACCACTCAATTTGGCTCGGGGCATTTCTTCAAGCTTATAATGGTCTGCCCATTGGCCTCCATTGCATATACCAGCATACGCTGCTGTTACTGTACAGTAGCAGCATGCAGGGCACTTAGATTGCTGATGACGCAAAGTGGACCAGCCTTTTCACTCAAATATGTTGTATGCTGCGACGTTGGTTTGACACCTGGCGTTGGCCCCCTGTACAGAAGCCACAGCAATTAACAATGTCGCATCACACCCTTGGTTACATGTACAAGCTGCGTTAAGTTTCGCTGAAAAGCTTTGGCGGCCGAGGCTGCAGCGATATCAGGCAGGTGATGCCGTATGGAGCAAAGTCCCGCTGACGACACCCCGGCTGGCCTCGAAGCCACTTCCTTCGAAGGAGCATGCCCTTGTTCTGCTCGGCCGCCAGCTGCACAAAGCGGCCGGCATCGATATCAGGAACCCCTGAAATGGCTTTTGCTGCCCCCTTCAGCGAACGAATGCTAGTGTTGAAGATGTGGAAACGCTAATCATGCTACTTGCCCTCTCGAGTAAAGACCAAGAGGTAAGCTGGATTTGAGAGTCCATGTTATGTGGAGTCGGTCACACGGGCGACGATTTCGTAACGGGAATACTCAGAACCGCCAGTATAGCAATTGAGTAGGCATTGGGGACTTTGAAGCATGCCCAGATGAGCGCCGAGCTGATGTCGCGCCTGTTACGGGTAAGGGGAGTTGTGCGCATCTGAAGAAGCGGTTTCTTGCTCAGATCCGAGGAGACGTTGGCTTTGCCTCGCGCAACGCAGTCGGGCTCCGGGCTGGTGGCCGCATATCCGGCTAGCGTTGCAGCGGCTCAGGCACAACTGAAGGATGGTAGTTAGGCTGTGAGGTCGTGGCACCAGGAGCTTCTGGGTTAACTAGCACAGCCAATTTGACCATTTTGTCTCCTGCTCGGCCACCTGCTCGGCGCTGTCTTGCAATTGCAACATGGTCGTTGTCTTGGGTCCAAAATGTCACTCTAGGTGCTGCCTGTCATCAATGCTCCATATCAGTCCTCCGTCGGTGGTGAGTAAATGAGGCCTGCGACCCCCATGCCGTTCTAATAGGGCCAACAGGCCAGCCGACCTTTTTCTTTTTTTGCGGAAGAGGGCCGGTCCACAGTGAGACATTACCACGACAGGGGAACATGGCTTGGAAGGCCGAAAGAAAGAATTTTGGGCTGCTTGGCTTGCCCCCAAGTTCCCCCTTGGAGCCCTGGTCCCCATCCTGACCACTGGGTCCACAGGCGCCACATCTTCCCGTCCTAGCGTGGTTGAAAGACTCTTTTTCGGGGCCCATATCGCGTCGAGTACCGGATGGAATGCAGATGTGCTCCGCAAGTTGAGAGTTTCGGTACAGTTGCTCTGGTTCTTGGGGTTCCATTTTCTGCATGGGCAAAGCTGGATTTTGGGACGCTGGGCGGCGGGTGTCGGTGAGCATATCGACGGCGGGCTGCAGGAGGATCACACGTGTGGATTGTCGATTTCTTCAGCTCTGAATGACTGGTTCCTGCGAAGATCGTCAGCGGTGCGCAGCAGAGCGGGCACTGCAGCGTGCCAAATTGTCAGCCCGGGCTGGGCGGTGAGCCGTCAGATGCGCACCAAGAAGGAACAGAACGCCACAGAGACAGAACGAGGCCGGAGGCCGGACTGTTTGGGGCTGACCCCGAGTTTCTGCTTGGCTTGTGGCTTGTAACCAGCTTGTGGCTTCTTTTCTGGCGACACGTCCGAGCCGGACTGGGTTCCCCGTGCAAGCTGCACAGCGACCCGCCGCACATTAAGAGTTGCGCCGACAGCGCCAGGGGCCCAGGGCTAGAGTCTGTTCTCCGTTGGCTGATCACTGGCAGGTCAGTTGGTGGGAGCGAAGGGCTGGGCCTGAGGATGACGGTGTGCGCTAGGATAAGGATGAGCGAGCGAGAGCATCGGGATTAGCGAGGCACGAATGACACTCTGTCTCGGGGGTCGTTGCAGCAAGAGCGTCTGCGGGTGCTCGCAGTGACATGCAGTCTCCGCAGTTAGTTAATGCATGTCTTAACCTGGCTTTTCGGGAGGCTGAGATGCGGTGCATGCCGGCGAATCGTTGGTGATGAGGAGCGGCGGGCGGACGCTTTGGTACCAAACGAGGAGCCGTGGATGAGCGGCCAGGGACAGGGGTCCGGGAAAGGTTTGATTTGTTTTGCGTTGTTTCTTTTTTGTTTTCGTGTTTGCGGCGAGCACAGAGTATGTATGGCTGCTGGAAGCATGTAGTGGTGTTTCGATCCAAAGGCAATCATGGCTCGCCGGCAGGGATGTGTGCGGGGGCCGGAAGCTGCGGGTTGAGCGAGCTCGATGTGATGAAAGGGAAGTGGGAGTGCGAATCGTCATTTTGTACTCCGTGAGCAGTTTGCTTGCATATGTGACGGACTACTGAGTATGTAGCATTTTTTGTTGGAATCTGTGGCCGGGCGGGCGGCTGCTTGGTGTCGAACGTGAGTGCGAGTGTGAGTCTGTGCGGCTCCGACTTGGCAGGCACTGACGCTACGGGCCGCCGCAGTGCAGGCTAGCTAGCAGGTGATGTCGAGCGTCTAAGTGTTGGTTGACAGGCAGGCGAGTTTGCTATTTGTGACGGCAGGCTGTTGAGGCGACGGAAAAGGGGAGGGTTAGGTGTAGATGTGTAAGGCATGATGAATGTGGGAAGGGGGATATGACACTGGAGGAGAGTGCAGGTTTGGGGGGCAGCTGGCAGATTGCAAACGGTGGACCGGCCGCAAACGCAGCCGCGAGGGAGGCAGTCGGCGCATATTCAGCAACACAATCACGAGCCATGACTTGTCTTGGCCATCTACGTACCGAGGGCGCGAGTCAATGCCATGAATCCATGAATCTATGATAGATGGACAGACTGTGGCGGCAGTGTCACGGACGGTGGAAGGTATCATTCGGTCTGTGTGAGATGTGCGGCGATGGCGCTAGGTAAAGCAGGTGGACAGGCGGGCGGGTGGGCACGGGCACAGAGGCTGCCGGAGGGAGGGGTTTGAATGGCAGGGAGGGCATGGAGATGACGGAGGGTCAATGTGTTGTTTGCTTGGAGAGCCATACGAGGTCTATTGATGATGGCGCAGGACGGCATTGACGGGACGTACGGCACGTACGGCGCCAGCCTATCAGGTCGGGTGATGTGCGTCGATTACAGACCAGACGGACGAGGTCTGAAGCTGAGGCGTCAAGGTGAGGGAGGGAGGGAGGAGGCAGGCAGGCAGGCAGGCGAACGCAGGCTGCAGGCGAAATGCAGAGGGTGCGGCTGCAGATGCAGAGTGAAACGAGGCGTGGGGTGAACGGGGTGAATGGGGTGATGGGTGACAAAGCAGCAGGTCATGATGTGCTTGTGCATGCATCCATGTGCCAGCATGTGTATATGCCGGCTATTGTAACCCGTCGAAATTGAAGAATGGCGATGCCGGGAGAGAGGCAGGCCGTGGCGGTTTTGCTACAGTAAGTGATGGTGAAGCTGCTGCAAGGAAATAGATGAGGATGTACTCCGTACCTTTTGTTGGTAAATAGCAGGAGAGAGTACTTTACACCTGGCTAGCTGCGGAGGTTTAGTTAGCACGTCGTCCCGCCTTGGCCGCTCCCCGGGGGGGGGGTTCCCTAGGCCTTGTGCCTGCAAGGCGCTGAAGGTACCTGGGCAACTGGGCAGGTACTTTTGGGCAGCTGGTAGGGGGGGTAGGGGGGCCAATGGAGCCCTGGGCTGGGCTGGAGACTGAGGCCAGCCACTAAAGCAAGCCGCCCACATCGGTCGCCGCCACCACCCGAGTAGGGGTAGGGGGTAGCTACGGAGTACGTAGTACCACCGGAGTGCACTACATGTGCGGATTAGATGATGTGATGTTTGGTAAGGGTTGAGCAAAATTAAACAAAACATAATTATGACAATTGTACCGAGTAACGAAACGAGAATAACAAACAATGATCCTCTTGTACACCAAGTTGTCTCCTCAATGCCAGGGTACACCCAAGAGGGGGCAGCTGCTCTACCTGTAACCCCGTACAGGTGAATCCTCACCTTCCAGCCAAGGCCCTAGTTAGTGCATTTTGATATCCATATTCATTGAAACGTCTCTATCCTCCATGGTGCACGCAGCTAGTCATGGTTCGACTAACTAATAATAATCCTTTTACTACAGAGTACTGGCATCAAGTATCGTCTGCTCTCATCTTTATAGATTAGTTACTGTGTCTGGCCACCCTTTTTTTTTTTTTTTTTTTTCTGGCTGACCCGCCTGCCAGAGACTGCTCCATCCCCCCATAACCCCCCTCCTCTTCCTCCCACACAAGGCCGCCCGGCCGTTCTTCTTCAGACTGAGTATATTGCCTGGGCTTTATTACTGGGACTATTTACAGTGGATTTGGCTTACTCGTACCAATTGAACTAATGGGGGTTCGTTCAGTCCCTCTTAGTATTGTACCTGCTACCAGACCACCACTAACTACTCAGTACATGCTGACCCTGGCCTGGCCCTCATCCGCTTCCGTCTTTCGCTTCTCGCATTTTATTTTTGCTAAAATCCCCTGCTCTCTCCTACACTGGCTTGCTTTCTCATTGTTTTTCTTTTCTTTTTCTTCCTTTGTCTCCTGCCTGCCTCTTGACTGTGCTGCCTCATTCCAAGACTTGGTCTTGCTTGAGATCATTGGTTGACAGCACAGCCAAAAGGAGAAAAAAGAAAAAAAAAAAAGAAAAAAAAGAAGAAGAAGAAGAAGAAGAAACATACCAACCAGAGAACAAGGCAAAATCAAGAACAAATAGGAAAAAAGAAAGCGAGACACTGCCGCTGTGGAAACTTGCGACTTGCCCGCCACCAATTCTCCCTTCGCGACTGTCGCCCACCACCGCAATCCAGAAGCCCCATCTCCGCTACGCTTCTTTTGCTGCTGCCGCTGACAGTCATTTCTTTTCTTCTCTCTTACTCTCTTACTCCCTTCTTCCCATCGTCTAATTCTCTTCGCCTCTTTCATTCTCGGAACAAAAGTCGACACCCTCCTCAAGACGCCCGTCATCTGTCGCTATAGCCCCTCGCCTGTCGCCAGTTTTTTTATTTTTGCAGCAAAATCCAGCGCCGCGCCGAGCCTCGACACACCTCACCTGTTCCATTTTCCCGTCCGCCAACGCCGCAGCTCCCGCTTCGTTCACGGACCCCGCACGACTCTCGACTCGACCCGACTCGATTCGCCCTCTCGCTCTTCTCCTCCGCTCTCTACGCTTAGCTTTCGACCCCCTCGCCCTCCACGAAACTGGCGCCGCCGTCGATTTCCTCCGGTAGATCCTGTAGCCGCCTCGGCTGTGGAGGCATCTGTCCCTCCTTCGACTTTGCCGCCATGTGCTTTGGCAGTCGCAAGAGCGACAGCGGCGAGGCCCGCTCCCGCGAGCTCGACCGCATGATTCGCCAGGATGAGCGCCGCATGGCCAAGGAGGTCAAGCTCCTGCTGCTCGGTGAGTCTAGAAATGTCCTCAGCCTGCCGCCGCACAAGCCCGAGTACCGGCGCAAATGCAACCCTCACCACCTGCTTCCGTCGCAACTGCAGCTCCAGCTACAGCTACAGCTATAGCTTCAGCTGCCGCTGTGGTGACAGCAGGTTCCGATTCCGCCTCTGCCCGTGGTTCCTCCACCCCGGCTTCGCCTCTGTCACACATGTCCTCCTGTGGAGTCGGCAGCCCCCATTGCGCAATCCCTGCCCGTCTCAGACTATTGAAGAAGCTATGTGATGTGATAACCGGCTGCTAACCTCGTGTCACGTCTAGGCGCCGGAGAATCTGGAAAATCGACCATTCTGAAACAGATGAAGCTCATCTATTCCCAAGGCTTCAGCAAGAGCGAACGGCTGGATTGGAAGCCCGTCGTCTTCAGCAACATTGTCCAGTCGTTTCGAACCATCCACGAGGCCATGTCGGAGCTCAACTACGAATTCGACAACCCTGATAACGAGGTAAGCCAGCCTCTGATCCGGTCGCCTCGTCGCCCCGTCGCATCGCTTGGCTTGCGACCCCCCACGCCTTGTGGCATTGATCTGCGCCGGAGTTCGTGTCGTCGCACATGCACGCGTATGAGCCTTCCGAGAGCGGAATTGCTAACGCCATCTGCAGAAATACATGGCGCATATCCTAGTCGAACACGAAATCAGCCCAGAAGAAAAGCTTCCGCAAGATTACCTCGGACCCATCAAGAGCCTGTGGCAGGACAGCGGCGTCAAAAAGGCCATTGCCAAGGGAAACGAATATGCGCTGCACGACAACCTAACCTAGTAAGCCATCGCGGCTGTCAATCCTCGCCGGACTACTTTGCTGACGTTTCCAAGCTTCGTCGATGACATTGACCGAATTTGGGCCGATGGCTACGTCCCCAATGACCAAGATCTTTTGCGCTCGCGACTGCGCACCACTGGTATCACCGAAACCACTTTCGACCTCGGACAGCTCACATACCGCATGTTTGACGTTGGTGGCCAGCGTTCCGAGCGAAAGAAGTGGATTCACAGCTTCGAGAACGTCAACTGTCTGCTTTTTCTCGTCGCGATTAGCGGATACGACCAATGCCTGGTCGAAGACAAGGACGGGGTTAGTACACGGCACAGCACTGCTTGTGCGTCATTCGGGCCAAGCTAACATGCGACAGAACCAAATGAACGAAGCCCTAATGCTGTGGGAATCGATAGCCAACTCGCACTGGTTTACGCGATCGTCGATGATTCTCTTCCTCAACAAGATGGACCTGTTCCGAGAGAAGCTGCCGCGCAGCCCCATCACCAAATACGGCTTCACCGACTACCATGGGCCGCCGGACGACTACAAAGCGGCCAGCAAGTACTTCCTCGACAAGTTCAAGGCGCTGAGCCGGAACCCCGAAAAGGAAATCTATGGCCACTTTACCAATGCCACCGACACCAACCTGCTCAAAATTACCATGGGCTCGGTACAAGACATGATAATCCAGCGAAACCTGAAGCAGTTAATACTATAAGGCAGATCAGCGGGGTCGCGTGCTGTCTTGATTTATTTCAAATCACGGCAAGCACATTCTCACTATCTTATGCCCTGTCCATGTAGCCGCGGGGGCGCTTGGACATGTATTTTCTCGGATGAAATTCATGTATGATTACGGTATTCTTACGGCCTCACATACCACCCACGTCCTTCATTTACATTTCTTTTATTCTCGACACTTTTTTTTTTTCATCTTCTCTTTTCTCTTTCAGCGCGGACGCTCTTTTTACGACTTTTCATAGCGCGGCATATGCCAACTTACTGGCGAGGAATGGACCTCTACGTGGCTAGCCGAATGACATCAGCCAAAGCGGATGCACAGATGTCCGTGTCTCTCCTGACTTGACGGGACGAGAGTTTTTGCTTGTTGTCTTTACCTGGTCTAGAAAGACGGACGGTGATGCTTCTAGCGGCGACGCGGATGCAACGACGGTTTATTTGTGGTGATACCCCCAAGGATGGACGGAGCTGCCCTGTTTTCTTTTCTATTTTCTCATCTTTAGAGTGCGGGAGATTTTATCCATCAAGCGATGCTCTTTTTTTTTAACCGCTATTCTTGTTTTGTTTGGTGGCATTTTCTTCATTGTTAATATGAATTTTTTTATTCTGCGCCTTCTCTTTTTCTTTAGGTATACATGCTCCTGGGGATAGAAGATGGATGAAGAGGCAGGGAGCAAACAGCACAAAGCAGTGGAGTGGCGAGCGCATTGGTAGATTCTTTTATACAAAATACAATACCAATAAGAGACAGATTCTGAAATGTTGAGGTGAAAGTTGGTCATGTTGGTGGCGGGTGAATGGGCTGATGTTGCCTGAGGCGAGTGAAGCAAAGGGCGGATCGGATGCCGATGCCAGGAAGCTCTGCATGTGACGCCGGTAGGACAAGCCACTTGATCTGATTTCGGCGCAAGGCGTATTTATCCGCGCATTATGAACAGGTTAATGACAAGAATTATTGAGATTGAACGGATCGATCGATGACAGCTAGGAGAGTGGAATGATACGCTTTCAGGGCATCACCAGATGCATCCGAAGATTTCTCCTCTTTCGCGTAAGTGAAGGCGGGGGAGGGGGGGGTACCCGCTCTTTCTTTTCATGCATCCTGGAACCGAGATTTCCGGGTCCGTATATGTTTTGTACAGAGTACGCGTACTGCAGATGTGCATCAATCGTCACCGGTGCGGGGACGGCTATAATGATGTAATGCACGTCGTGTGTCAACCATCTCCTAATTTCTATTGAAAGCATCTACAGGATAACTCAAACTCAGATAATTGTTTGATTTCTAGCATCGTTGTCAGTTTAACTTTTCTGCTAGCTTGTTGTCATGCGTGGCATCTTAGTCGTCTCGATGTCTCTCAGCACGAGGAGAAGAAAGACGGGACGATGACGCATCACGCCGATGACTTTCCCCAATACTGGATATTCTCCGGCTCAATTACCATGGAAATAGCCAAATAAGCATGGATTCAAAGACAATAGTGCCATGGTAGTACGCGGGAGAAAGGACTGCGCCACCCTGCATGTTCCTGTTGCTGTCGCTCTTCAGCTCCGTGCTAGCCGGACTGGCTTTCCCCGCAGCGGCAAGCTCCAAGCTTCCGATGCAGTGCAGCTGTCACACCCCAGGCTAGCTTTGGAGCTACGACCGACCACCCTCGAACGAGCTCAAGCTCAGTTGTTGACATTTTAAAAGTCTGCCATTTGCACGCTCACTCCCGCCGTTACATCTGTCGCCTTCATTTCGTCGCTTGCAGATCCTGTGCATACTTTGTGCAATATCTCGAGATACGCAGAGAAAGCGGCAAGGACGCAATGGTCGCTGCGAACAAGCTCTTGGCCGCGGCTGGCTTCGCCGTCGCGGCTGTGGCTGCAGACGGTGATGCGATTGCCAACGACACGTATTTCTACGGGCAATCGCCGCCCGTATACCCAGCGCGTACGTACTTCCTTACATATATTCCCAGTTAACCGCTCGATCGGGCCAGTATACAGAAGCGAGAGATGTCGCTGACACACACACACGCAGCTCAAATGTCCAACCCCGGACCCTGGGCCGCCGCCTACGCCAAAGCCAGGTCCCTCGTCGCGAACATGACGCTGGAGGAAAAAGTCCGGATCACGGCGGGCGACGAGGGCATCGACAACGGGTGCTCGGGCAACGTGCCCAACGTGACGCGGCTCGGATTCCCGGGCATGTGTCTGAGCGACGCGGGACAAGGGCTGCGCGGGGCGGACTTTGTGAGTTCGTTCCCCAGTGGGATACACGTTGGTGCTAGGCAAGTTTTCCACATCTCCAAAGGGAGCCATTCTTCGGGGTTCACAGCATGTTGGGTTCCTAGGCGGTGTGGGCAGAGGCTAACAGCGCATCAGCTGGAACAAGGCACTCGCCGGACAAAGAGGCGCCGCCATGGCGGATGAGTTTAAGAAGAAAGGCGTTAATGTGCTTCTTGGACCTGTTGTCGGCCCTGCGTGGCGAGTCACTCTTGGTGGGCGCAACTGGGAGGGCTTCTCGTCGGATCCGTACTTGTCTGGGTCGCTGGTCGCGCAGAGCATTATTGGTATCCAAGGCCAAGGCGTCATGACGAGCACAAAGGCAAGCAAGCATGCAGCATATTCAGGGTTTCAGTACTAACAGCAGCGTACAGCACTTCATCGCCAATGAGCAAGAGACAAATAGGAATCCCCGAGATGGCGTCGCGGCCGTCTCGTCCAACATTGACGACAAGACTATGCACGAGCTATACCTATGGTGCCTTGAACCCACAACACGCAAGAGATGTACTCTTTGCTGACAATCGTGCAGGCCCTTCCAAGACGCCGTCCACGCGGGCTCCGCCAACATCATGTGCTCCTACCAGCGCATCAACAACTCGTACGGCTGCGCCAACAGCAAAACCCTCAACGGCCTGCTCAAGACGGAGCTCGGCTTCCAGGGCTTCGTCGTCTCCGACTGGGGCGCTCAGCACACGGGCAAGGCGGGCGCGCTCGCCGGCATGGACATGGCGATGCCGAACGGCAACGGGTTCTGGGGTGACAAGCTCGTCGAGGCGGTCAAGAATGGCTCCGTGCCCGAGTCGAGAATCACAGACATGGCTACCAGGTATGAATCTTCTTAACCTGCCGTAACGTCCGGTTGGTTTACTAACGGTCTGCTGTCAGAATCCTCACGCCGTGGTTCCAGTTCAAGCAAGACACTGAAATCGCCAAACCGGGCCACGGGTTTCCCAAAGACCTCACTAAACCTCACAAGATTGTCGACGCCCGTGATCCCGCGGCGCGGCCCGTTCGTCTCAACGGCGCGGTAGAAGGCCACGTCCTCGTCAAGAACACTAAAAACACGCTGCCTCTGAAGAAACCCACGCTGCTTTCCGTCTTCGGTTACTCGGCCCAGACGCCCGACCTCAACGCCCCCGGCCGCGGAGCCCAGCAGCTCCAGTGGCAGCTCGGCGCCGGCGCCATCGACGTGTCCGAGGTCGTCTCCGGCGGCATTGGCGGCAAAGGCAACTTCTCTGCCGTCGGCATCAACGGCACGCTCTTCAGCGGGTGCGGCTCCGGCGCGACCACGGCCGCCAACTCCGTTTCGCCGTTCGAGGCGCTGAAGGCCCGGACATACCACGACGGCACGGCCCTCTTCAGCGACTTTGCCGGTGCGGACCCTGTCGTCGACGCCGCGTCGGATGCGTGCATCGTCTTCGGCAACGCGTTTGCGTGCGAGACCTGGGACCGGCCCGCGCTGCAGGACAAGTACACCGACGACCTGGTCAAGACTGTCGCGGACAGCTGCAATCGCACCATTGTCGTGCTGCACAACGCCGGCCCGCGCACCGTGGAAGCCTTTGCCGAGCACCCCAACGTCACGGCCATCCTCTTCGCGCATCTCCCCGGCCAGGACTCCGGCGCGGCGCTCGTGTCCCTGCTCTACGGCGAGGCGAACCCCTCCGGCAAGCTCCCCTACACCCTCGCGAAGAACGACACCGACTACCCCGCTCTCGCGCCGTCCGAAACGCCGGACGGCCGCTTCGCCAAGTTCCCGCAGTCCAACTTCTCCGAGGGCGTGTTCACGGACTACCGCCACTTTGACAGACACAACATCACGCCGCGCTACGAGTTCGGCTTCGGGCTCAGCTACACCACGTTCAGCCTCTCCAGCGCGAGAGTCGAGCGCGTGGCAGGCGGCAACCCCCAGGACGAGTACGCAACGGGTGCCGTAATCCCCGGTGGCCGTGCGGACCTGTGGGACAACGTCGTCCGCGTGTCTGTCGACCTGGAGAACACGGGCAAGGAGCATGCGGGCGCGGAGGTCGTGCAAGTGTACGTCGGCATGCCGGGCGATGATGGTGTGCCGTCGAGGCAGCTGCGCGGGTTTGAAAAGGTGTTTCTGGAGCCCGGTGCGAGAAAGACCGTGGATTTGATGCTGAGCAGGCGGGATCTGAGCGTCTGGGACGTGGAGAGGCAGGAGTGGAAGATGCAGAAGGGCAAGTATAAGGTGTTTGTTGGGACGAGCAGTAGAGCTTTACCGCTGGAGGAGAGTTTGGAGATTTAAAGTGTATATATGCTGGTTATAGTGTAAAGATGAATGGCTTCCTTGGATCTTGGTATCTCATCATGGATCAATGAGTCTTGGTTGAAGTTATCTTCATGTAGTTGCTTCGAGGTTGTGATCCGCATGTTGCGCCAGAGCCATGGTACGAAACAAAATTGTGTATAAATCCATCCATACAACTCGAAATTATCTTTTAATCCCACTCGCTGTGTTCCTCATGTAATTGATAAGTGTCGCGTTATGCTCATATTGTATCCGCAGTCGCACACAAGAGCCTTCAGATCTACAGCACTCACTGCAACCAGGTACGCCAATTCTCAGCCTCAAGCCTCCTAAAAGTCCACCATAGATATATATTCTACGTTAATGGCAAAAGACAAACTGGAAAACAGCCCCAGTGCTCAGTTTTGAAACCGGTCTGGGCGTGCAAATCCGGGCCCGAGAGAGCTTCGGAAGTCGCCAGTTTTTTGTCACAGCCTACCCTGTAGCGGCCGACTGCATACACACGAGCAATCCTGCACAATCTTCACGATGCGTCGGCGAACTCGAGCGCTTTTTTCTTTTTGACTTTGGCAATACTGCTTCCGAAATATGACCTCAGGGAAATCAATCAGGTTCTACGGCGTGTAACATGCTGCCGAAAAAAAAAGCATCTTCTTTACGCACAGTAACTGCCCTCCTTACAGGGTACATCGCGTCAATGCACACGACGCTGTATCGCCACCTGGGGCATACATGGTGACAAAAGACATCAGCCGCGGCGTCTACGACCATACCAACTCTAGACGGCAGTCGTCCAATTCCTCTACTCATCGTCACCGTTATTAGCTCGCCACGCCCCCTGGATGTACTCCGTTCCTCGCTTTCCTAATTTCTCTTCAGCCTCTGCAATTCCCATTACATCAACGGTTCAGAATCGGGCTCCACACATTACGCAACAAGACCGACGGGAAGAGAGAAAAAAAAATAAAAGATAAAAAAGCTTCGCCGGGCTCCACGATCTATCTGTACCCAGTATTCCAAAGGGGCGTGTCAGGAGTGTGACTTTGCACACCTACACGGCGAACAAGAGGCCCTGACTCGTACACCGAATGGGACTAAAAAAAAAGTGGCCGGAGGATACCGTTAGAGGAAAGAAGGGGAAAAGAAAAGAGAAGGCGGGTAAATTCATTCTAGACGGTCTTGTTGACCTTTATTTCTTACCGATCCATCGGCAACGCCATGCGGTTTTGCATTACTCGCGCGCGAGTCTCGGGATGGCTTATTCCCTTTTCAAGCTCGCCGACGCTTTGTCGTAACAACGTATATGCTATGCTGTTGAGAGTATTATTACTTGTTTCTGCCATGGCCGTAGTGGCAGGCAAAAAATGAGCTGACACGCTTTTTGTACAAAAATATGCAGCTCGGAATCATGTCCCTGGGCCGGACTTTACGAATACGGCATTAAAATTAATGGCAGAATGCCTGTTCGTGCCAGAAGAAAAAAAAAAAAAATGCAACGGGCGACGAACGCACCAGTCCAGCGCGCACATCGACCTGTCATTGTCGCCGTCGCACGGGAAGAACGGGTTCCCACGGGCGTAGCCGTCCGGCCCCCAATGAGAGAGAGAGCAGGAAAGAGTAAAAAAAAAAAGAAGCTTCTTCTTCCCCCTCGGCAAACCGAATCTCTGATTTCTACTCCCTGGAAATACCGTACCCGCCCATCATACCCACCGACACGGAGCAAAACCCGCGAGGTCTTTTTTTTTTTCCTGCTTGATGTTCCCGCCATCGCCAGCCCCGTAGTATCCACCGGAAGAAATAGGTCACGCGAGTAGCTGCAGCAGAAGAAGGGGAAAGAAAAAGAGCCAGAGAGATTCGAGATGCGACGGGGGTGTGTTCTGATGCCCTCATCTTTGCGTTGCGGGACTTTTGCGCAACAGGGGTCCCATCCACGACTGTGGACTCTTTTGACTCGTACAACACGATGGCAATAATAATATCGCTATTACTATTCGTTGTATTACTCCCGTGTCGATTACACGCCTCGGAATCTTGTGGGGGGGACCCTGTTTCCGATTCGAAGAAAAAGGGCGGTCAGCTTCCGTAACGGAGTAGCGAGCATTGTGAAAACACTGTACGTGACGATGTATGTACTGCACATCCGTTTACTTCCAAATCAGAGCATAACATCTTGTTGCCCGATGCAAATGAGCTGCAGAGTTAGCGCTGACATCGGAACAAGGCTCAGCTCGGCCAAGACCCGCCCCCCATCGTGTAAAGTTTTTTCGTCTTTCCAATAGTCGTTCCTGTTCAACTCGGCCGAGCACAAAGTATCCCGAGTGCGCTCTCTGTCTTGTTTTCCTGGTCGCCGTTTGACCCTGCCGAGCACAATTCAATTCCGACCTGGCGGCCAAGACAACTCTCACCGTTGCCAAGTGCCGCATGTATATCGCTCACTCATCAACCCCCGTAAGAGAATAAAGTCCGCAGTGCGACGATCCTACTACCCATCGTACCTTGTACGGCCCCCGTCGTCAGCCAGATTCCAGATAGCACTCCCCGCGCACACCCCTTGGCATCTTTTCTCGAAGGCAATATCGCCGCGTAGCGGAGCATCGGCAGCGGCAAGGTAGGCTGAGCAGGCCCCCTTCATTTGCTGCAATCACGAGTGCAGTGCCTCCGGGAGGGCGTGTATTTGGTGCTGCCTGGGACAATCCACTTGGCCAATGCAAACTAGCCCAGATACGACTCATTCACGGCGACTTTTGAGTCTCTGACCCCCGACCAGGGCGTTTGAACGCCCCCTTCGCGCGTCCGGCAGTTTTCGTCTCCCACGAACCAGTTCATCATCCTTGATCAGGCCAGGGTCTGGCATCGTCGTCACCGTAGTCGTCGCCGTCGTGGCACGCGCTATCTGGATCATCTCCCTCAGTGGGCCTGGCGCTCAATGACGGCGACGCTACCCAGATCCAGCCACGCCCCCTTCGCCCGGTTTTCACAAGAAAGGACGATTGCAGAAGAGAGTCAGCAGCCTATCGGACCCAAGGTCGCCTCTATGCTTGCCCCTGCTGCCCGCTGCTGCTGCAACCATGATTTTCGAGCTATTTGTGCCTGACGTGTGGCGGGACCCCCGGCTTCGCTTCGCATAGTGAAGAAGAAGGTGGCAGAGCCCAGTTTTCGGCGCGACCTTCTGGAAGGACGCACAGGGCAACTTTGAGCCGGGGCAGAAAGCCAAGAAGAGTAGGAAAAAATTGAGATTGCGAGAGACACCACACCACACACACGCCCCGCGGGTGGGCGTGCAGCGTTGCATCCAGCCTGGACAGGAAAGTCGCTCCGTGCTCAGGGTTCTTCCCTGCGCGATGGCCAATCAATATCGAGATTGTGCGACGTCCTCCATCGTTCTGCGACCCTGGAGGCCTGTTTATTGAACCGTGGATACTCCGTCCCACTCCGTGCTTCTTCTTTTTTTCTGGCAATAGACCCTTAACGGATGGTACCAGGCGCTGTGGGCTGCATATGCAGTTGTGCATCAGAGGCATCTTGGGGAGGGAGGGGCGTGTCGGCGAACCGGTCTTCCCATCTTCGGCAGGCAGCAAAGCGACATCGTGTGCTGCTCTGTGCATGGCGAGTTTTCGAGTGTCGTATCGGCAGATGCTGTCAACAAGCCAAGTGGGCGGCCGCCTGTAAAAACGCTGCAGCACACTGCCAGGAAGGCGATGGCCAACCACCGCCAGCTTACCTGCGCGGAAATGCCAACGGGGCGTCGTCGATTCAGGCAAAACAAGTCACGCAGCAGGAAGCGAGTGCCAACGCATGCTCGGACAGTGGCCGGAGACCAGTTACCAGATGGCTGCGGCACGTCACCTTTGTTCCCCGCAATGTTGGATCTGATTTTTTTCTTCTCGCTTTCCCTGCTTGCTCGGTTTCTATTTTTTATTCCCTTTCTCTGACCCTTTGGCCCACAACGGGCCCCGTGTCAAGTAGATGCGATGCAAGGGAGGGTGCTGCTGGTGGGCACGCTCTGCAATTACAGGCGTTGCTTTTTCTTCGGGCTCTGGCTGGACAGGTCGCGCGGAGGTCTTCCGGACAGGGTCTCATTGAACGAAATGGAAAAAGCAGGCCATTCGTCGAAAACAGTGATCGGCAGTGTGTGTCTTTAGCCAGAAGTGCAGCCCAGCCAGTCCTTCAACTGCCTGTCTGCCTGGCTGCCTGGCAGAGGATACCGAGGCACATGGAACGTCTCGCCTGAATCTGCCTCCAACAGCGAACGAGCCCGACGGTGAGCGAATCTCGGGCCAAACCCGCAGAGCAGGCGGCCTTTGACGCTGAGACATGCGGATGGGCAGTTCTTACCGCCGCTGCTGACCACTCACTGCCCGAGGTCGTATGGACAGGCAATGGAATGTGGGCGGGCATCTGCAGACGATACCCAGCACGTTGTAGCACTAGCCGCATCGGCGATAGGCCGTTACGAGACGCCCACCGTCGAGATGAGCGAGAAAATAAAAAGCAAAACCACCTAGTGTTTCTCAGGCTCCTGCAGCCCAGTATCCACCGACAGCCTCGATTCCAGCGGGGAAGCAGCTTCATGTTAAACGTGACAATAAAGGTTGCCAAGTCATGCTTGTGTTTGCTTTTGACTGGCAAGGTTTCTGATATACATAAACCTCACGATGTGGGTACCTGCAACTGACGAGTCGTTCAGATGACGCATCATTTTTACGGTTACCTCGCGGGATTTCTTTGCACCTGAGATCGGCGTCCAGTAGAGAGAGTCGGTCAAGTCAGGCAGGAGGGCAGACCGGCATGCTGGACTTGAGATGATTACAGGCCCTGCCTTGTGTTGTTGCATCCCGATCGTGCCACGGCAGGCGGCAAAGCAGCAAAGATTGCTTTCGGTGGTCGGACGGCCCGCCCCCCCCAAAAGTGGTATTGGTGTCCGCCTCGCGCAGCAAACAGAGAGCTCTCAGCCCGTGGCCAACTTTGTTCGTAACATGATGCAAGACACAACGTGCTGCTCGACGAGTCCCATGGCGAGATGTGTATGGATGGGGTGCTGCGCAGGCTGTGACTGTCTCAGTGCACGACGCTGGGCTGGCCTGGTCCACGCCCTAGATAACCACCGACACCCCCAGCCCAACCATTTTGCTCCCAGCGGGAGGGTGCGGCGGGAGCGAGATCCGGCAGATGCGCCAAGGCGAATTACGGCTGGAAACAGCGCAGGCGGCGCTAGGGCCTGAAGAGGATATACCTCCTTGGGGCGTGTGCGACAGTTGTGTCAAAATGTCTCGAGTCAAAAAAGATCCAATCAAGATCTAGGCGAGACATTTCGAAATAAAAGAATAACAAGAAAAGGACAAGGGAGAGGACGGCGAGGCGCGTGTGTATCCCTCTCTTATTTCCACCACAGCTCTGGAATGGAATCTCTCGTTGAAGAAACGTTGATCGCAGGGCGACTCAAAGTGAAAGTTCAGATCTGCCGCAGCAACTGGCATTCGCCACGTCCCGGCAGGCGTATGACGGCCGAAGAGAGCCATGTTAGCGTTGCACGGAAAAGACGAGTCGCGAGAAATTAACGAGAGATGGCTTCATAGTGCGACATGGCGTTGACAACCGTCGCATGCCGTCGCATGGCCCGCCCTTGGATGGCGCCGTCGTTACAGCGGGCGGCGTCGAGCATCGCGACAGCAGGAAGCTAAAAAGCGTTGCTGGCCGTGGAATGGCGTCTTTCGGAAAGGCCGCCTGAACAGCAATATACTTGATGGGCTGGACTGCGGCCGTCACGAGACGCGGCGCCGGCAAGGGGTGGCTGCGCCATGCAGGTAAAACCCGAACCACATGAGCGCTGGGCTGCGGTGTAAGCGTGTTGGCTTCCTGCATCTAAGTCAATCTCCAATGCGACCATACGCGTAACACGGCAGCATTACACCTGGCGTCATCTGTCCTCGTCCCTGCCACCGAGAGTCACCACCGAGAGTCAGGAATGGCGTGCGTTTTGCTGGCTAGAAGGACACTATTTCTGCTGCTGCGGCACTAGTTAGCCTGTTTGTGACAAGTGACAAGAGTAAGGCCTCGTTCAAGGGCACTGACGATGGCATTGCTTTTTCTCGTCACCCGGGCTGTATCCCCGGAGGACAGTATTGTATTTTTACATTTGGTCACATCTGACGAAACAGATCGCAGCCATATAGCCGAACGTGAGGGGACCGCGGGGGGCGTGTAATCTCATTCTGTTCTTCATCTCCCTTGCGGGACGGCACGCACACGCCCTTTGTTCATCTCATCGGCCAACCGCCGTCGCACCGCGAGGGCGGAATGATGGCTTAGCGGGCGAGAAAGCGAAGAATTAGAAATAAAACAAACAAACCGGAAATTGTGCCCTGGAATCCGGGTGCTATCGAGGCGATCAACGAACAGCTAGTCTCGGGACCTCGTGCTGCCGCCGCCCACAGGCTGAGACAGAGATGGCCAGCAGTTAAGCCACTGGCGCCATCGAAACTCGGATCATCATCGACACGAGTAATGGCGTTGCTCGCGCTGAGTTCTTCCTCTCACGCGGGCGGGAAACAAACAAATAAGCCACCGGATGGGGTGCCAATGTCTCAACGCACAGCCGGGCGCAACTGAGCGTCGTCGTTTGCTGGCTTCTGATAGGGAGAGGCGTCCGCCATGTGCCTCGAGGTCGATTGAATGCTGTGATGCGTCATTTTTTTTCTTCTTCTTCTTTCCGTATTGCGCAAGATCATCTGCGCCTGAGTAAAAAGTATGGTAATAGAATGCATTGTCGTCATGTTTTTTAACGGGGGATAGACGCGGGAAACGTGACGATGTGAAAAACGTTGCCGTCGGATCGTTTGACCCTTCTTTTTTGCTTGCTTCTTCCTTGACAGCTGGCAGCCCCGTTTGCAAGAGGCCAAACGGCTCACGGGCCTGCGCACCCCCACCGAATCTAGCCGACGGGCCGTTGATCGCGCTCGCATCCGACTACAGCCCGTGAATGGGAGAACGTGCGAAATGAATACTATGTTTGTGAATATACTTTTGCAGCGAAATACTTTCTGGTCTCTCGCAGTGAAAAATTAAAGGGACCACAAGGGTTTTCTGTTACTCACCAAAAAAAAGCATGTCTCTGCAGCAAAAGACAAATTCGGCAATGCCTGAGCCGCACCGGCAAAGATCTGCGCCTGACCAACTTTGGGCCTGCATGCAGGCTCGCTTCCCATCTTTGTGCCACAGACTCATAAATCTGGGTGCCCATCGGACTGTCTGCTTCGCTGGCATGTCACGCAAAGGGGGTACCTACCGCGCTGGTATAATCATAGATAGACTGGGCCCCATGCAGTGTGTCACAGAAACTCCAATATATCCCGCTTATACCTGCGACTTGGAGAAGAAAATAAAGTAAAAGTGGCCTGAGGACTGGGGTCAGCCTGATTAATAAACGAAGCACGCCTATGGAGAGACATTCATGTTGGTGAAAAAAAAAAAAACCCCTTTTTTTTTAAAAAAAAAAAAAAGATAAAAATAAATAAAATACAAGATAACAAGCAACATGCCTTGGATGACGGTGGCGCGCTAGTTAGCAGTTGTCTAACATGCCCACAATATTCTTTCAACGGTGCCTCATGTTTCGTCGCCCTGGCGCAATCTTTCCTACAACTACTTCTTTTTAAAACGGTCAAATGGTCAGGTGATTAAGCCACGGGCGCCTCCTGCGGCCAAGAAGCAGCTGGGTGGCTGAAATTTTCCATTTCCGTTGCCGGAGAGAGGAAGAGTAGTGAGGCTTTGCCGGAGGGGCTGAGAGAAGACAAAAATGCTTTGCTTCGATCTAAGTTGGCTAATGAGCCCCATCGCGCACACCCTCGCACAAAAGGTGTCGTGGCCATCGGGTGGCTCATGTTCCGTTCCATCAATCACAGTCACACGGAATCACCTGTAGATCTCGCAGCGGTGAGCACGAGGCAAGCGGGCGGATGCTGCTGCGTTCCGGCCATCGTAGCAAAGGGGGCGCCGCTTTCCAGGGCCACAGATCCGTCCTGCAGTCAGCCTCTTTGTACTCTTGATGGCGTCGCACGGCGCCACGGGCTGAATGGCATGAGTGACAGGACAGAGAAGAAAAAAAAGATTATTCGGGGCGATCAGGAGGTGGAGGGGGGCGTGTGGTTTCGACAATGTCAATTTCTTTTTTTTTTTTTTTTCAAAAGAAAAAGAGAGCGCCAAGCAAGCCAGTAAAATCATGCCCGACCACGGCTTCGTTGCATAAAGAAACTAGTTTAGTTGTTTGATAGCATCACTCACAAAACAGCACATGCGCCGGCGTTCCGAGGAACGCGTACGTGCCCGCCAAGCCAACCGCACGCCCATCTCGCTCAAACACGCTCCACTACGCCTCAACTGAAGAGATTGAATCGCAACGGACAAGGCAGACAGACCTAAACGGCGGGCCACGGCGATGATGCCTGAGTGCAGTCGCCTAGGCGAGGCACGCGGCACCACCACCGCTATGGCGTGGTGGATGGGGTGGCACAAGCCAACGTAGTTATACATTTAGTTGAGGGACCGAGGGTAGGAAGTCGCGAAAGGGATCACCGAGGCGGCCAAGGGCACCCCCATGCCCGCTGCCAGCATACCTGATAACGCTAACCGAACGTCAAGACAATGACGCACGGCTGCGGTCGAGTTCCGTAGTGGCATGTCACTGGCGTCAAGGGGTAGAAAGGCGGACTATTTGCACGGCACAGCAGCGTATTGACTTGCTTTGCTTTGCTTTGCTTTGTTTGCCGTGGCTCGCTCTCCCTCCAGCAGAGATGCCCCCCCACGCCAGGCGCTGGACAACACTGTACATTGAATTCGCATACTGCCCAGCGCCGCACAACGTTCTCTTGTTATTCCCTTGTTTGCCACGCCGTTCAGGGCCCCTGATTCGTGGCTGCACGGAGTGCTGTCAGATCTATCGCGTCCTGCGACCCGCACAGACGCCCTCGCTCTCCCGGTATGCATGGCAGCACAGCACAGTCCACCATCCACACCCCGTCCGCCAAACCAAGGAAAGAAAAAAAAAAAAAAGAGAAAAAAAAACGAGAAACAACACACAGCATCCCCCAGTCCAGGACCCCTGGCTGAGATGTGCGATCGGCGATGCAGGCAAACACTGGAGCGTGTGGCGTAGATGCGAGCCATGCCAGTCTGGGAAAGACTCTGCGATTCCGTGCAGCGCATAATTGTCCAAGGGTGTGCAAAAACAGACCCGTCATTTACCAGGGTATGGAGGGAACCCGAGCCAATGTTTGCGAAAAAAAAAAAAAAAAAAAAAAAAAAGAAGAAGAAGAAAAACAGAGAGAAAGCGCCTCTGGTACAATGTCAATGCGAGCGACAAAGACAAAGACTGAGTGAGATGCATCTGCGTCAAAATTAAGGGCCGCTGTTATGTTAAGGGTCCAATAGCTGAGCAGTGGCTGGTTTGTGTCCTCCCTCGCCGAGATGGGCATCGCAATTCCCGTGTGAAATGAAAAGAGGGACAGACTGGCATGCGTTGGCCATACTAGCTTTGAAATCTGATGGAGAAAGAGGACCGAAAAGAACTGGTCAAAGGCCACCGACAATATCGCAACAGTTACGCCAACCTCATTCCGACATGGGGAGAAGTCTCTTCTCTCAATCGCTCTTGCAACTGCTAAACTAGGGCCCTGCTAGCGGTGTCAGCTAAAATGGCTTGCATATAGAGCTGCGCGACACCGCGCCTTGACACGACGGGCAGTAAGAAAGGAGAGAGGGAAGAAAAGTGACATGTCTCATCGCAAAATAAGGCTCCGATTGTTTGCTTTTCTCCTCCCCCTACCCTCCCCTCAATCACCAAGAACGTTGCCTCGATCCGCCACGCTTGCGCGCCCAGATTTGTAGTTATGGGGGTGGCTTACAACGACTGACTCGGTCCTCGAACGAACGTTGCGCAGGACACGTGGAAAGTACTATTAGCGCGGCGAGCGTTTTCTTCCAAGCCCCTCGCGGTATATAGTTTTCAGTCTCTTTCAAAGTACACTGCCAAATGGAAGCATAACATGGCGCAAGTATACTACCCTGGTGGTCCCTAACTATTGTTTGAGAACCTATGCAGGTTTCCTGGGACAAACAGGACAAACAAAGGACCGGGCAGTGTTATCCGGATAAGACCCTGCATAATTCCTTTTTTTCGTTTCCTTCTCCCTCCCTCCCTCAGCGCCCAGACGGCACCATTGTTTCTCCGTCCTTGCCCCCTGGAGTAGCACTCGCCAATCTCTCCTTGTCATAACTAGAGTAAGCAGGGTCTCAGGGTCTCAGGGTCTCAGGGTCTCATTCATTCTGTTTTTAAACATGCACGTCAGCGCCGAGCCCTTCGACGTCGTCACAGCAGCCAGCTTGTATCGGCTAAGCAGTGAGATTACAAATCTAAAATAAGGACTTTGGACAATGAGTGATGTGCATGGCCTTTGTTTGCCAGTCTGCTTGTCTGCTATAATGTGCCGGCAGCCAGTTATTTCTTGGTAAAACCAGCACTTGAGATGTGGCCCGCCGAAGGTTGAGTTCGTGTTTCCCAAGGGAGAGGTCCGACTAGTGACGGATCGTGTCCAGGCCGAAGCCAAACGCTTGGTATCAACTCTCGAGGAAATGGTAACTGCTCTCCTGGCGATCAGCAGGATAGCTAGGAATCAGAAAAATTTCCTCGGTTACTGGCATGGAGGATTTGTTCAAGTCGCTGCCTGCTCCTGTGTAACATGGGCGCTGCTTTGTCATGTCTCGCAACGGCATTATGTTTTATCCTGGATCTCATCTGGCCTCGGTGGGGGACGAGGAGGTAAATCAAGGAACAAAAAAATAGAGAGAGAGAGAAAGGGAGAGTATATTAGTTGCATGGCGATATTGCAATGTACCGAACCGTGATAACGTACATGTGTCTGGCCATGCGATATGGGGCGAGTTCTGCATAACTCGCCCCAACTACTCCTTTTGTCAACCCTCCATCAAACAAATTCCGAGAAAACATCCGCAGCTTATGCCCCTTTCATCTACCTTCCTGTCTTGGAAGCCAGAGCAGAAATAAAAGCCAACGGGGCGGGAGGAAATGCTCCCAATACACGCCAGTTAGTCTAGTTATCTGACCGGCAGGTCCCGCTACCCACAGAGAGCGTGTGTGCTATATTATTTGGCCAAGATTGCGATTGGCAATTTTTTTTTTCTGCCCGTTATCTTTTATTCTATTTCTTCAGCTCTTCTTTGACTTTTGCGTTTTTCTGTCTGGGCTGACTACCTTTGTGACTTGCCGGAAAAATGCATTGCCAAGGCTTTTCCCCATTCCTGCAACAGGTTAAAACGGACGAGCTCTCTGGCTGGATGTGGAGGGCAGGACAGAAAGGCTAAAAGAGGTGTATGAACCCTGAGATTTGACAGCGCCGCGACGGGCTCCCTTTGAAGGTTCATCCACCCTCGGGAAAGTGAGATGATTGCGACGGTTCGCCCTTTCTTTCTTTTTTTTTTTTTTTTTTGCTTCCTTCTGTGCTATCAGTCACAGAAGAAAATTTGTCGTAAAATGTCGCCCGCGCCCGTGGAGCGGAGCAGCATGTCACCGCTCTCCGGTGTATGGTATGTCACTGGCAAGACAAGTGCCATTGCTGCAAGTCTAGAAAATCCACGCAGGTTGGGAAGTAAAGTGCACAGATCTACAGCTTTTCGCTTTTTTAGTCCGAGGAAGTAAGGAAAGTCAAAAAGCCGATCTTCCCCCCAATATTCAGACAAGCCCTGGTCTCAATCGGAGAGGTAGCCTCTGATCCAAGATGGCATGGTCCGAGCGAGGGCTGGGTTGCCGAACAAAAGTAGAAAGGCGGCTATCGATCCAAAGATTCAAGAAGAAGAAAAACAATTAAAAAATGTTAATCTGTCATTGCACAGTACAATAAGTACGGGCGCTGCGCAAGGTAGAGTTTGCGGGCGTCGGTGAATTGATAGACACCAGGGCGTACATCTACATGGTGGGCTTTTTCTTTTTTTAAAGTTGCCCTAGCTTCTTGTTTTTGGCCTGAAATTGTTAATTATATTTTTTTTTGACGTTTCTGTGACACCGACGACCCCGCGATTTAGGACAAAACCCAGATCGATTGCGGGATGGAGTTTCGATATGGGCGGGCAAAGTTTGTTTTTTCGTTACCCGACGCGAAACAAAGTTGGGGCCACGTCGCCCGCACGCCCGACATATTCACCCACTTCGTTCAAATATTCCGTCTCAATTACGAGTGACGGGCAGATCCCTCCCCTTCTCTTCCCCTCTGTCTCTATTGCCTGCTCTACCTTCGTCACTGTTGATGCTGTTTCCTCACCGTCTTTTGATCAGATATCTGCTGAAACAAGCGTGCAGAAACTTCAGCTGCGTCTTTCCTTTTCCTTTTTTTGGTTCATGCAATATATAAAACGTTTAGCAGGTACATACAATGTACATAGATACGCGTACAGGTTGTATGTCAAATCTTGTTCCAAATGTCTCGATCCATCGACGCTAAAACCAAAAGCACGATTTCAAAGGGCAGACTTTTTGTACGTCAAGACAAGACTATTGGATAACTAGTTGGAAACATTGATTCGCAGACCTGGCCCAACACAGGTCATGGGTTCTTCCTCCCCCCGCAACTCTGGGCTGGGTTAAAAACGTAAACTCTAAACAAGTGTCTTCCACTCACATACACGAGAATCACACACACAGCACACAGCACACAGCGCGCGCACACACCCTGCGTACACACACTTTCGCACTAGATACGGGTGGTGGTCCGGCGTACTACGGCAAACTCAACTCACCACCATACAACGCCCGCGCAAGATCTCGGCTGAAAATGGTTTTGGTGAGTTCGATGCTGCATTCCAGTCGCAGAAGATCAGCCGCCACCGCGATGCTAACCGAGCTTCCCCTCCTCTTGTGTGATTTCCGGCCTATCTACCCCGCAATTTCAACTGAGCAGGAAGTGCGGAGGAGAAAGAATCGCCCGATCTCCCTCTCTGTGCTCTCCCATACAGATGCAGATACAAATACACAAACACACACACGTAACCCAATAGGCCAAACTACAAGATTTCACATTCCGAGCACAGATCCCACGCCCGCCACCGCCCTCCTCGGTTAACTGAACTGATTTCCTGATGCGCATAAACTTCCGAGATTGGGATTTTGTCTATCCCATACTCGGCGAAAGCTGGGCGTGTGTGTGTGTGTGTGTGTGTGTACGCCCTTCTTGGTGTGTTGTCGTCCGTCCTCTTGCAGAATGGTCACGCCCAGCCGTTCGCCACTGGACCGAATCGGGTAAAACAAACATGCCAGCACACATCGATCTCATCGCTATCCCGTGTCACAAAAGCACGATCTACAAATCTCACATATGCATTCCGATGTATCACCTAGTAGTATTTTTTTTGTCAAAATTTCATTTGTTTTTTTGGAGCATATTTACTTTCAATAAGAACTGCGTCGCCGTAAACATCTTTCGCTGGTGTCTGTACCCGTAAATAGTCTAAATTCCACAATCGCAAAGCTTTGCCTCCCAATGATGATCAGAAACAATGAAAAAAAGAAAAGAAAAAGAAAAAAGCAAAATAGTCACAGAACCAACGAGCTGAGTTGCCAGTCTCTCTCACGGCAAAAGCAGAAAAAGAAAAAGCAAACGGCCACAACGGGGCTTTCCCAAGACGTCGCCAGGCTGGCAGTGTCTGATAACTGAAAAAAAGAAAGCGTGCTTCGGCCTGACCAGGTCGTAAACACAGTTTTCATGACTGAACGAACGCGTCCAAAAGAAAAATCAACAGTGAAAAGTAAAAAAGCCATCCCATCGCAATGGATCATTTGAAGAAAAAGCCAGATAAAAACACAACGCCAACGATGAATGCCCTTTGATTCCCCCCTTCGCTCGAATCTCCCGCTCGAGGTATTTGTACTTGAAACACTTGCGCGTAACACGCGCTCTATATCAATGTCGTCACCGGAAGACATGATTTTTGGGGTATTCTTTTGTTTTCAATGCTTGGGAACCACCAAGTACGCCATTGCGTCACCCGATTACCCGCAAGCCAATGCATGAATGCTGGGCGTTCTGCCCATTTTTGCGCCTGTGCTGGCCGAGGCTGCCAGGCGTCGGGGCCTCCCCGTCATTTTCGGATGCCCACTGGATCTCATCCAGGATTTCTTTCCTTTTGCCATCGTGGGGCCGAAAGACGGGGGACCCGAAGCTTCCTGTGAGACCCTTTGCTCGCAAGTGCGTAGCCAAAGGGGGCTCCACAGGGCAATTTTCTTTTGCGTCATCCACAGATGGTGCCTTGCGCCACATGTTTCTTAGTTGCGCTCCTCAGTCTTGGGTCGCAGAGATCGGGCCTCGAGTTGGCGCTTGCGCTCCAATTTGGCGTAGTGCAGGCCGCAGGCGTTGCACAGGGTGCGGGCGCCGTCGGGTCCGCGTCGCCATTCGGGCGTGTCGATTCTGTTGCAGCTGTGGCAGCGGCCAGGAGGGGCAGCACGCTGTTCTTGTTAGCTAATAGTTTCCGTCGTGGTTGAGAAAAGTGACTTACGCCTCGGCGCTTCTTGACCTCATTGACCGGGTAGTGAGGCTTCATGCCGTCGTTGTACATGGCGACATCGTGGTTCTCCTCGTAAGGACCCTTGGCCTTGGCGGAATCGCGGGCACGTTCGTTCTGAAGCGAGGTCTGGACAAGCTCGCGAACCTGCTCGAGCGATCGCTTGACGTATTCGACGTTGGCGAGCATCTCGCTTACTTCGCGGTCGCTGGGCAGGCGGTCAGAGCTGGGCTGGCCACCGGGCTGATCTTGGGCGGCGCGGCCATAGGCCTCGGCGAAATTGAAGATTGTGCGCGAGTGCGAGCCGACCTGTAGATAACTTGTTAGTACACTGCAGCTTGGCAGGTGGTAGCGGGCAAACTTACCCGGCTGAAAGCCTCCTGGTAGCTCCAGTTGTCGTAGTGTCTGGGAGCGGTCTCGAAGCGGCCGCGGGCGTACGAGGCGTGGTCGCCGTGCGTGGGCGGGCGAGGGGCGTCGTAGTGCTCGTGGCGGGGAGAGATGGGATATCCGGGAAGAGCCATCTGGCCGGGAGGGAGATGGCTGGGCTGGTAGGGGTGAGAAGTAGGAGCGGCCGCGGGCTGAGGGTAGCCGCCAGAGACGGAGCGGTGGTCGTGATGCATGTGGCCGTGGGGAGGGCCCTCGGGCTTGCCAGGCGGCGTTGGCCTGCGGTCAGTCACAGGAGGCAGACCGGGACGGCCGCTGAAGGGAGGTCTGGGAGAGTCGGCAAAGGCGGGGATGGCATCCTGCCTTGAAGGGAACGAGGCAGGGTGCAGAGGCTGGGGCGAGTGCGAGTGCTTGTCCGACTCGGGGTACTGGCGAGACGGAGGAGCAAAGGGCGAAGGCAGGCCGCCGGAGCTGGGCTGAGGAGGCATGCTGGCGTGCGCGCCGTGTGCGCCGTGTGCGGGAGGAGGATACTGGCCAGGACGGGCACCGGAGATGACTTCTGAGATGGAGGGCAGAGACTGGCGAGCGGGCGCCTCGCTGGCGCTGTTGGCGCTGCTGGTGCTGCTGGGCTCGTCGGCAGGCCGGCGAGGTTCTGACGAGGAGATCATGCTGGGCGCGGGCGAGTGAGCCGACGTGCGAGGAGGGTAGGCAGAGGCGGCAAACGAAGGCGGTGGTTGATAGTGAGAGCTTGGTGTGAGTACAGAGGCAGCTGCCATGGCCGGCTGATTATGTACAGGGCGATACACTATTGGTGCTGTAGCTATATAGATGCTTGGTCGAGTAGAGGCAAGCCGGTGCAGACAGGTTGAGGTCGTATGGTGTTGTAGATGCGAGGTGGTAGTGGCTGGAGTGGTGGAGGTTGAAGGTTGAAAGTTGAAAGAGATCAAGTCAACCGACGACGATGTTTGGGGCAGGCTTGTTAATATGTATTATGCAAGACGGACGAGTTAGACGAGTAGAAGGGGGGGTAGGGTGTTAATAAAGGCTAATGAAGCCTGGGGCGGTGGAATGCTTCGGTGTTGGGTAGGTGAGGTGTGTGCGTTGGACGCCTCTCTCTTCTTCTTTTTTTTTTTTTTCCTTCTCGTCTACCCTGCCTCTTTTCTGGGTGCACAAGTCCTTGCTAGCACAGGTAGTTAGTGTAAGACGGACCTTTGCCGGGCTCTGGAGTCGCCCGTTTCCATAATGCGCGTGGCAATGACACCAAGATGGGGAGAGCGGAGAGACGAGGAGGGGGGGAGGCAGGGCCACATCGAGGGGGGGGGGGGGGAGGGGGTGTGGCAAAGAAAATAAAAAAGAAAAAGGAGGATCTGGCGCCTATTTAGGGCGTCGATACATCTGACTTGGCAGCAAGGCTAAATAAAATAAAATAAAAAATATTGTGAAGGAAAATCAATCTAGGGGAGAAGGGGACGCGAGGTCGGGGGTGTGGTGTGAGTGCGCGATGACACGCCTGGGGGTGACGACAGGAAGACACGCATCGCAGGGGGGGAGGGGTGAGCGGCAACTTTTTTTTTTCTCTCTCTGTGCTGGCTGCGCCGGGTGAGAGAGGAGGGGGGGGGTGTGTATGTGGGATGGGCGGAAACTGGGCAGGAATAAAATAATAATAATAATAATAATAAAATCCAGAAAGTGGGACTCGGTTTAGGATGAATCGCGCGGCAGGCTGGCAACTGGCAAGAGCTGACCGGGGGTGGTTGCAAAAAAAATCTGCCTGCCGCTCGCTGCAGAGCGGTCGCTCTGTGCTCAAGCGAATGACTAACCTGGCCAGCTTGGGTGCGGAGGTGGACCGGAGATGTTCTCCTCGGCCACAAGAAGAGGCCCGGCGCGCGCCCATTGTGAGGACGAGAACGGACAGGACAATGGGCGACGGGACAGACAGCATTCGACATTGTCAAAACGAAAACGCAATGCCGCCACACATACCACTCAATACAGCTATACAGCTGCCATACAATACAACAAATAATCTTCAATACAATCTCAAAGAATCTGTCTCGGCCTCATCGCCCATCGCATCGCATCGCATCGTATCGTCTCACGCAGCGTCCCCCCCTCCCAGCGTTGACGTTGTATCACTACTCCGTACCAATGTCTCCGTCGCTCAGGCTTGATTGATCCTCTTCTCGCCCACTATCCATCCACCCGCGGCCAAGAACCACGGAATCCGGCCGAAAGTCTGTTGCCCGCCTGCTGCCGACGGCAATCCAAACCAAACCACACACATACCCAACGCACGCGACTCTCACACTCTGACTACCAACAGCGCCCTCCACGCCCAGCAGGCACAACTGCGCGCTTCTGTAACGATGGGTGTCCTCCCTGGATGGAGTCTTCTCATCTGCCCATCCATCCATCACCCACGATTCGCCAAAGCCCGTTATCCCACCCCGTACGATACAGCCATGTCACAGCCAGCCGTCTTTTTCTGCCTCTCGGCCTCTCGCGACCCCGGGGCCCGGGTGAGCATGCACTGTAATTGCGATCCTACGTCAGAAACAATTCTGGCTTGCTTATTCACTCAAATGGACAAGTTCCGATATTAGCATGTCACCTACTTTCCATCACACACTACCTGCCATTGTGCGTCGCTCCATACAACCCAACCTGGGGGGCCACGAAACAGCCACCACCACCACCACCACCACCCCAGGCACTGTAACCATAACTCCAGGTGAGATCCGATGGACGGAGTCAGGGATTACCTCGTGGTGGCGCCCTCAAATTCTTGCTCCCCTCTTCGAACGAGGTCAAGCCACTGGAAGCCGTAGCCGTAGCGTGCCCAGCATCTGCAGGAAGCGGGCTCGATTGGTTGCTGATAAGAGCAAACGAACGAACAGAAAATGAGGCTTACCAGCTGGGGCTTGCGGCGCTGCTCTTGCCATCTCGCCCCTTGTCGCCTGGTCGAGTCGCTGAGCTGAGGAGCATCACATCACGTAGAGCGAAAGGCGCCGGCTGGGACACAACGCCGACGGGCCCCGTGATTTCTCATCTGACACCCATCGCCAGCGAAATAACGTGTCCACCGGCCAAGAACGCCCACTTGTCCGGGCCACACCGTTACTCATAACCCCATTACACACTCACACAACTCACACACCAAGCCAACCCACCCCGGCGTTCAACCACCGCTCTCCGAGATGAACAATCGCTGTAGGTGGGGGGTGATGTGATGTTGGGCGAAGGAATGAGGCACCGGACCCTCCAGGTTGACTCGAACTGACTCTCGCTCCGACGCCTCCTTGGGAAGTAAGGCTATAGCGCGCCTACGCCGTAATGCAATATGTCGCGTCCGCCCGTTCCGCAATCGTATTGTATCCGTAAATGTGTCCGGTGCCCTGTCCGTGTTATGTTTCTTAAAAAAAAAAAAAATAACAATGTGAGACGTAGGTTGACTGCGCTCCGGGTATCGGCAGTTCGTCAACGGTCAGATATCGACGGCGAGTCCGCGGCCGAAGATTCATGACATTGGCGGGAGGCTGGCGGCTCAACTGGAAGCTTCTTTTTTTCCTGGTCTGCTCTTCAACCTTGGCTTGCCGACAGCCTGATCCTAGCCGACAATTTTTTAATTATTTACTTTTTTTTTTTTTTTTTTTGGCTTTTCCGTTTCTTCACTAGCTTCATTACTCGACTGCTCAGCTGCCCCCTCTTTGAGAATCGAGGCTGCTCTCTGCAGTCCTGCAGATTCCCATACCCTTTTATTTTTCCCCATTCAGGCTTCGGCCGATTTTCTCTCTCGTCATCTCCTTAATCCCTTACCGAGGAAACCCATAAATCTGCCTAATCTGTACATGTCCGGGAGGGGCCAGCCACCCTGACAGACAGAAACACAGCCCTGGCTGAATCCAACTCTCCTTGTCCTGCGAGCCGCAACTGCCGCTTCCACATACAATACATTAATAAAAGTAGCGTGGCGTGGGAGGGGCGTGACCATGTCGCCTCGGAAAGTAAAAAGCAAAGATAAAGAAAAATGGCAAATAAAAAAAAAAAATCGGCCACGAGTAAGAATAATAAGCAACGGCGAGTGAGGCGGTGCCGTGACGGTTGGTCAGCCGAGATTTCGGAAAGTCAGCGAGTAAGAAGGCAGAGAAACAGTTGGTCCATCGGGCAATCTTTGTCGAGCTCTGCTTGCTGTGTCCCCTCCCCTTCCAGTCTGGGCAGAAATCGTGCCGTTGCTGCCACTTTTCTAGACGCTTGGTTGGCTCCGCCGTCTGAACGGAAGCCCGGGACACGCGCTCTCTGGATCGATTCGCTCGGGGGAAGGACGGGGTGTGTGAGTGGGCGCTGGAGTCCAGTTCTTTTTCTTTTTGCCCCTTCTCTCTACTGTCCTGCTAATGTTCTTTGTCCTTTGTAGTCCCGTGCTGACTTTTTTCCCTGCCATAATCGGCCTCCTTTTGCCCCCGGGGGGACTCGAAACTATGTATGGCATGTTCACTGGCCGTTCCATCCATCGAGATACGCGGAACCCGTTCACCCGGCGGAAGCTACCGTCAGATGATCAGTTGAAAGATTTCGACAAGTCGCTCGTATTTTTATTCTTAGTTCTGCAGCTTGTCGTTGTAGTTTCCCGCCGCAGGTCAGCCGTTATCAAGGAGGACCGACGTAATCGCCGAGAAAAAGATGAGGGTTTAACCAGAATACTACACTGTTACAGCCAAGCCAATCGAGATGAGCTCTCCCCAGTTGAGCTGCGACGCTGCATCTCGTTTCGACTCGCTGCTCCCCGGTCATACGCACCCCGGTCGAGAGCGACGGGCCCTTAGTTGCCGCGAGTAGTAAAGATGATACTACTGGTACGTCGAAAATGACGAGTACTTGTGGGCTTCCGGGCTGCAGTATCAGAGACACGCAATATACAATCTCTCCACTCGCGTACATGCAGGCCCGTCGTCCGCGTGCTGTTTGGTTGGTTGGGTACGTACGTGCCAGCCATCCTCGGCTTCAGTACGTTTCTGTCAAGCCCCCGAAGCACAAGTCTTTGTAAATACTACCGGCCTTTGGCAGGACAGGCAAGAAAAAAGGCTGCACTGTTCAACTCCTTATCCTGCAGCGTATCCACTGTCATCGTTGCATACGAACAGGACGACGAGGCGTCAAGTCCCATATTTCGGCGTAAGCAGTTTCTTTTTGGCGCCAACGTGTTGCAGGTCGCCGCAGTCGGGTCCCATCACACGCCTCATCGTGGAACCGCGTAAAACGGGGCTGCTCAGCTGGGGCTTTCTTTTTTTTTTCTGGGCTTGTCCGCAATTCCTCCTCCGTCCTCTCAACCACCTGCCTCTTCCTGTTCTTGTTGCTCAACGGAGCGGGGGGGAGGAGTCCATCAAATGTTGGTTCCGCCGCCAGCCTCGACAATTCCCCGCCGGGACGCCACATTTACAATAATTTAAAGCAAGAGGGAAAGATAATGTCACTCCCCTATTGGTAACAGCATGCCAGAGCCTAACGAACAGGTGGTGCCAATAAACTCTAGCCCGGTCGTATGCCTGCTTTAGGAAGCTCGCGAGCATACAGAGTAGGTCACCTGCGGAACGAGGCTGGCCCAATCAAGGCCGGTTTTACACGAAGTTTACGATTTTCCTCTCCGCTGTTCCTCTTGGGAGGGCGCCGCGACTTGGCCTCGCCTCAGCTGGATGGGATGGATGGATGGATGCTGGAGGGTGCGTGTGTGTGTGTGTTTCTGTTCGTGGCCCCTTCCTGCGGCTAAATTAGCAACCTGAAATCGACAGCGGGAATCTGGTTGGCAGGTCGAGTCACGTAGAGATTTTCGTTTCTTTTTCCCACCTCTTTCTTCCAGCGCCAACGAAACAAGGCTGCTTGGCTCGCCCACCACCATCACAGCACCCCTCCCTCCCTTTCACAATGGTGGCCTGACAAAGGGATCATAACCACGCCCGCCTGACTAGAGTTGTTTTTTTTTTCTGCTTGAGCCTCCATGTCGCATCTCCAACTGTAGGCACCTTCACCGAAACGTCGGTGGGGGAGGACAAAGGAGTTCGGGCTATGCTTGTTGGTAGTGTAGCCACTGTCCTGGCAAACTCAGACGGCAAGGGAAAAGGTTGCTGGGGCTCGCAACACCAAACACCGCCAGCCGCACCAGTAGTGTGCTTTTCTTTTTCCTTTGGGGCAGGGCCAAGCTAACGAAAATAGCTTCATGACCTCCTACACTTGCAGAGCGCCACTGGTCCGATGACAGCGTCGTCGCAAAAACAGCTCATCTTGGCGGGGCGGAGAAATGACTGAGATGGAGGGAGGGGTGCGCCAGAAGGAAGAGGTCGTTGATCTGAAACGGATGACAATCCTCGCATCTCGGAAAAGACGGGCTGGTTGGCTGCGAGTGTGGAAGCCTTCCTGCCTCCTCTTCCGTGTCCCCATCCATTTTTTGGACAGGTTCCTTCTTTTTTTTTAACAACGCTCTTGTGATGCGATGACATGCTCGCCTCGCCTGTCAGATATGCATCTCGGCACATCTTGACTGTTTCATTATTATGTCCCATTTTGGAAATGTCATCGGAAACGGGTTCTGCGTCATGGCCTTGTCAGAGCTCTGCGTCATGGCCCTGTCAGAGTGGTGGCGAGACTAGCGAAACTGTCGGCCAACTGGTCGTTTGGTGGGGAACAGCAGCGAAAGAGATGAGGACAGCGCGCAAGCGCACATCATCTTGCCCCGATGCGTAACTGTGTGAGTGTGAGTGAGTGTGAGAGTCTGCACCGCGCGGGTGGCAGACCATATCGGACCGTCCACCACACCGCAAGACGAGGCAGCAGGAAAGCTGCATACATGCCCCCGATGAGGCAGAGAGCCCGGCTTGAGCCATCCATCCATCCACCCACCCGCAAGAGCAACGGGCAGGCTTACGCACACACCTCCCCACTCATAGATGGCCTCCTCCGTCCCCCATGCATGTCCCCAAATCACACGCTGAGCACGCTGAGCCATGTTGGTTGGGCGCCGGGCGCCGCGGCCGCAGGCCTAGAAGGAGGCCAAGTGCGGACCGGGGACTTGCGCGAAGCGCCGGTAGGCCAGCAAGGCACGCTGCCACCCACACTCGCCCATCCTTCATGTTATTACTGGCTGGCCACCCAGCCAGCGTGTGCTACGAAAGGTCCTGTGATTCACGTCTTAGGCAACAGAAAATCGCTAAACGAAATGAGGCGTAGAGTGTCTGTGAAGAAGGGTACGAGGGGAGAGTCGGCTGCAGCCACGTTGCCATTACGTTGCAGATGGGCCAAAACGAGGCTCCCAGCTCTCCCGCGGCCCCAGCCATCTACATCAAATCAGGCTCGGCCGTCATAAATTCGCCTCGACAGATGGGTGTCGTGTGCAGCCGTTTCCTTGCAATCTGCATCATCGACTCTCTCATACTGGATGGGGGGGTGGCCTTGCGACGAGGGTGCAGAGCGCTACAAAAGGCCATACAGGGAAAGATGCGACTGGTGCATGAAAATGTGTGTGGCGTGTCTGCCTATCTTTCTCCGCGTTTTATTTCATGTTTGTAATCACCGCGCGCCGCACCGGACCAACTAACAGACACTTAATCTCTCACAGATCAGATGCATGCATCGCTTTCGTGCACCCACCCATCCATCCATCCATCCATCCACCCACACACACCGCGCATCTTATACACGCCCCCTCCTTCTTTTTGCCCGCCCATTTTTGTTTCTTTCAGCCAAGAATACAGCAGTAGCACACACCAATGTGTTGGCCCAACAGGAAGACACGGCGTAAAGATGCACCAGGCCAGTTGGTGGGAGCGGGCACCGGTTTCCTCAATGGCCGATGTCGATGCGACGCCATTTCGGTGTTAATTTGGCGTCTTTCCTAGGCCACCCGCGTTCGCCCGTCTTTGCAAGCCACGGTCCAACGCACGCAGGTATTCGGAGAAGATCGTGCCAGCCAACCTGTCACAATAACATGAAAACAAAACGTAAACTAGGCTGGGACACACATGCACACACACACACACTCACACACACCACGGCATCATCACTGGGTTAGGCCCAGCCGGCCACATCCTTCCCGCCTTGGAAATTAAACCGCACCGCGGACGTGCGTTCGCCGTTGGCCAGAATGCTGCCGTGGCTGAACATCGAGTCAATCCTTTACAAGAAAACTCACCGGGAGCCTGACGCTCCTGAGACGGACGAGAACACGCCAGTAGTAGCGAACCGGGGTGACCCCAATCCGAATCCGAACATGCAGCAGCTAAGAGACAGGCGGGTGTCGGTGTTGGGGCGGCTGAGCAGCAGAGCGAGGGGTGTGCGTGAGTGGGAAAGTGTAAGCGAACTCTCGTCTGAAGAAACAGGAATAAAACAAAAATAACCCACGAGCACACGTCGGTAGGCCGCTCGGCTGTTAGCTTTTCCTCGCACGAGGAACACAGCAAGAACCAGTGTCTGACTTGGTTCAGTTGCCTGCCCTGTCTCGTCACATTTTACACGGTGTTGGGGAATTCGCTGGCAACCGCTAGTCCGGGTCGGCCTGCCTTGGTCCTCTTGTTATTTTATTCCCACTCTCTCAGGCCTAGATCGCGATTCCGATCCCTGCGCGCTCGCGTATGACCACGCCGTTGCGGGCGCAAGCCCAGGAAAAGAAAGGAGAGGCAGAAATACCTGAGAACAAGCGGATGGAGACTGGGATGGGAAACGAGAGATGCCGAGGAACAACGACGCACACACCAATGTAAAGCTGGCCCATACCATCTCCTTCTTCAGTGCCACTGTTATCGATCCCCCTGTCTTGGCCTTTGACTGTGCTGCCAATACCTTTCGTCACACCTCATCTAATGCTTGGCACTGCTGCTTTCCTGCAGTGAGTCTTTTTTGTCGCTCGCTCTCCTGTCTTTAACTGTTCTGTGCTCGTCCTTCTGCTCACATGCATGCAGCCTCCTGCACATATTGCATACAACGTGCATGCGATAATACAAGGGTCATGGAGCTTCTCTGTATCTTCATGGGACTATTCATCTTACACATGCATGATTGCGTCGACCGAGGACTAGCCGTTGGGTACGCTAGAGAGCCCTCACTTCCAGGGCCCTCCAGCTCATCATCATCCACACACAAGAAGACACAACACAGCACACACCCTCCGCCTCCGTATCCCACTTTTGGCTTGCGCGGCGTTACATCGCCCTCTGCGGGTCGGCCTCGTTTGCTGCTTGGCCTCTTCTCTCTCGACGCCTTTTGACCGATTTGGCCGGGCTCTGTGCGCTGTCTGCGCGCGCGTTTGTGTGTGTGGTTCCTCTTCTGTTGCAGCTCTGCGTTGTCCCCGAAGTCTGCCCGCTAGCTGGCTGAGGACAATGGGCCGGCCGATTAGCTCAGATGAGCCACACCGGCGGCCGAGATGACGAGCATGAATGGATCCTGTTTTTGAGTCTAGTCCCCCAAAAAAGCAAATAGTGATAGGGACCAACGAAGTCCTCCGTTAGTCGGGTGGTTGCAGCAGGATTACGATTAGCATTGCCCGTGTAACGCTACGGAGCGGTGAAGGGCGATGGGACGTGTTCCGATGGCTTACACTGTTTTTTTTTTTATCCCGAGCCTTGTCCCATTGCACAACTGCACATCTCATCTTGCAACTGGTGAGGCTGCAGGTATCACGGGCACACACGCGGCAAGGCAGGGCCCTGGGTCCGACACGCATCAAGCATAATGTGCGACCTGTCGAGGTGCATGCAGCGGGCATGCAGAATATCGGAGAGGCCAGCCCCCTTGCCTCGGAGCTAGTCCAAAAATCGAACTGGGCTCCGTGGCACACGCCCATCTCCTGTGCAGGAGTGGGAGGTTTAGTTCTCGCTAATCCATCTTGCCAGTCCATCACGCAGATGCAACAAGCGGCGCGCTCCATATTTTAATTGTAGTTTTGTCGACTTGACTCTGCTGGGGCCAGGTTGTGTAATACGGTGGAAGCAGTTCCGAGACTATCGTGACCGGCAAATCGTTCGTAGATTGGGTCTTGATGCTGATCAAGGCGACAAAGCGCACAAGGAATGGGGATGGATCTTCCAGGGGCTGTGCTGCGTGGTGAACAAAGAACCGGTTTGCTGCGGAATCGCCCAACTGAACCCTCGGCAATTGATCACCAACGGTGAATGACCGAAACCGCTGCCTGCGCCCGATGAACGCCAGGGCCGGCCGGGCCAGCTAACGCAAAGTACGCACGCAGGCCCGCCCGTTACAGGAAGGTCAGGATAGAAGAGAGGCAAGATAGGTGCAACTTCGTTCTCTTCTTGGCCAAGGTGCAGTTGATCGGTGGGGTACCGAATCAGTATGAATCTCTGTCTCGCGGCAAATCCGGTCCGCGGCCGCGCAAGCACGGCACACGCACACACGCAAACAGCCAAGCCAAGAGGAGCAGCGACGACAAGAAACCTTGTGTTGTCTGATTTGGGAGGCATGGTGCTCGGGCGGCCGGCGGGGGCGACCTGACAGCCAAAAAAAAAATAAAAGGTACAGGGACGGTGTGCCATCAGTTTTCCCCGGTCGGTTGAATCGGCCAACGACCGGGATGGCGGAGACGTTGAAAAGCTGTCTCTGCTGCACATGTACTCGTGTAGTATTGTTTCGATTCTCCGCAATGTCATTCGCAGATAATTATGGAAAGAGGGTGTGAAAGACTTGGCAACCTGTTAAAATTTGCCGACTGCAGAGGAGGGGGGAGCAACAGCGATCCCATGACTCGTGTGATTGCTTGGCCCGTCATCGTGGGCCGGGAGTTTACATTGGGAAATGGTTGCGGCACTGGACAGGGAACAGAGTTGCAGCGAGAGACAAGCCACGATTCAACCGAGGCACTGCACTGTACTGTTCGCCGATGGTGGGCAGCCATATTAATAAAAGACTATAGTAATAGTGCAGGAATAGCAATGGCTGGAACAGAAAATAAGTTCCTGTTCCTATCCAGTGCAGTGCGGCCCAACACGGCAATCTTGAGCGTGCGCGGTGCGGGTGGAGTGGACTGAGGGATATGTCCAACTTTTGCATGGATGATGCTTGTAACGGCCGTGAACGCATCGGATCCATAGCCCAGCAGACAAGCTCTAACCGATGCTTCAATTAGACAGGACGGGTGAAGTAATAAAAATGGGAAAGGCGAGGGATCATCATCCCAAGTCCTGGGCGAAAGTTGACGGCATTTTCCGTGGCATGTCGAGGTACGGTACCAACACGCCCCCTCCTCCAATCGGCGAGAGCTCCAAAAGAAGAAAGTCGGTTGAAGGGGCGGACTCATTTTACTCCATAGTCCCTGCTTTACTGGGTATTCTATTTTCTTGTTTTCCCGTATTAATCTCTTGCTGGTTACGAGAGAGCACAGGTGTGGGCTGGGATCGGGGCGCCGCCTCAATGGGAAAGGCGGTTTGGCGGAGACACCCAGATTACGGCACGTGGCAGTGACCTTCCAGAAAGGCTCGGCGAGGGGATGGGGCACTGGATAGAGCAGAGCCCAGGCTTCGATTGACAGGAGTTGCAGAGCCACTTGGCCGTCCCATGGTAGAGTCCCACTGCCACCGGGGGGTCCTGTCGATTACGAGTTATAGTGTCCTTTTGGCACGGGTATGGCGGTCGCCCCCCCTAAACAATTTGGCGTCCTTCAGCCAAGGCGATCCCGCCGCTATGATGGCCCGTCGTTTTCGTTGCGACGGCGCGCGAGTGGCAGGCTCGTATGGCCTGGCGGCGGATACGGCGGGGAGGATAGATGAGACAGCAGACGACGCGAGCGAACAGAACTGGTAGACAGGTGCCAGACTTCTGTTTTCTGCAGGCGATCGGGTTTCGAGCCCTGCCGCACCACTGATCGGGCCACGGTTACAGTTACATGTCTCATGCAGTGTGTTGGACGGGTGATGGCAGAGGGAACTGCCGTACCTGCACCGATTATTCCCTCATTCGTACTCGTTCTGGATTTGGCAGGTCACAACAATAGATGTGCTTGGTAATTAGAAAGGGTAAAGAGAAAGGCACACACACACACCCAGCCATCGGGATTGTGCGGGGGACCAGACATGACCTGGCCTTCCTTTCGTTCTTTCTGGCACGCTAGAACCTTTTTTTTTTTTTTCTCTCGTTCCTAGGAGGCCCGCTTTTCTATCTTTCTTGCCCAGAATCGTTCGTGATGTGGGGGAAAGCAAATACAGTGCAGCATACGGAGTAGTTAACGAGGTAAAGACAAGGAAGGCTCTGACAGTGAAAGCTTAGCTCGGTCAATGAAGGGTTTCCGCGGCACTTTGGGCAATGGTCGGAGCCCGAGAAACGTAATGAGATGGATCATGCGCACCAGGATAGAAAGTCGGATAATACAGACTTCATCAAACGGGCCGTGGCTCACTGGCATAGGCTGATGGCGTTGCTTGGCATCGCGTTGTCGAAAGCTATTGTCCGCATGGCACGGTCAAGGGCCCTTCTTCTTCGGGTCCTTTGTCTTCTTTCAGGTCAAGTCCGCGGCTAAATTGCTGCAGACAAACGGAGAGATGATGCAGAAGCGGTACACAACCCTCACGCCACCCCACGCCCGAATGCATAAATCTCAAGATCCTGACTTTCGGTTACCGTCCGTAAAATAAAACACAGCATTTTATCTATCGTCTTTTTCCTTTATTCTGGCTTTGCCATAGAGTTTCAATTCAGCGAACGAGGCGCTTTACCAATTCGGGCAAAACAGACCGCGGCGTTACCACGCAAATAACAGCAAAACTCAAAGTTTCACAAAGAAAAACCAAATTGCTGACGGAGAGTATGCGAATGTAACCCACGGGCAGTAGCTCGGCGACTTGAAACGCTCCCTTTTTCTCTGATTTGACTTTGTCATTTGCTGCTGACAGCTCTTTTGACTTGCCTTGTATTCAATATTTCCCGATTTCTCTGCATCGCTATTCGTGGAAGACGGTCATCTCCAGGAAGGTTTTCTGTACCACTCTAAGCGAGATTGAGAGCTCGGCCGTTGGCCACCGCGTGTCCCGTCGCCTGCTTGATGCTCCCGTGCCCCGTTCAACCTGGTCAGTTCACGGAGTGCATCTAGTGCACGTAGTTTGCAGTTTTCAGCGGTATGTCCGGTTCTTGGTTCCTTTTTCGCACTTGCAGACGTCTACCAATGCGCCTAATCACCTGCTCGGTCTCTGTTACTTGGTTGCCACTCCGTGGGCCAGGGCGGCGCCGGTCGTGGATGCCATCTCACTCCGTAAAGTACCATAGGTCCTTGGGCCGCTACTCCGCGCGATTAGGTTTCCAAACTCCGCAAATAGGCCTTTCGCTCGTTTCTTTGTTCCCTACGCGTATCTGGACTTGACTACAAATCTATCCTCAGACGCAATTATTTTTTTTTTTCGTGGATGCAAGTATCGCACAATGCTTATCCCGACTTTTATGCGCACCACCCCCAGATCGATCTGGATCTTAGTTGTGCTCGGACAGTTTGCTCGGCTTCGTTTGGCCAGCCGACCGGCCGCGATGGCCGAGAGCATCTCAATATGAATATTAATCTCCAGACTTTCTTCCATAAACTCCAGCAAAAGCTACGGAAGCTACGGAACTTCTGTCCGAGTCCAACAGACAACAGTTTTGCTACATGACACGCTGTCTTGTAGATTGGTAGCTGCACATCGCATTGAAACAAAGGTCATGGCTGGGCAGCGCAACGATGTTCTCTTACCGCGCTCCATGCATCGCGGCCACCGCACTTTATATTTAGAGCGCGGCTTTGTAGTGAAACCGAACGGGGATGAGTCGGAGCAGGCCGCGCCCGGACTTAGCTTATGGGTGCGGTTATGCTCGTAGAGAAGCTCGTCTCTCGAGCCTGTCTCGCCAACGCTCCGAGCAGACGACAGAGTGTTTCGGAGCCGAGACGGCAGGTGGTGCCTCGCTTTGCTGTTGTTCTCTTCCTGGCACTATGCAGCGGGCTGCGGGTAAAGCAGACTCGATACACCTCGCTGATATTCTGGTCATGTTTTTTTCTAGTGTTTATCCTAGGCTTGCAAGTGCCAGTATGCCAATAACCTTCAGGCAGCGGCGGGCACGCGCGATTAGCATGGACTGTTACGAGATTGCCCTTCTACCACCGAGCACGCCCAGCCAGGTTCGTTTAGTTTTGGGCTGAGTCCGTCGTAAGCCGTCCATTCGGTTGGACTCCGTTCAAAGCTCACCCGGGATTAGGGATTATCGGCGAATCTTTATCCTTCCTCCTTTTTTGTTGCATAGTAATGCACCATGCACATGTGGATGCATGTGCTTCAAAACATCGCAATGTTTGTACAAGTAAGGTCATCATCAGGTCCCTGGGTGTTTAGGGAACAAGTAGCCAGCCGTAATGGCACCCCTCAAATTCCTTGGCGTGACAGGGCCGGCCTGGGTATGGGACGCGTGATGAGCAGAAATTTAGTTTTTTTGCTCATTAATTGTAGTTTTGTTTTGCTGACATCAAATCCTCCTCCCTAAATCGGGCATATCTGCAGTACTGTAACCCTGGGGGCTCCATTGGCCTGCCTGCCGGCGTATTCTGTCATGGACTGCTGCAGGGCGTCGGCTCGGAGTATTCCAGGCAGGGTTCTGTTCTGGAGGACTCCGTTCATCATCCCACAGCTGGGGGGCCAAGTCCTTTGCTCATCGGCGTGTCCGACTGACCTTCTGGAAGCATTTGTGGGATCCAGGCCTCTCTGATCCAGCATTTACGACCTTGCAATTTCAGTCTGGGCCAGGTGCCAAACCCAAGGAGTGCTAACAACGGGGGCCGGAGCCAAATCGACGACAGAGCGGATCAATTGATGCTGCTCTGCCAGTCAGATGGCCAGCAGATCCGCCGTGGGTGTACGCCGGAGGGATTAGCCTGCGAGCCAACGGTGGAGATGAGCTGAGCCGTGCACAGCAGCCCGGGGCGAATACGGTCCTGAGATGGAGATCAAACCCGAGCCCGACTGAAAAAGAATTAATAAGAGAATAATAGCTGGGGCTGGGCTAATCCGCACACGAACAGGGAGGGGGGTGTATTGAAGACTCAAGCCAGCCACAGGCCTCTTTCTTTTGCCCGGTCTGTTGCTCTTCTTGTCCCGTCTGTCTCGCCTTCAGAGGGCTCGCAAAAGAGGGGAAGAGTGGAAGGTTTCTGCCGAGGCCGTGTGGTATTGTGGTTGGTGCTAGGGCTTCCTCGCATGGCCACATCACAAAATCACATAGTCACGCATCACATTATCACACTTATGCATGCCGTTGGGATCGATGCGCTGTCTTTGTCCCCATGCCTTTTGCACTCCGCTTCTCGCCCTCGCTCGCCTGGCCCTCGCCTCGCCTTGCTTACCGTCTTTCCTGTTGAGCCAGTGGGGCGACAACTCTCCGATCGCCTGATCGAGGACCGACGCCAGATCTGTGTCCGGATTTGATGCTGTCGGCACAAACGCACCCATCGCATCGCATAACATGGCATGGTATTGCGGGATGAGAGAAGAAGTGCTGTCTTGTTTTAGGTTGTTGTAGGGCGTCGCGCGACAGAGTCGAGCAGTCATATGTGACTCCCCACGTAACAGGGCGATGGCCAGCAGCCCGGTGCATAGAGGAGCCAGCCACACTATAACGATAACTGCTCGTGGCATAATGGCTGAGTCTCTGATGTCTGTCAGTTGCTGCCAGTCTCGCCGAGATGGTTTGAATGCAGCGGCCTGTCCCATGTGACGGGCTGGTTTGCTGTCCTGGTCCTTTTTGTCCGCTTGCTGGCCACATGCACCAAAACAACGTGTAAAAGGAGAGGCTCTGTTTGAACAGGATGTGTAAGCCACTCGCTTGCTCCTGCCTGGCAGCTGGAAGCAGCCTGCCGGCCAAACAGCTGTCGGCCGACTCGAAATCCGACGAGAGCTCGTCTTGGGCAAACAAACACCAACACCGCTCCTACAAGAATCCTACAAGAAACGCGCCATATGATCGCTCGCTGATCCTGACTATCCCGTACCATCTTGAACAAATCTAGTCATGACCGACATTTGCGCCCGCCCGTGCCCCAGTTAAAGCACCAGGAGGCTTCCCACCCCAGGACTGGCCTCGGAATCGAATACCCTGGTCCCCGGGGGCCGACGCGAAACTGCGCCCAACCACGGTGTTTCACCTAAAAATGGTTCGCCAATGATTTGCCCTTGCCAGCTACTTCGATGCACTGACACATTCGGCATGTCATAATTACTGCACGATTACGGGAAGAAAGAAAGAGAGGCCAGTCGTCCATACGTCACACAGCGGCGTCGCAGCGGCCGTATCCGCCCACGCCCATCGCTGAAAGATCTTGCATCGCGTCAGCTGCTCTATCGACTCGCCCGGAGACTGTGTGTGCGCTGGCAGCGTTTTGTTCTGCAGAACCCGATGCAGGGGTTTGGTTGGGCCACGAGATTCATGTAATCATCTCGGACGAGGAATCGGCAACTCGAGAGGCCTCAAAACGCCCTCCCGACATCTGCTTTATCGAGTTTCAATGCAAGACACCAGCCAGCGTCCGACGATGCGACGCCCAGTCTTACCGACATGGTAGGCTGCTAGCCTCTCCCGTCGTCGCCTGCCACTAAAACTACGCCGACGTCTTCCTGCACAGAGGAATGCCCTCTGGTTTTCGGCTGAGGGCCAACATGGACCACACACCCTCCTCCTCAAGATAATGACCTGTAGCGGATGACGAAGCCCCAGCCGCACCTGCAGCAAGCCAGCTATATTTTCGACGCACACTCCATCTCCATTAGATCAACTGGTTTGTGGCGGCGGGCCATGTCAACACCGACTCTTCTTGCACAATACGGGTGGAGTAGACCCTAGTTGGCGACGGCGGGATATTCCATCATCATCCTTCAATACTCAGTAATATCCAATCAGGCTCCACTGGCCTCGTTTCATCACCAATACGGCTCGGGTACTGAACCCAGCTTGTCCCTCAAACGGCCTGGGGCGGCTCTACTGGTACTACCAAGGATGGCGGCGTTGGCTGCCGCGCTTGGCCCCAAGTACCAACAGCATCTTGGCAGTCGTGATCCGCACCCGGCACACCCCAGTCACGAGTCCACTGTCAGCACCCTAGGACACTGAGTCGTTTCGGTCCAGGTGTTTCCACTGTGGCAGCGCAGGAGCCTTCCCATCAGCCTGGTCTTTTCATTCTGGTGGATGTCGCAGAACGTTGCCCCCCTGCGGATGGGGCGCGCAATGAATACGTATTCTCTTCTTAGCGATAGCCGGGCGACATGGGCTCGGCTGGGCGTCGTGGGCGTCGCTTTCCTCCCGCTTCTTCCGCCCCAGCGAAATGCTGCAGGGCGAAGTGCCGACCGGCTCTCATATTACACATGGAGATTCTCAAGCCGACCTCCGTCGGTTTATCCTGACCGACATGCTGCAGAAACCTGTTGGCTGTTGTCTCTCATGACACGATCTGTGTTGCTCTCAATGTACGCAGCTTGCCCTTGGGGATCGTAAGGATCTTGGATCGGTCGTAGCGACCGGGGCCAGCCAGGCCGTCATATCGCCGATTATGCGCAGCCCCAGCTGAGTACAGTCACCGCTCTCACGGCTGTCCGGACCCAGCCCTAATTGAGCAGGTGAGAGGGCGCCCGGGGCTGATGCGGGCACAGGCCTTTTGCTGACAGCCAACCCACAAGTCGCTAACTGGTGCTCTGACGTTTCCCGGCTGCCAAGCTTGCCTTGAGAAGCAAATTTCCTTCGAGATTAACACCCTCTCTTGCCTCAATGCTATGTCCTCTTGGGTCCTATCCGACTCCGCGCCGGACATGGAGGGATCAGATGTCCGTTGGGAAGCTTTTTTTTTTTTTCGGCCCACCAGCGTGTTCACAATAGTGTTCCGCCAGTGTTGAGGCGGTGCTGCACACTACATTTAATGCAGTGTTAGATGAGCCAGACGAGCCTTGTGCTGGGAGGCTTGTTCCTATGCATCCAATCACAAAATACGGAAAGCCAATTGAGGTCATGTTTCGTCAGCTAGCCTTGTAGGATTCGCAGACGTCAAGCACTAATAATCGTCAGATGCATAGACTCGGGTACCAGTCCCGTAGCGACTCTGAGGCTCGGAAGGATGCTGCTGCCCAGAGTTGAGTTGAAATGCAGTGGCAGACTCACGCAGTGGTTGTCGGACGGGCTCGAACAGGTAACAGCCATGTCATTGTCCCACATAGATAGGCTCTGCAAGGTCACCAAGTTGATGCAAACTAATACGCTCGCAGCAGCTGCGAGCCGTCTTTGCTGGCGGGGAACCGGGTAACAGCCGGGTAGGCGCTGCTTACGACCCGACCTGTGCACATGAGTGAGCGCTTGGGCAGAACCCAAAGTTTTGGTGATGTCGATGGTTTTTTCCCGCCAGGAAACTAACGGAGATTGCGAATTATCATCGCACTCACGCGGCTTATGGACAGGATCCCACGGCAGGCAACAACGGTTTTAAAAGCAGGTTCAGTTTAATTTTGCGCTCTTGTTCGCCTGACAGTTCACTCCCAAATTGGAACTTTATCCGCGAGCGGACCAGATTAGTCTCGCGAGCCGTTTGATCAAACAAATCAACATCTCTGTTCGACGTCGACATTGTAGTTAAGATGGATTGTATCGGTTCTCTCGTGCCTATAAGCAAGCTGCGACATAACGCCGCACCTTATTCCGCGGTGCGCGCGCAGTGCGCGCAATACGCCTACCGAGAACGCTCCGCCTCCAGAATATACACCCAGAGGACGGACAAGATTGCCATCGACGCACTGTGACACGGCCGGGCCATTTTTTGGGGGTGCGAGATCGGCCACGAGGCCACCCCAGATCTGGCAGTGCCGTCGTTATGGCAAGTTTACTCCTCTTCAGGGTTAGGCTCGGTCTTTTCCCGACGTTACATTGTTTATTGGACAGGGCACCCAAAACTGACTAGTCCCTCGCTGCCACCAGATTACCTTTAGCGCTGCATCTGTGCGATATCAGGGCTGAGAAAATTATTAACAGGAGCGGAGTTGTCAGCGCCGATGCGCAGATCGATTACGCTCCGATGATAGCATGGGGCTCCAACAATGGGATATTTGGCTTTCCACTCTGTCGGAATAAAACTGCGTGCGTGTTGAGCAACTCATCAACGCTTGCGCAAAAAGTCGATGTGTAGCGGATGCACAACCCGCTTTCCCGTCAGATTTGCCAAACATTTGGGATTTGATGCGCAGAATGTTGTTTTGACCCCTTGGAGAGACAGTCATGAATCGGCAGTTGGTAAATTGACAGCGACAAGCCTTGTCAGCTGCCACATTTGCCGTAGCTCATTCACGCATGTGCGGTATGGAATATTGGCTGTCACTGCTCAAAATCCTGAATGCAACCCCCACCGACTTGCCGGCAAGTTTCTCTCTATTGGCAATCTCGAATCGCGCCGGTGGTGGCTTGGCTTGCGTTAGTTGCATGCCGGACAGGGCCATGTTAGGATGCTGACCCGTTGCTACTCTTGCAAGAAGGCTGGCACCCCACGCTCGATGACATTTGGGATTGTCAGCACGCCTTCTATTTTCGTTCTTCGACAGCCCATCGCCACCTTTTCTGACTCCACGGATGAGGTACCCGCACTGCCCCCAAACAGCTTCAGATGCTGTGGTTGGAGTTGTGGCCAGGCGCAACCCCGGTTCTCGTTCGTTTACTGCGGCTTTCTGCAATGCCACGCCTCTCGTTATTTCCATCGAAACCCTCAGGACGTGCGACGGACCTTGCATGGTCTTGCTGGTCTTGCTGACGCCAACCCCAGGTCTTTGTCTCTGTAGCAATGCGAACTAGGTGCTTTACCTGCGGCTCTGCAATTACCGCCATGTCCCCCAGTAGCAGCCTGGGTGGGAAAGGGGTGTAAGGCATGCAGAGTCTCTGGCTCATTCCATTAGGGGAGTGGCAGTCTCGACGCCTATTGCGCCTTAAAGCTGTCACAGGAAATCTGCCGTCGGGAGTTTGCTGGTGTTTCTATTGACTTTTTATTTTTGTTATCTCCCGCTCGGTTGGAAGGTCGACTCATATTAGACTTGGTACTGCTTGTCCTCCTTCGCCCGCGGCGGAACAGACGAAAAGAGATGCGCGACAAGGGGGGTCGCTGCAGAACTGACATTTGAGGTTTCTCTCGCTTACAGCGCGCCATGCAGCTTGCATGGCTCTTCTGGGGGGAACGAACCTACCGCGTAAATGTCCTCTCACTGGGGAAATGGTCTACCCAGAAAAGAAACCACGGGCAACACTTTCTCCGCATCAATTGCTCGATCCGGACGGGATTGTTGATATGACATGGCCTGGTTCCAAAGCCCCCGGCTTTGATTTGTATCGCCCGAGTTTAGCTACAGGGTAGGTGGTTATTGGGCTGATGAGTTGGTTTCACCAAGCGATTATCGCAAATCACGGTTTCAAAATGATGGCAGTGACTAACTTTCCTTCTTTTGGCATATCTGTTTTCAATGCTGCGGAATTGGACCGTTAAAGTGGGATAGCAACATTCAGGATGTCCAAAACAGAAAACAGACTCTCCCATATGACACGGGCAAAGTAAAAGCATTCGCGGTCAAATGATTTCCAGCAAAGCCACGAGAGACAATTTTCAAAACGATTTTTTCCATGACTCGCGTATGGTACTTCGAAGGCAGTTTCTATTACCCAAGGGTTTTGCTTTTGAGGCCTTGAGCACTTTCGAGTTTGCTGGGCGTCACCACACCAGCAAGACTTGTCATAGAGTTTACGCGCTGTAGGTGCAATTATATCGGGTTGTGGCGGGTTGCAAAGGGGAAGTAGAAAGACTGAAATTAAAGGACAAACTATGCATGTTAAGGTATCCTTTTAAGCTTCTGCAATCGTTTTTCTTCTTCTGTCCTAATTTGCACCGTGTATTCAAAGAGTATCAGGTATTGAGATTAAGAAGACATTCAAAAAGCAAACAACGTACTGAAACAGGAAGAATGCCAAACAGAGGCTTTAAGTTAGGGCAATAAGACGCCCAGACTCACGGTCATGGGCATACTGGGGCGACCTTCATGACAAGATGCAATAAGTGAATTACAAAACGGGATAGGGTCTCGTTTAGGACAGAGGGTCGGAGCATTCCATCATTCGCTGGCGATATCTCGGGATTTGGTCTGTGGAGATGAGTGGAGCGTGTACATGTTGGCACTGAACAATACGCTTTGAGCATGAGCGTATAAGATTGGGAGGTTGTGACCCAAATACGCCCCTGCCCTCCCGTGCCTTGTATGAAGTACACCTGTTGGATCATGGATGAGATGTTGCCCGTCTGAGGCGCTTCCGCGGCCCGTTGGTTATTGCCGCTTACTTAGCAGTGGCACGGGTGCCGAAAACCAACAGTCGTTCAACCCGTATAGCTTTCGCGGCTTGGTGTCCCGAAATAAAATACTAGGACAAAAAAGAAAATAAAAGGAATAGTCAATGCGATTGGTGACAACCAAGCGCGGAACGCCGCGTAACGCGAGAGCCTAGGTGGCCCCCGGCAGATGCAACCTAGAAGCGAATACTGGGCTTCCCAACCTCTTTCGGTCCAGCCCTTGATTTGCTGTTTTATTTTATTTTCCTCGTGCACGCGTCCATATGTCCAGGCCGCTCCTGTCCAAGCTTCCCGCGGCCCCTGTCCCAAATGAAAGCTGACCAAACGGCCGCGCACCTGGGGTGGGGAAAAAGCTGCAAAGGAAAACTCTAAAACCGGGAGCCTGAACGAAACGACACTCGGCTCTCGCTAGCCAGACGGACACGCCTGCCGAAGAGCTCGTCTGCCCGTCTCGACCTTCAGAGGAACAGGTCATGTACTCGACTGCATGTTCAGCTGTCCATTCCAGACTTGATGGTTATGCGTGATGGGGCCAGCCGACGTAGCTGCGCATACGGATGAGGGGAGAGAGGCGTGGGCGTGGGAAAGCGTAAACACATCTGCGCAGGTCGATAATTTGCCTCAACTTTTGCCTTATTTTGCCTTCTTCTGATCGTGTTGTGAGTGCGTGGTCGCGTTTACGCGATCCAACACACACGGCCGATAAACGGTGTACTAGTTCGAGGTGCCATTGATATTGTCCTCTTCTCTCCGTTGAGGTGTAGGGCTCTTCACCGTTGGCTAGCTGTATATGCAAAGTCTACGTCCATAGCAGATGAAGCTGTTTTGCAGTGTCGTGTTGGAGAAGGCCCTCCTTACCTACTGCAGCCCTGGGTCGTAGAATGCGACAGTGGTCCAATATTGCAGAAGAAAGACGTCGAACAGTGCTGCGGCTGGAAACTTTCTGCTTTCCATCTCGCATTCGTCGCTTTTAATCGACTTGTACTCCGTAAGCCGGCCCCGTAAAGTGAACTGCTTCCGTGCCCCTATCTATGCTTTACCGACGAGCGGCCACAGTCAAATGCCTTAGAGTCATGTAAGGATTATAAAACTTCTAAAGTAATCTATTGCCAAATTTGGGAAGTGTCTCAGAAAGGTGTCAATCTGAGCGAGGGATCTCCAATCGGTTCTTGACGACGTCCACGTTGTTTGCTTTCTGGACCAGCAGCACCCTTGTCGCGCTCGAGACCAACGGGCGCATGCCCCCATTGTGCTTGGCTTGACGAGATTCCGCGTCCCGGCTTCTAAACCTGCCGAGACAATGTGATTCTGAGGTCACACCCCTTCCTTGACACATAATGATAGCGCTGTTAATACGAGAAGGTTCGTGATGGGACTCTGCAACTGCCGGAGGGGAAGGGGGGGTGTAAATCGACAATAGCGAACGTCGGGCAGGTATCCCAATGCGGACGGTTAAAAATTGCAACGAAAAGCCCACTTCCCTTTGCTGTCTTATTTCTTTTTATTCACTAAATTATACAGACACATCGTATTGTATGCCGTGTTCAGCATGTCAGTGCCCCCTCGCTCTCGTTCTTCGCATGCTGCTGTTGCTCCGACTTCCGCCTGGGTCGGATGTAAACTTTCATTTCAGGTTCGCCGGGTCTCTGCCGGCCTGCCCACTCACAGCCCGGAGATCCTTGGGTAGGCAGGCAAGAACAAATATTAAAAAAGAGGAGGGGGCGTGTTCCTGTGCTGGGCCGAATGGCCGTGCGCATCTGCATACGTAATGGTGTTCTGGTGTTGAAATTCTTTCGCACGAGAGCATTCTCCTGCGGGACACACTCCGCGCGGAATTGGGCTGCCAAGAATGATCGCGATCTTCAGGATTGGTCCCCTTTTCGTTGTTTCTTCACTTTCTTGTTCTTGGGCTGCTGGTTTATACTCCCGGGCTGATTGCATCTTGCATTTAGTTTCGGTTCAAAGTGCCACTCGGGCGTTTTTTCTTTTTTCCAGTAACAGATGTAGAAAATGTTTCATCTGCCCGAGTTAGGCGTATTTCGGCAGTTGGTGGTTTGCATGCCATTCCCTAACTAGGTCACGGAACTGCGGGTTGACTCTTGACGCTAGGCTAAGCTTTATCGGCAATCCTCTAGATTTCCGTTCAATATTTCGCCAACACAGCCAAGACTGCCAGGATTAAGCATGGACATTGAATATATATAGTCGCACATGTGGCTGGCTGAGACGTGTGGCATTGCACATTAACCCGTCGGACATGACGCGGCCCGATTTAAGATGGTAGGCCAGAACTCGGACTGCATAACTCGCTCTATCTGTGGTGGCAGAAACATCACCCTGAGCCCATCAATTGCCTGCCCAGTTGCCATAGTGGAGAAGGGGAAAAATAAGCGATGTAACCGCGGGGGATTTGCATGAATGACACGACCACGTTTCTCAGCTTGCATCGGGCTTTCCCACGGAGCCCTTTCAGCTCATGATTTACAACGCTTTTTTCTCCTTCTGTTAATTTGCATCTTGGCATTTTAAAGCGATGACATACAATGCGCAACGATGCATAGATTTCGATACCGTTGCGAGAAAGGAGATTGCTCCTGCCGCACAAGGTCCAACCGCTGAGCAAAGCGGGAACCCGATTTAGACGGCCATCCCAAGAGCGGGGGAAGAGAGGTTGGCCCGAACTGCCGTGTTTGCATCCCGAGCCGAGCTTGGACTGCCTTTGGACCGAGATACAATAGACACATTGGGCTGTATGCACCACAGGCACCTGTGCAATCTGGAAGAAGGTTGCGGGCACCGTTCGGGGTGTAGGAATAATAAACCGCGGGTCTGCATCGTCGCTCCCGTCTTCCGCTATGTCAAACTTTATGACTTTGCTAAAGGTATCTCCGTTTCTCCGCAGCCGACAGGTTCAATCTCGATTATCGTAGATCCTTACGCCCCAATGCGAGAAGCAAGGCAAGGAAGAAACATCCAGCCTAGTGAGGAAGGTAAGAAGACGCGAAGCCAACTGACGGGTTTCAAGCAGCTGCGTGGAGGCGCGTCTCCGCACACATCACCCTTGGTACTGTAACTACTGTACTTGTCTATGGCCTGTTTTCAATTTTGCCTTTGACGTCCCCCCGCCGCATACCCTCGGTGAGCTTTGATTCACCTTCCTGCGCCCAGTAACCTTGTCCAGTCGTCGGGATGCCGAAGTTACGCAGCCAACAGCGCCCAAACGCCCGCTTGTGGCGGGCCGCAATCTGCTTCAAAATACAAAAACTGATACAGAAAATATTTGGGGCGCAGACTGCCAAAGTTTGTGACACTGCCTTGCTTAGAGCCTCGACCAACCCCCTTCGGCAGGAGACTGCTGGCGGCCGACCAAGGGACTGAACAATTTTATCGCGAGCCTAAACATGGCACGATATGGGGGTAATCTGGTAAGTCCCAATTGAAACGCAAGCTTTCAGGCTTCATTGCTATTTAAGAATGGCGAACGGATGGAGTATTTCGCCTAGGGCCTCGGTAGTGTGCATATCCTCATAATCTACAACATGACAGGATTAACGACAAAAGCAAAAGTCTCATGTACTTTCACCGTTCTGGACTCGATCCCTTGGTTGCGTTTTGACAGATGTATGGTAAACGAGTTTCTCGTCAAGTGCTAAAAGAATTCAATCTCACCAATGTTAAAGCCGACGGCTTTAATTATTAGCCGCCGTAAGACAAGTGAAACAAATAAAAGGTTCTTTTTAAGAAATATTGTGGCAGAATCCGCCAAAACATAATACTCTAATCAACGCTCGTGACATATTGCCGGGAAGCTCGTCTGTGCATGATCCGGCATCACCAGGTACGAGCCCTGCAATGCACACTCGGCGATTTTACAGAGCCCAAATAATAAAATCCAAATCCCTGCCGTTTGGACCTGCCACGCAACACGGAGCGGAGCATTAGATAAGGGGGGCGTGTACAGACAAACAAAGGGCTTCTTTTTACGAGATGCAAACATTGAAATGAGTGCGCGAACCCCCTGCACGCAAGAGCCGACAACGTGTTTGAGAATCAGAAGTTGAGTTGCATGAGCGCACGCGATCGAGATAGGGTCGGCTTTGGCCGCTGTCCAGTGGTTTTCATTGCAATGCCTTAACTTGTCAGCAATTCCTGGCACCCTTCTCACCTGCCATCTCCTTGCTGAGTGTCATGCAAAGTGGACTGTTCGATATGCACTGGGGCGTAATGTAACTTGAGTTTCGGTCGCCATATTAACCACCTTTCCATGCCAGGGCAAGGAACACTGCTTACAGTACAGCGACGCCTGCATAAAGTCTGGTAGTAGCAATTTTTGACGTGGCTTGTAATCATCACACTGAGCAAACATACAAATCTTTCGCATCGTCTGACACGCCAAGTCTATCGGATCCATTAGACAGGGTTGCTGTCAGCATGCGGATACGGACAGGGACAGCACAATTCCCCGACTCATGAATGCAAGCACTGTACGGAGTTTCCCCCCAAAGCATCGAACCCGTTTCTTCCTTGGTCCTATCCCCTTTCACTGCACTCCCCTTCACATGCGTGAGAAGCTCCCGTGAGATACACAGAGTTTACAGGGAATCCTGAGGCCGGGGTAACGGATCTGGGTGGAAACGCGCACTCTGGGTGGCTGGGGAGGTCAGCAGACGAGGCACTACTGCTGCAGTAGAATTTAAACAAGTTTATTAATAGCGGAAAGGTAATGAGGTGTGGCGTCGGATGGGCCCGTTTCAACACCCGGTCACCCTCAGCTCATGGGCAAGCTTCTGAATAGAACGCGCCATTCCCCCTGTATCATTCGCCCTATCCGCGGTCCAAGGCCATGGGAGCGACGGGGATACAGTTGCGCCACGGCTCTGTCAGATTTAACGGCGAAGCTCTAGTGTACGAGGCGGACAGGACCCGTCTGACTTTCCAGAGCCAGCTGGCGCCTGCAAAGTCGTTCTACGCCCATGGGATCAGCTGTAATGAGTAACTAGACGAATTACCTGGGCGGTTGCTGAGTTTTCTTGTGTGGGAGCTTTGATATGGCAGCGAACTTGGTATAATTGGAATGCTGGCTTGATGCGCTGGCCAAGGACATTACGCGCAACACAGTGCGGCTGGACTTGCCGTCATTGGTCATCCGGCAATGAATGAAGGTATAGCAGCTATTCAATAATCGCGCTATACCTGGCCGTGAGTATACAAGATGTAAGGGCAGCGGGAGTTGTCAATATGCAAATGCCAAACACGTAATGAGCACGACAACAATCGCCACGGCGTCGATGCTGACACAACTCAGTCGATCCCGAGTTTAAAGTTGTAAACCGTGCTGTGATGAAGAAGTGCTCGAGAGCAGCACATCATTGCGTGATGCGTAGCAGGACCCGAAGCAAGCATCTCCGGGCGGCCTATAACGGCGAGGCGGACGGAGATAATGATTAGGAAAGCAATCCATATGACGTGGAATGTACCACACACCCCTGGGGTAACACGTCGACTGTGCACAGGTGTGGCACCACGAAATGCGAGAGCACCCGCCCCCCTTCCCAGAAGTTTCGGCACATTGCAAGCAGTCTTAATGATACCACCCGTGCCTTGGACAAGTGATAAAGGCAGATTTGAATTACTTGGAAGTATGGGGTAACTGTAAAATCCACGATATCGGCATTTAAGTGCTTGTCACCGTACTAAGGGGCCGCTGCTACACTGTGATTGAATATGGCAACTCGGGACGGCATCAGTAAAACCACATACACAAGGACATTTATATATGAGCTTATCCACTTCAATGGTTTAGCTGTATCTGATCGATTCACGGTGTCTTTTCTCATGACCAGTAAAGCGAGCTGTGACTTGATGGGGCATGGCTGCGTCTTTCATGTTTGATATCTCGAGTACGATCTAGGGCTTTATGCACCCCTTTTCGGACTTATTAGTAAAACAATTAATATCTATTGTGTTTCAATCCTATACAAGCTTCAATTGTCCTCAAAATTTCAGTTATTAGCACTGTATAGCGAAAGATGACTTGAGTATAAATACCATTCGACATGTGACACCCGATACTGGTCACTGCTGAAGCCCCATCAGTAGGATATGCCAACTTAGAAGAGTCTAAAGATCTAAGCAATTATTCAATTTCTGTATCAAATCTGATGTAAATTTTATCGGTTACTGCGTGTTGGATTTACTGGTGCAGCGCCGGGAGCCCCGCAAAGGCAACATCCAGAACCTCCAGCGCATTGCCCCATTTGTCCGCCGTGAAGCAAAACTTGGCCTTGCCAAAGATATCCTCCGTCGGCGTGAGCCTCTTGCCCCCGTGCTGCACAATATTGTCCACCAGGGCGTCGTCAGCCCGCGCGCCGATGTCGTCCACGCCCGTCGTGGCAAAAGTCCAGCCCCTCATGGTCGAACGACTCGCCGCTCTCCGCCTTGGGGTCCTTGAACTCGAACAGCTCGAGGGCCGCAATGCCAACCGCGGGGCCGTCCCCGTGTGCGAGCTGCGCGGCGCCCGCCAACAAGGCGCGCGGGAAGGCCATGAGGAACGTCAGGCCCGGGTTCGCGGCGCGGTCGATGGTGAAGGTCGGGCAGGTCGGCCTGTAGTCAAAGACGGCACCGTACCACTCTATAGCGGCCTTGATGTCGGGCACCGTGAGGGCCAAGTGGTCAATGTAGCCGGTTACGCTCTGTTGGTTTGATGCGTCGGTGGTACGCTCCGTGTGAGCGTCTACGGAACTCACAGGCATGATGGGAGGGATGTGTGAGTGGTAAAAAGCGTTGATCAAGTCCTATGGGGAGATGTCGCTGAAACGATCATGATGTTCTCACCGCTAACGAAATGATTCTTATACTGCGGATGTTGAAGCCACGCGCGTTACGCGGTAGCCGCAATTCCTACCATACTTGCCTTGCGTTATAGTTGAGCCGCTGTGAAGGAGCCGCTATTGAACTGAATTACATCGCGAGTCCGATGCGGGCTTGGGGACTGACATGTGGTGGAACGCGTGCGGGAAGCTAAAACAGATGGCGTTGCCGACTTTCTGATCTATCCGGTCTCGGGCCTTGCAAACTAGAAACTCGACAATGTGTGACATATAATGCACGACTTGCCTGCATCGACGCTCAGTGAGGCTGTAAATACCTGCAACTCAGCCAGCGACGCATGCCCGCTTGCATTGTGGTTTCGGAAGGCGAGGGCACAGCCGCGAGTGCTGCGAATGCCACGGCACATTCACACCGTCACCGGTTCGGCCAAGCAGGGCTGCCACGTCCACATGAACCAAAAATTGCGATATATCAATCGCACATTGCGGGCGAGACGAAGGCGGTGTGTCTCACGTCGTGGGCGGTTGCCATGAGGCAATCTGTCGGCCAACGAGCGCGAGTGGGCAGACAAGACTTTATGCGGAAACGAATAAAGGAATACGTATATATAGATATCAAGTACCAGTCGCATGTCTGCCTGGCCGTCTAAATCTAAGGGCCGAAAAATAAACGTGAATAAGGAAACTCAAGTGCCTAAGATGCACATCAGAATTAACGATTGCTTTTTAGACGTAATAAAAAAAAATCACTACTGCTTCTCGGCGCCTTCAATCCACTCGCTCTTGCGCTTCTTCGAAGGTGACTCTACCTCAGTAGAGGGTATCACACCGTCACTGGCCTCGGTCGCTGCGCTATCCTCGGTTTGCTTCTTCTGCTGCTCCGTGCCCTCCTCGGTCGAATCCGAACCGCAGCCGCCACGGAACTTGCCGAGAAGCCTCGAGAGACCCGGAATACCGAGCCCCGCAAAGTTGCGGCCCTCACTCTCGCGGCCACAGAGGTCGATGACGGCGCCAATAAGATCGTGGTTGATCTCGTCGTCGACAACGCTGTCCTGCTTGTAGGCCGGGTGGGCGGCGACAAAGTTGCGGATCCAACGGGCCGCCGTGTCGAGCTCACCGCTTGCGCGCTTGCTGATGAGGCTCAGGTAGGTGGCGAGCTCGCAGCGCGTCTCGACGTCGACGTTGACGCTGTCGAGGTAGCTCTCGACGATGGGCACAAGGCCGGGGAACTCGCCGTCCGCGGAGCCGTTGATAATCTCGTCAATGCTCATCTCCTCGTACTCGAGCTCTACAGGTCCGGCACCGGGAGAGCCAGGACGACTGGGCATGCGGGAGCCCGGACGGCTGCTGCCGCCGTTGGTAGCTGTGCCGTTGTCGTTGCAGTCCTCGCCGAACACCGTGTTGGCGCGGGAAGGCCTGCTGGGGAAGACGTTCTTGCGGAAGTAGAACTTGTCGTTGAGGACGGCGTCGAGGTTGTGCGCACGCTCCATGTTCTCGTCGACCTTCTTGATGGGGACGTAAAAGTTGAGGTCAAAGGAGAGGATGGCGCGGGTGACGAGGACCATGAAGACGGAGAAGGCGGCGTTTTCGAAATCGGTGACCTGGATCTCCATGGAGCGGAACTCGACGCGCCAGCCGATGTTGTTCTCGGCGGGCGGCGGCTTGAAGCGCATGTGCTGCCAGTTGGTGGACTGGATGTTCTCGAAGTGATCCGTCTTCGTGAGGTCGAGCTCCTGCAGATCCTCCTCAAAAATGACAATGGGGTCGCGGATAAAAAGGTGGGCAAAGTGGGTGGCAAGTCGATCATCCATGCCGCCGGACATTAGTTCAGACTTGATCTTGGGGTCGAAGACCAGGTCCTGGTCGAGGTACTCTTCGCGTAGTCTGTGATCGAGTGAAATATATGTAGAGTTGGATGCATATCGTGATTTGGGGATCCTCCACCGGTCATTCTTCAGCGGCTGGGTCCTGTTAGCGGTAGTCATACAGAGCAGGCATGTTCAGAGAGTACCTTTTCACCCATTTCTTCAGGGGTTCTACAGTCGACGGCTCTGCTAATCTGGTTCCATCTCACGTCGGTGCCGGCAAGGAAGCCCTTGTATATTGGTGTGGCTGCAGTCAGAGCGAGCATGATAGGACCCAGAGGGCTGAGCTGGTCATACAAGAGACGGCCCTCATTGATGTTCTTTGCTTGGAAGGTGATTTGCAGACAGCAGCTGCCCATTCCGAAGGCCATGGCGTCCATGTGGATGAAATTGTCGGGCGCGGCGCCATTGCGCACGTCGTCATCCTCTGGGAACTTGTGCAGATCATAGTTGACCGTGGGATCCTTCCAGGGGTTTGGCGTATTCTTGTCGTGAAAGATAGGAACGTTAACTTGGACCTTGCGGCCTCGGCGGGAGCGAATGTTGGCGGCAAGTGTAGGGAATCGGATGTGAGGGTTGGCAATCTCGTCGGGTACAAACTGAGATCGCAGCTTTTCGCCAGATGGAGGGTAGTAAGGATCGGTAAATTGGCCGGGGGCACCAATGCGAGGGTATGTGGTGAGAGTAATGGGGTATTCGGATGAGAGCATGTGCTCCTTGGCAATCTTGCGGCGAAGCTTCATGTCGGGCTCGACACCGAGGAGCTCCTTCAAGTCAATACCCCATGGCTTACCCGGGGTGGCTTCGAGCATGAAACGGCCAAATTCCGGGTGGAAGACTGGCAACGCGCTGGACTTTTTGGTGTCCTGCAGAGCCGGAACGCAGCCACCTCCCTTGGCTAGGTCCTTATCGGCGGCGAGTGCCTTGAGAATCTCGGCCTGGCGCAGAGACAGGTAAACCTTTTCATTGTCTTTGGTGTAGTTAACAACAAGGTATTCAACCTACGACGCGGTTAGATGAGTTTGAGTGAGACTGCGGTGAGATGAGAAGGAGATTCCTACCTCGTCGCCCCAGAGCAAGGCATCACGCTCCTTGCCCTTGGCCTTGTTCCAGATTTCAAGCAATTGCTGTGGCTCTGATCAGCTTCAATCCCGCAAGTGAGAGAAATGACATGAACATACCTTGATGCCCCATTCGCGAACCTGGTCGGCGCGCTTCTTGGCCTCGGGCCACTCGAGCGCGGTTCCCAGAGCACTGCCTCAGCGTCAGTAGCACACCCATGAAGACGAAAGCCGAGGCCTGTAAACATACAGAAGACCCATTGTGAAAGTCACGCTATGCAGCCGATGTTGAAGAGCTCAGAAAGGTAAAGACCGGAGCCCAAAGAGAAACGCAACCGGGTGTATATATGACGCAACCTTTACAGCGACGAGGCTTGCAGGTCGACAGCCACGGGACTGCGGTAAGCCGCAGAGGCGAGCAAAAAAATATATAAAAAGACGCGAAAGTCCTCTGTTTACATTGGCAAGCTTCGGCCCGCGCAAGGTCAGATGAACAGTCCAGGCGGGTTCTGGGTGAGGGACGGGAACGGCAAGGCGAGGCGTGGTGGTTTGGCGGAGATGGGCGGTTTTTTGATATGTCCGGGCCGGGTGTCCGTCGCAGCTGGCGGCGGCGGCTTTGGCTGGCGGCAGCTGGCAAAACTGCAAAACGGCGGAGCTGGCAGCTGACAGCTGGCAAGGCGTTTGTCCTCAACAAAATTTCAATCTGTTGGTCACGGGCTTGTTTGTTTCCCTGTCGTCGTCGTCTTGTTTTTGTTCTCTTCCTTTTCAAGCTTCAATGCTGAACATGTCCAAAACACCACAATGACGAGAAACCGACCCGAAAGACACGGCCAAGGGCACGACGCTAACCTCTAATAGTTTTTTACGCCTGGCGAATTTTGCAGCGACAACAACGGTGGAGACTGCCCAAGCCCCTCCAAAATAGAGCGGACTTTTTTTTTTCTCTGTGTCAGTGGTTCGTGTACACGATGCTTAGAAATCCAATTACGCGGGGAAAGATTGCTAATTCTATTGTACATCTCTCCGTTTAGGCTAGAGCTGAGATTTTAGACGAGTGAGGGAGAGAGATTCGCTCAGCATCGGACGAAATTGAATCAACTCTCTCAGCGTACTCCGTATGGAAATCATGCTTTCCTCCTAGTCGAGGGGGAGACGAGGCGGCTGGTCGGTCCCCCAGACAGAAGAAGTTTAGAGTTTCCCCATTGCAGCAGCGAGAATGCTGCTCGCCAGAGCGGCCATGGCATCATGTGACCGGAGCGGCGCGCTGTTCAGTGCCGACGACGAGGAAAGCGACGAGGAAAACGACGACGAGGATAATGATGACGAGAACACCCGGCGGAACTGTCTTACATGGTTCTGCTTGATTGATTACAAAGACAATTGCTGCAAGGCTGGGATTTCCACCTCGGTCGCATATGGCATGCGGAGTTTTTTTGTTCCTTGAATACGAAATGATTACAGCAGGTAGGGTGCGCTGCAGGGTGTTGTGCTTACACGGCCGGCCGGCCGCGTACGTAGTAGGGCGTAGGCGTCGGTTGGCGGCGCCGCTAGCTGTAAGCTGGCAGATCTTGTGCGGCGGAATGTTTTGGGGAGGACGGCGTGGGCTGGAAGCCATACTTTGCCGGATATCGGAGGCGATTACGGAATAGGTAGCAGTGACTACCGAGTACGCATGGAATCCAGAGACGGTCTACACAGTGTGGCGGCTGTTGTCTGTAGTGGACGTCTGTCCTGCAGTGGTCGCCGTCGTGCAGGTATATTGCATACGCATAGTTATACAGTACAATGTTCATGTGCATGCACCAGGCTGGCCGTTGTCTACCTATGCGCCTGGCTCTGCAAGGATATTGCCTGAGTCTGCATACCTTGGGGAATTGTTATTTTACACCATCCATGTATTCAACTTTTTGCCTTGTTTATTTGCTTGCTTGAGCTGCTTGCCTGTCTCCTCTTCTCTGCTGCATCTTTGCTTGCCCGCGCCAGTGAAACACTAAAAACCGCGGCCAGGTGACCTTTCTCTGAGCCGCCCCGCCTGCACCATAGCCCCGATATATGCAAACCCCACCCGCCCTCAGGCAACGTCCTCTCTGCCCAACCATCAATCGCTATAACGGTGCGCCCACCGTGCTGGGGCCCTCCCTCCCCCTCCGCAGCAACGCCCCAGGACGCCCCAGGCCAACTACCGCATTCTTTGGGCGCTGCCGAAGCTTTTGTCTCCTGTCTCTGTGTCTCTCTTTTTTTCCCTCCCACACCCAAAACGTACTAGCTTCGTCTCTGCTTTCTCTGCCTCTACCATTGCTCTCTCACTTGTCACCAACCCACTAGTTACCACCCACTGCCGCCACCACCACCAAAACCACACACACCCACACCCACACCAATCCGCACTACTGCTCGTCTACCGCTACTGAGACTAGACCTGCACTCTCTCGCCCGTCCCCTCCAACTTTCCAATCTGCCTTTTTCCCCTCCTCCTGATATCTATCATCACCACGCACCGCATCTTCTCGCGCCGACTCTCGTCTTTTCCTACGACAGCGCCGCAGACCGAATCGAAACACGAATCGCCAGTGTGACACTTGCGGTGACGCATTACCTCGACCCCGCTTCTGCTCCCCTTGCGGGCACAGGCGACCTTTTTTTTTTATATAGCTGCGCGAGCTCTCCTATCGTCCGCCAGAGCGCGTGGTTGAGCCACCAGCTTTACACTGCACAAACGTCTCGTTGCACGATATACTACGCAGGCCGCAGTCATGAATCCCCTTCAGAAGAACAAGATTGACATCAAGGTAAGAATAACAATAAACACACCTGCCCGAGACCAGCAGTGTGCACACGCACATGCATGGTTCAGCAGTGACAACCACAAACGAGTGGCATCCCGACCAGTTTCCCACCGCACGCAAACTTGTCCAAACAGCACACTAACGCCGCTCAGTCGCTATCCCCCGAGGAGCAGCGCCTCTTCCGACTCTACGGCAAGCTCCCCTCCCGGTCCGACCATTTCGCCAAGCACCTCAAGGAGCGCAAGTACTTTGACTCGGGCGACTACGCCATGTCCAAGGCCGGCAAGGGCGACGGCGTCGACGCCGGCGCCGTGGGCTCCCAGCACCCCGTCCCCGAGAACATCCCGCACCTCTCCTCGCCCATCAACAGCAACGGCAGCCCCGCCAGCGCCGTTCCCAAACACCTCAGCATCGGCGGCGGCGCCCCTGCCCCGGCCGGCACAGCAGCCGCCGCCGGTGGCCTCAGCGTGGCTCCCGCTGCGAATGCGGTGCCTCAGGGCCTCCAGGCGGGCAGTCCCGTCAAGGAGAGCAGCTTCCTGAACCGCGAAACGTCGGCGAGCGAGACCGAGGATCGAGCTTCGGAGAGCACGCCGTCCTCGGGGACAGAGCCCGTTGCGGCCGGTGGTGCTGGCATCCCGATCCGCAGATAGGGGGTATTGGATTGGAAGAAATGAAGAATGAAAAGAGAAAAGGAACAAAAAAAAACGAAGAAAACAAAAACAAAGACCGAGGTCATCACATGGCAGTCTGATGCAGGACAATACGGACGCTTTTTGACTCCCCCACATACTGACTTTCGAACTTGGGGGAACGCGAACACATCACTTTCCGGCAATCATGTATTCTTTAGCACTTTGCAATTTGCGTGGTATATTCAATAACGGCTAGGTGCAATATCTTTTACTATATTTTACTGTATTTTTTTTTTTAAATCTGCAGGTTTTCATTGTTTGCCCACAGGATTTTTTTCCTCGTCTCTGCTCTATTTCGAAGCAGCATCCTTGGGAGGGTGCGAGAGGCCCTCGACGCCTTGCCGCCCAATGTTGGACATGTCGACGTTCTCGCTGCGCTTCGTGTCCGGCTCGCGCAAGCCAGCCGTCGAGGCGTCGCCCGTGCCGATGGGTCCCTCCGTGCGGCCGCTGCCGACGTTGACGGTGCGCTCGTCGAGGGAGTTGAAGTCGGAGGCCTTGGGGGGGTCCTCGGGGAGGGGGAGGCCGGCCTTGACGCGGTCGATCTGCTCTGACTTGGACTCGGGCATATTTGCGGTTGGTGTCTGTGAGTTTTGTTAGAATGGAATTTCGAACTGAAGGTAGCTTGGACAGGAACGAACTTGTTGTGAAGACTGAATTGGTTGTTTGGGTAGTCTTACGAAGAAGAATGCTGTTTGATGTCTTTTTGCGATGAAATTTCGTGGAATTGATTCGTCGAAAAAAAAAGAAAAATGTCGATGAGATCTAAGAGCTAAGTAAAACTACCCAGGAACAATCGCCATTTATAACACCGTTCTCCTCTGAACCAAGCTCTCCCTCAAAACCCATCCACTGACGTCAACCCCCAACCCCGTACCCAACGCAAGCATGCACAAAAGCCATCGTCATATTTACGTGTAGAGTCCTCCATAAATCTGGGGGTCTTCTCTTTTTCGACAAACGGGCTTTTTCCTTTTTTGCGCGCTCAGTTCCACATTAGAAACATTGAACGTAGCCCGGAGAGGACGCTCCGCTACTAACATAAAGGCCCAGATCTGAGGAGCGAACGAAATTCTCCACAGAATGATATCACCAAGTGACATGCAGCCATCATCGGCCCCCCGCGCGCGAGCGCGCGCACCGTCAATCATGGCAAAGGGGGAAAGGTTGAGATGTTTCTGGAATTAGAACAAAAAGCTTGGGATATCACTACTCGTCACATCATTGTGGGGAAGAGTTCCAAGGCGCCGCCGTCTGCCGTGGGGGTTGGATAACGGGCACGCGAGCAGCAGCATTCACAACCACACGCTACATCTGCATGTTCAACATAGTCTTTTCTTAAAAGCTAAGCTAGCATCTCGGCAAAGCCTACCATTCTCTGCCAAGCTTTCATCTTCCAAAAATCTTAAAAATTTCGTACAATGCCCTTTAATTAAAACGCCTGCAGACTGCAATTTCGTCAGGCAGCCATTATCATCACAAAAACACAAACTAAACACCCCCATTGCCAATGATGAAAAGAGAAAAAGAAAACCCCCATCTCACCTACCCAGCCATTCGTCGGTCGTTGTCCGCGCTCGTGGGCTCCGCCGTGTCGCCCTTGAGGTAGTCCTGGTCCTCGGCGGCCTCGTACTCGGCGATGAGGTCGCCCACCACCTGGCGCGCCTCGTCGAACTCGTGCAGGTTCTCGGAGAAGGGTGCGGTCTTCTTGTAGCCCTCCATGAAGGCGTTGCGCTTGCGCATGCCGTCGTACTGCTTCACGATGCGTTTGAACAGCTATATCGACAGTCAGCAACTCGGGGGTTTTTTTTTCAGTCCTTTCCGGGACACAATGTTAGATCTCTGAAAAGTTTTCACTCACCGTCGCAATACTCGTGTGGTTTGCCAGCATAAGACCGCTCACGCGATGACTCATCGGGATATACGGACTCCTCTTCGTCAGCGCGACCTGGATACTTGCAGGCCCCCAGGGGATAAAAGTCGCCAGCTTGCGCTCGCGGATGCGCAGCAGCGACTTGTGCACGTCCGTCGGGTCGACCTCGCCCTGGATGACGTTGAGGATGGAGATGTAGCAGCTCTTCTTGGCCGGCACCGTCGACACCATGCGGTTCTTGTGGTGCAGCAGCCGGCGCATCACGTCCAGCACCGTCGTCTTGCGCACCGTCTTGGCCTGCTCCACCTGGTCGCCGGTGAAGGGCGTGTACGCCGTCATGAGGAAGTGGCAGCGCGGCGTCGGGATCAGCGACGCGAGGATGCTGACGAGGTCGTTGTGCATGTACCCGGGGTAGCGGAGCGTCGTCGTGCTCGCCGACATGACGGTCGATACCTGGTGGTGGCGGGGTTAGTACTTGGATAGATTGTCCATCGCGGAGATAGTTGGGGGGAAGACGCACCAGCTGGTTTGTTTGTTGGAAGGAGGGCTTCTCGACATGAAGTCTGTCCGCCGCGATGCGAGACAGCGCGCCGTTATCGAGGACAACCACAGAGTCCGCATTCTGCGTCAACCTCCTCATCGATAGGATGCTGTTGTAAGGGTGCACCACCACGTCGCCCGCGTTGGTCGTGTCCGGGAACACGGAGTAGGTCTGGATAATCTTCTTGGGGAACTGGTCGTTGAGACGCTCGAGCAGGAACGAGCCCAGACCCGAACCGGTACCACCAGCGATCGAGTGCAGCATCATGAAGCCCTGTCATGGTCAGCCTTTGTTCGTCCTTCGAGCTAGTCCATGTCCATGCCAAACGGAACATACCTCTAGCGAGTCGCTGCCGTCGGCCTCGCGGTCAATCATCTCCACAATCTCCTCGTACACCTCCTCGCCCGCCTGGTACCCGTCTCCCCAGTTATTCGCCGCGCCCATGCCATTCTTGCCAATGTAAAAGTTTTCCGGGTTGTAAATGTTCTTGTACGGGCCCGCCTGGATGCCGTTGATGACCTGCATTTCCCCGGAACGATTAGCACTTCCGTCGTCTAATCCCTTTAACAAGTCGTATCGGCGTTACCCTGGGTTCTAGATCAATGAGGATCGCTCGTGGGATATATCGCGTGTCATCGCTCTGATAGTAAAACACGTCCTTGCGGTCGCCGCCCTCGGTCGCAAAGTCCTCGAGGTTACCGTCTTGGCTGATGCCGTGTTCCTGGCAGAGCTGCTGCCAGAACTGGCTTCCAACTGCAATACACAAGCACGCCAACAGGTCAGCATCGTCTATTTCGTTTTCGTTCGGGTTTGTTCGCGCGCGCGGCGGGATAAAACGTCGCGAATTGCGCTTGGTCGGTGAAACACTAACTGCTGTTGCCGCACTGCCCAGCTTGGATCGTGATAATTTCTCTGTAGGGGAAAAGGAGGAAATATTAGCTTCTTGGTTTTTTTTTTTTTTTTTTGGCAACTCCCAGCACGCATCGCTCGTACCTTGGCATTTTTACTGGCTTTGCTGCGGGTCGCGTGCGTTGCTGCGTCGGCCAGAGGTGAAGTTTGGGAAACGCGACGCGCAGCTGCCCCGCGATATCTGAGCACTCACTACCAAGGTAGAGTGGAACTCGGCCCCTCTCCACCAAGCTCACTCAACCGCAGCTCTCCCACCAGCTTCTTAGTCTACGGCATTTACCACCATATAAAAATATCACATATACAAGGCACAGAATTTCCTCGAAAAAAAGCCACTTTAATTCCTTTCAAAACCTTAAAGGATGTATAACATAAAAAGTTAAATGCAACTGTCTCGACAGATTGCCCAATAATATAACAAGCGAGGAAAAAAATCAGACCTTCGATGCTCTAAAAACTCCGGGGATGCTAACCAGTAAAAAAAAAATCGTACTATACCTTTTGTTCTCCCTGCGGCTGTATCCTAGCCGTCTAAATGCTATTTCCAGGCCCGTAGGCCGAACAAAAAACAATATCTCACAGACAATTATTCTTCCTTATTATGAACCTTGTTCTTCTCCAGCTCTTCCGCCAACGTCTTGGCCAATTCCTTCGTCTTCACCTGGATCATCCAGGTTTCCAATCCATCACCTTTCTCATTCGGGACAGCGAGCCGCACATACTTCTCGTCGGCCTTGTAGTTGAGGTTCGGTAACAAGGTCTTGTTCAGGGCAACATGTCCTCGCGGCTCGGCTCTCAGTAACAGGCGCACTGCATTCGTTTCTTTGTGCTTGAGAATTCGGAGCGGCCCGACTCCCTTGGTCGTCCACGGGCTCTTGCCTTTGGGCTTGTCGTTGTCTGACTGATCGTCAGGTGACACAAACTTGAGGACCTTGGCTCGGACTTCGTGGACTGTCTCTTCCTCCGCTTCCGCTCCTTCGGTGAGGTTGATCTGCTCGTGCTTTTCGCCCTCTTCGTCGTTGTTGTCCTTGTTCGCTTCGGCCTGCGCGCTAGGCTCAGGAGTGCCCGCAGCCGGCGTCGTTGCCAGACTCGAGCCTCCTGCTAGGTTCAACGGAGAGTCTACAGCCGACGCTTTAGCGGGGCAATTTTCCGGTGCGGAAAAGGAGACTTACTGGTCCCGGTGATAGAGGATCCACCCATTGGAGGCTGCAGGTTGCCAAAGGCGGGTGCGGCCTGGCCTGCGCCAAACATGTTGCTGCCGCCCTGCGGCTGCGCGGGCGTGGCAGAGGTGAAGTTAAAGGCCGTGGCACCACCTGCAGGAGCGCCGCTGCCAAAGAGCGGCGTCGAGCTTCCAGAAGCCTGGTTGCTACCTCCAAACGTGGACCCTCCTCCATTGGGAGCAGTGCTTGCGGCCGGTCCACCGCCGAATTGGAACGGCGTGGAAGATCCGGCTGCCGGCGCCGTAGAGCCGCCACCGAAGTTAAACATGCCGCCGGTCGAGGGCGCCGCGGTCTCACCGCTACCGCCATTGGCACTACTGGCACCGGAGAAGGGGTTGTTGAAACTCGTCCCGGTACTGGTGCTGCCACCGGCAGAAAAGTTGAAGCCAAAGCCGCCAGAGCCACCGTTGCTGGCAGCGGGCGTCGCTCCGAAAGAGGCAGACGTGTTGCCATTAGCAGCAGTGTTGCCAACTGCACCGCCAAACAAGTTGACTGACGGGGCGCTAGTTGCACCACCAAAAGTGAAGGAGCCAGGTGCTGACGTTGTACCACCACCACCAGTGAAGACTTTCTTGGCGGGAGACTGCTCATCTTGCTTCATTGGGCTGCCAAACATGGCACCGGCACTAGCGGGCGGCGATTTGGGAGCGAACAAAGGCTTTGCGGCAGGCTGTGAGGTTGCTGTGGTAGAGCCGCCGCCAAAGCTGAAGATGGGGGCAGATGTGGCGGGGGTTGAGGTCGTCGGGGCATCCGTCTTCGGGGCGGTAGCACCAAACAACGGCTTAGCAGGGACAGCTGAGGCGGCGCCAAATAGGTTCGACGTCGGTGCGGCAGTCTGGCCACCGAACAACGGGGCAGCGGTGGTCGTGGCCGAGGCTTCGGTAGTGGCGGGCTTGGACGGCTCTGCAGCCTTTGCGGGCTCAGCGGTCTTACCGCCAAACAGGGTCGAAGACTGCATCACGGGCGTCGACTCGTTGGTCTTGGTAGCACCGCCGAACAGGTTGGAAGTCGACGGCTGGGTCGTTGAGCCGAACAGGCTGGAAGCGGGCTTCGCAGGCTCGACTGCCGTCTCGGTGCTAGGCGTGCTAGGCTTTGCACCAAAGAGGCCGGTCGAGCTGGTCGACCCAGAGGGCTTGAACTCGAACATGGCCTTCTTTGCTGGCTGCGAGTCGTTCTCCTTGTCAGACTCGTCGCCATCCTTACTAGCATCGGTGGCAGGCGTTTCAGGCTTGTCCGTTGTGGACGTCTTCGCGGCGCCGAACAAGTTAGATGGCGCAGTGCTCTTGGGCGCAAAGATGTTTCCGACGCTAGAGGTTGAGGTTGAAGCAGGCAGAGCAGACTGTTCCGTAGAAGCGGGTTTGGCGCCGAAAAGGTTTGCACCAGGGGCGGTAGTGGTTGACTGAGAGCTACCAAAGAGGTTGCTGGTCTGCGAAGCAGACGGAGCAAACTTGAGAGGCGTGGTGCTCGGGTTCCAAGTCTTATTTGCGGGAGCGGCATCGGTCGGGGGTGTGGTCTCGGCGGCACGGACAGGTTCGCCGTCGTTACCCTTAGTAACACGGTCAAACAGGCTGCGGCCGGGAGTGCTTTCACGGGTCGAGTTGCCAGCACCCGCAGAAGCAGGCGCCTCGTCGGCAGCACTGGCCTCGGCGCTTGGCTCGCTCTGCCCAGCAGGGCTATCGTCCTCCTCTGAATCAGAATCGCTCTCGGCATCAGCGTCTGCTCCACTATTCTTCGCAGAGCTGGCATCCGACAGGTATCCGAAAATGTTGCTACCTCCAGCAGGTGCACCAGAAGCCGGGGCTTGTCCAGCACCAGACTTGATGTTGGTGAAGACGGATCGCGCAAGGCCACCAGCAGGAGGCTTGTTGCCAAAGATGCCAGCCTTGGGTGCAGAGGTATCGGCAGGCTTGTTGGCGATCTTTTCGAAGAGAGCCTTGGTGGCGGAGGGTGTAGACTTCTTGGCCGGCTGGTCGGCCTCTCCAGCAGACGCCTTACGCTTGTTCTTACCAGCAGGCTGAGGCGTGGCAATAGGTGCAGGCTCCTCCTCGCCGACCTTGTCGGTTGTCTGCCGCTTGCCGGGAGCCTTGGCATCACTGGCGGCGGTATCCTTAATCAGGTCATCGTCTGCCTTGCGCTTCTTGGAGGGTGCCGGCTTCGACGGAGTCGCGGCAGGGGCTTCGACCTCTTCCTCTTCAGGCTCAGGGAGGCCATGCTCGCGACGCCATCTCTTGAGGACATCTTTGGAAGGCTTGACGTTCTGGAACTCGTACAACCCGTATCGGAGAAGGATAATGCTTCGGCTCTTTTCAAATTCCTTGGCAAAATTGACGACATTGAGCTTCCAGTCTTTGCGCGCAAAGATCTCGTTGGCAGCGTATTTGAGACGACGGAGGTCAAGGATGCAGAAAAACTGCCGGCGCTGCTCCTCATCAAGGTCATGCGGGCAAAGGTGCGCGAGGAACTGATCCGCGTAGATGGACCCCTTGGAGTTCCAGTCCTTGGGCACCTTTTGCGCGAGGACCTCGCCTGTGAGTTCGCGCGGAGGCGACGAAATGCGCATAGGGAACAGGTCCTTGTCGCTTGTCTTTGCTGCCATGCCGCGAGGCGCGGCGCTGGCTGTGGACTCTCTGTAGACTCGCGATGGTTCGGGGGTCGCGCCAGGGGCAAAGACCTTCTTCATCGTGCTCTGGGGCAGGCTCGGCGAGAAGACTCCGGCGGAAGGGGGGCTTTCTGAGATGGCCGATGCCTGGAAAATGTTTCGTGCGGTGGCGATGGAGCTCTTGTTGAGGGCACTGCCCGGGGTATCGGTGCGGCTGGAGAAGAACTTGCGCGACGGGGCCGATTGGGGCGTGCCGAGATGCTTCGAGGGTCCCTTGGTGAAGGGGGAGGCGCCGTAGGATCGCTTTGCGAATGGCAGAGGAGGACGAGCCCGCGGCGTGCCGTTTGTCGCCGGGGCGGCGTCATTCTCGCCGGGCAGGGCGAAGGTGACCATGATGTGAGGTTTGCAACGAGCGACTACGCGCGAAGCGTGGGATGCTGAACGGACGAAGCTATCGAGAAACGCGCCAAAGTATCAAAAAAACAACGCGCGAGATGACGAATGCTGAAGATAGTTGTCGTCGGATGTCTGCGGTCGCACAGGAGCGGTTATGCTGTGTCGCGTACGCGATCACGGTTGTGCTGGTTGGGAAAAAAAAAATCTTAGAAGCCAGCTTCCCTAGGGGGCAAGGAGCCAATGCCACGAGCAGCGCACAAGAGCAGTTGGGGTGAAAAATAGGTCCCCGTTGGTTCCGCTGATGGACGTTGTGCTACAGCTGTCGATGCATGGGATCGCAGCAAGCCGTGGTGGATGAAAGAGCACCGACACGCAAGGATGGTGCGTTTCGTGTTGTGAGAGTGCACACGGAGAGGAGCCTTTCACCTGCGAGCGGCGACCAGCAGGAAGAAAAAAAGCCACAACAACGGGGGCGCAGGGGCCAGTGGCCAGTGGGCAAAGGAAGAGCTCTGCCAGTCCGTGACGGCTGGCCGCTAATGGGTGGGAGAGAGGTGACGGGCCAATCAATTCGAGCTGGGTGATCCACAGCTGGCCAAAGGAGCTGCAGCCTCAGGCAGCAAACTATTCATCCAGACCGGCCAATAAGCCCCAGCTCTTATTACTCCGCTGCTATTGCTGGGTCAGTATCCCCGTCGTTGTGAGTGCCAAGTGAGGCAGTTGAGGAGCTGCAAGTGATTCTGCTCGCAGCAGATGCAGCGCCCAACGTGCATTGCGTACTACACCACTCAACTAGTCGCGTAGCACTCACTCTACATGCACAGCATTCACGGCAACTCCTTTCTTATACATTTACATCTAAGGTTCAGGCAGCTGCATCCCATTGGTTAATTACCATAGTACAAAGTGTGTCAATTTGTGTCCTAACTTATCAAACAAATAGCAAAAGGAGTGGCGTCCCATACCTCACTGGCTTCATCCAGCTGGCTGCACACATCATGTAGAAAAAAGGAAGATACAGAAACACGTCGTCGTGACAGAGCAAAGAGATTCACTAAAACGAAACAAAAAATACAGTGGCGCTTCACGCGGTCCACAAGTCCAAATCAAATCAAATACCCAGATTGCCCATAACACCGGTTAATTATCGCCTCTACTGTCTCATCATCTTTTTCTGCTGCTCCTCGAGATACTCCTCATCCGAAGCGTCCAGAATGTCGTACTCTTCGTCGGTTAGGAAGCCGTCGTCGGAACCGTCCCAGTCAACGTAGGGCTTGGAGGCCGGTGTGCCAGTGACGCTAGGAAGCTCACTAACGACAGGGGAAGCGGGCGCAGGCTTGGCTTCCTCGTGCATGCTGGCATTAGGAGACTCCTTCTCCAGCTTGGGGAAGATCATGGTGCTGCTAGACTGTGACTCCTCGACGTGCTCCGTCTCCTGCTCCGTTTCCGTCTCCTCCTCGTCAAAGACGGGAGAAGAAGGGGCAGCCTTGACAGAACGAGCGTGAACCTCGCACCAGAGACGCTCACCGAATCGGATGCCATCCTCGGTAGTCAGGCGCCAGTATGAAATGAACTTGCCGGGGCGGGCAGGGGTGCGAAGGAGTACAGTAAACTGGAATTCCTGGCCGGGGGCCAGCTGAGAGTAGCAAACGGTCGACTGCGAGGCAGACACGAGGTCGGAGATTCCGGCAGGGTGGCTAGAGTCAACATGCCCCATGTAGTCACCGCCAGAGAACTTGACGGCACATCCGGCGGGCCAGGAGACGGTGCCCTCGTTGCGGAGAGTCCAAGTCTGCTCAAAGACGTGATTAAGGCCAAAAATGGTGCCATCCGAGACGCTTTCACGAACAAAGACAGCCTGGAGCTCATCTTCAACAGCCACGGGCTTCTCGACAACCGCGGGAATGGGAGGCACCTCGCGGAGCTGAACGGGGGCAGGCTCCTCCTTCTTGATCTCAGGTCGGGTAGCCTCGTTGACAGTGGGGGCCTGGGGCTCCTCAGGCTTCACATCGACAACAGTTTGGACGGCGTTGACCGAGTTGACAGTCTGAGAGTGCATCTCGAATCGGTCACCCATGCTCTGAAGCTGGCGGCCGTCCTGGTGCTCGCCGGTAGTGGTGACGCTGACATGGCGGACGGGAGTCTTGAACATGATGAGGGGATGTGTCTTGTTGTGGTCATTGGCGGGGCTAGCTTCGCAGTTGGCGCAAAGGTCGAGGTCATGGCAGACGGCACACTTGTAGCGGGTGCCCCTGATGTATGAGGGCCATCCAGATGACTTGCAGAGAGGTCCGTCACAGCAAATGCCCATGTGAAGAGGCTGCACGCTTTCACAAGTATGGCGTTCGGCGAGAGGCTCATAGAGGGCAGCAAAGCGGTGGCCAGGGTGAATGAAGTCGGCGTTGGAGACGCAGTCAGCACAGTAGTCCCAGTCGGGACAGTCGAGACACTTGTGGCGAACACCAGAAATGTTCTTGTCGCAGCCATCGCAGATGGCCATGTGCATCTTGTTTCTGCCGGGAGCCATCTTGACGTTAATGTGGTCGGGCATGGTAGTGCCGGGAACAGCCGGGGCAAAAGCATGCATGGGGTGGTGACCATGCGAGTCGGCGGAGAAGCAAGGCTGGCAGAGATCAAAGTCATCACAGGTGCCACACTGGAGGAACTGGACCTCGGGGAGTTCTGATTTTTGTTAGTCTGACTGCACTTGTGGATAAGACTTAAGCATGAGACATACCATGGAGGCAAATATTGCAGGTGCGCATGGGGCCGAAGGCAGCCCAAGCTGGAGGGGCTTGAACAGCAGGCAGAACGCACTTGGGGTACGCAACAGGAGTGATTCTGGGCTCCTCCTTGACTGCCTTGGGCTTGGGCTTGGGCTTGGGGGAGATTTTCTCGGTGCTGCTCTTGACAATGGCACCGTCGACAATGGTACGCTTGATCAGCCAGTGGTTGTCGCTGTAGCAGGTGATGCCTAGGTCGATGCAGGTCTGGCAGAGGTCGAAATCACCGTCGTCACAAGTAGAGCAGTGGTAGTGGGCATCGGGGACAGTCTTGGCGCAGCTGTTGCAGGAGACGGCGTACACGGTGGCGGCGGGTTGGTTCTTGGGTTCGGCCTCGGCCTCGGATTCGAATGGGTCGGAAGCCAGAGACTGGCGGCTCATGAGGCAGCTCAGGCGGCTCTCGAAGTCCTTGCGAAGCTCTTCACGCTCAGCAACGATGCTAGCGGCCTTGGCGAGGAGCTCGGGGTCGTATTGCTTGGAAATACTGGGGCCGGAAGTTTGGAGGGGAAGGCTGGTCTGCGATGTAGATGCGGGCTGTTGACGGCTGGGTTCGGCAGCCTCGGGGACATGCTCGACGGAGACGGGCTGTGGGACAGTCTTGGGCTCCTGCTCGAGGAGCGTGACACGGAGCTTGAGCTTGGACTTGGCCTTGGCAGCGCGGTACAGCTGCTTGTAGACGGAGATGTTTGACGAGTCGAGCAGGACGAAGGCTGCGGCAGAGTCCGAGTATCGCTCAATCATGGCTTTACGGTCGGTAGGGATGTGGAGGAAAGTTCGGATCTGGAAAAATAGGTCAGTATTTCAGACCGGCTATTCATCGCGAGTCCAAATCGAGTTGACTGGGTTCTGAGAGGGTATCAAACGTACATGCTCCTCGAGGACTTGGGGTGCCATCTCACGAAGAGGCATCTTGACACGGCGAGTGGTGCCATCATAGGTCACCTTGACGGTGACCATGGCATCAGGCACAACTTGAGGGGCCGACATGATGTCTACGGTGTATCTGAAGACAGCAGTGTTAGACGGTTGGACGGTTGTTGGAAATGGAAAAATCACGGCGGTGGATATCGCGGTTGCAATGTCAAGCGGATGCTGCAGCGAAGCGGGCCACTTACAGCTAGCAGTAGAGAGGTACTCGGTAGCGAATATACAAGTAGCGTGCGTCAGCAAGTGACGTGGTGCTCTCCGCTGCGGCAACAGAAACGCTGCGGCGGAAAAAAAAACGAAGATGTGAAAATAAGGAGATGGAGGAAGAGACGCCGCAACCTCGAGACACCTCGCTTGTCGGTGGAGGGAGTTATCGATGAATGAAGAAACAGGCGGTGATGACGAGAAGATGGAGAGGAGGGAAAGTTGGGGGAGCAGAAAAGGCGGAGAAGTAAAAGAGGAGAAGATTGAGTGACCAAAGTGCCTACCTGAGGCGAAGCGGGCGGGGAAGCAGAAGTAAAAAGGGCCCGAGGCGCTGTGGTACAGGGAGTCTGGGTGCTGCGGCTGGCCGGAGCGGCTGGCGGGCTTGGGGCAAAGTGCGCTAACAGCAATCAACCTGGGGCGGGCGCAGTGCCAGGCTGCCAGTGGACGGGCAGCGGGGGCAGCGGGCAGCGGGCAGCGGGCAATTCAGTGGCCCAGTGGATTGAGTGCTCTGGAGTGAACCCTTGTCCCGCAGCAGCCAATCCGAGCCCGATTGCAGCAGGAAGAGACCACCTGAAGCAATAGCTAAGGTAGTCCGGGGTCAGGTGTCTGGGGTGGACGATATTTTTTTTGTCTCTTTTTTTTTTTTTTTTTCTTTTTTTTTCTTTTTTTTTGTTGCATACAAGCAGCCAGATATTCTGAGGGCTTGACCTGACCCCTAGATTCAATATCATTATTATTATTACAGTACCAGGTACCTCAGTATCGAGACTCGTCAGAAGCAACGTCTGCCTCAAGGCAGCGCTGAGACTCGCAATGAGGCGAATATGTGGGGGAGGCGCAGTCTCGGCGGCCTGAGGAGGGAATACTTTACTGCCTGTAGCGGGTATGCTGTATCTCTCGACTTTTCTCTTTAGTCACGAGTGACTCCGTGGTAGCTCGACTGGGGACGCGTAGCACAGGTACCTGCCAGCAAGATATCTATCTGCCTGGGAGACGGGACTGCGTGCGTAACTGCGCTATCTCCAGAGCTCAGCGCGGATAAGGCACCCGGTTGCGGAAATGTCGCAAGACAGACACAGACAGACACTCTGCTGCTGGCTTGGGGGCGAGAGGACACGGCACGCCAGACAGGCAGCCAAGGCTTCAAACTTTTCTTGTCATTCAAAGGTCAAGCGTCATCCTTTGGCTTCCATGCACTTCATCAACTTTCTATTCAGATTTTTTCTCGCCTCCAGCTTGGTGGCGGCGGCAAACGCCAATTTGCCATCCATGATGCATGACTTGACTGACTCCCACTCCCACCACCACCACATAGACAGATAGGCAGTTATTCTGGAGATGGCGCGGCGCACTAAAAAAGGTACATACGTACATGTACTCCGTACCGAGGAGGGATAAGCATAGTGTGTAGAACTGTGCGAATACAGTGCTGGACACTGTCCGGCTCTCGTCGACAGCCTCAATCTGAACGGGCAATTGGCTGTGGATGGCAACCTGGCAAACGGACAGATTCGGCCATTAACCCCCTGTCGAGCAACTCGAAGCTTTTGGATATTGAGCCCTGAATACTCTAGACGGAAAAACCTCACCCCGAAAAGAACCGTAGTCGACCGCAATGCATGCCCACCCACCAGAGAGCCATGCGAAGAGCTGCAACAGCAGGCCATGGTGGCAGCGACAGCAACATCATACGTGTCGACAGTCAACGACTATGCACGTACACGGCATGGACGAATTACAAACAGCACAAATGGTCAACATGCTACCAATAGCCCCCGTACCACTGTGATACAACGTCGCGAGTTTGGCCGGCCCGCAGGGTAAGCCGCCTGCTGCGTCATGGCTGGCAGTCAAATGGTAGCCAAGCCCGAGCTCAGAGCCTCCAACTACGCCCGCATCTCGATTCTGCCGTTGCTGTGCCACGCCGTACTGGACCGAACTGACCTGAACTGAACTGAGCCATTGCATGTCTAGCTGCAGGCCGGAGCGCAGCATCATCCCACACTGTCGTCATTGTCCGTAGGCGTGCGCGGCTAGGACCGAAACTGACCCAAGGCGGACCGGAGCAAACAGCAGTCTGATCGTTATCGCCAGCTCTGCAGCCGTGAGTGGTTGGCGGGCCACAATGGCTACAGGACGAGAGTCGACTAGCATTTTTCCGGCAAGGGGCAGCTTCGGCGTTTTGGAGGGAGATGCTTCAGATGCCCCTCTTGGATCCGCCACTTTTTCGTTGTGCATTACTAGGTTTGTGAGCTGAGGTGCGTGAGGATACCGGAACTGGCCACTGGCGCCGGTGTAGTCCTCCGTAGAGTACCTTAGTAGTGAGGGAAAAGGTGTGCGATCCGCACACCACCACGGAGCATCCCAGCAACAGGCCGAAACCGCCCTCCTGTAGCTGCTACTCAATACGGCCAGGTCGATAGGATAATGGCACATGTCATGTACATGTACGGAGTACTGAGTAGCAACCGTAACAAATCCTAGCCACACTGCAGGTCTCGGCGGAGCAAAAGACGCCAAGTGTTCCACCTCGAACGAATAGTATCCTCCCTCAATCAGCACGGTCTGTCCTTGTGCTCCGTCATAGGAAATGACATAATTAACCCCTCAACAGAAACTCTCGAGATCCACCCCGGCACCGCAGCGTTTTTTTCTACCGCTCACAGCCGCCGAGCTTCTACCTAGTCTCCTGTTTTTCTTCTTCATAAACCACTCAATTGCCAGGGCAATTCTTCCATCTTACATTTTCTTCATCTCAACTATTCGCAATCATGGCATACGGAGAAATTGATCAGCTGGCTATCAACACCATTCGCCTGTTGGCGGTAAGTCACCTCTGGCGTCCTGCTCTCTCTACCCCGCCATAGAACCCCGCCATCGTCAGTGCCGCATCATTCCTTCGCGGCTCATCGCCAGCTTCGTCGCGACATCCAAATCATCACGACATGATAAAAATCATCATGCACACTCGTTACACAAGCTGACCTTTATTTCCTTAGGTGGATGCCACCTTCAACAGCAACTCAGGCCACCCTGGTGCTCCCATGTAAGCTCCGCTCTGCCCTCTCGCCACGCCACCATTAGCAGAAAAACCGCTTTGGCCGAGCTCCCCGAGCACAACAAACCCGGTTACTAACCTATCACTCGCAGGGGCATGGCTCCCGTTGCCCACGTCCTCTTCAACAAGTTCATGAGATTCAACCCCCAGAACCCTTCGTGGCTCAACCGCGATCGCTTCGTCCTCTCGTAAGTTTTGCCCCGCGCCACCCGGTTGGCCCAACACGGTAGCTCCGCCAAGCTCGTCTCCTAACAGCAAGCCCCCCATCAGAAACGGTCACGGTTGCATGCTTCAGTATGCTCTGCTTCACCTCTTCGGCTACAAGCTGTCCATCCAGGACCTCAAGGACTTCCGCGTACGTATTCTTTTCTTCCCAAACGTCTTGGGTGTCTCGTCAGCCGCCCGCTAACACTCCTCAGAAAATCGACAGCATCACCCCCGGTCACCCCGAGGCTCATGACACTCCCGGAGTCGAGGTCACCACCGGTCCTCTCGGCCAGGGTGTCTGCAATGCCGTCGGTCTTGCCATGGCCCAGGCCCACACCGCCGCCTGCTTCAACAAGCCCGGCTTTGAGGTCATCAACAACTACACATACTGCTTCCTCGGCGACGGCTGCCTGATGGAGGGCGTCTCTAGCGAGGCCAGCTCCCTGGCTGGTCACCTCCAGCTCGGCAACCTCATCTGTATCTACGACGACAACCACATCTCCATTGACGGCGACATCAACTGCGCCTTCACCGAGGACGTCGTTATGCGCTACAAGGCCTACGGCTGGCACGTCGTCACCGTCGACGACGGTGACACCGACCTTGAGGGCATCGAGGCCGCTATCAAGGAGTGCCAGGCTGTCAAGGACAAGCCCTCCATGATCAAGCTCCGCACCACCATCGGCTACGGCTCCCTCAAGCAGGGCACCGGCGGTGTCCACGGCTCCCCCCTCAAGGCCGACGACATTGCTCAGGTCAAGAAGAAGTTCGGCTTCAACCCCGACGAGAGCTTCGCCGTCCCCCAGCAGGTCTACGACATGTACGGCAAGCACTCCTCGGACGGCGCCGCCGCCGAGTCCGAGTGGAACCAGCTCCTGGCCAAGTACAAGGAGAGCTTCCCCGCCGAGCACGCCGACCTCGTCCGTCGCCAGACCGGCGCCCTGCCCGAGGGCTGGGAGAAGAACCTCCCCACCTACACCCCCGCCGACGCCGCCGTCGCCACCCGCAAGCTGTCCGAGACCGTCCTCTCCAAGATCGAGGGCGCTGTCCCCGAGCTCTTCGGCGGTTCCGCCGATCTGACTGGCTCCAACCTCACCCGCTGGAAGGACGCCGTCGACTTCCAGCCCAAGTCCAACGGCCTCGGTGACTACACTGGCCGCTACGTCCGCTACGGTGTCCGTGAGCACGCCATGGGTGCCATCATGAACGGTCTCGCCGCCTACGGCACCATCCTGCCCTACTCCGGCACCTTCCTCAACTTTGTCTCGTACGGTGCGGGTGCCGTCCGTCTGTCCTCCCTTTCCCACTTCCGCACCATTTGGGTCGCCACCCACGACTCGATTGGTCTCGGTGAGGACGGCCCTACCCACCAGCCCATCGAGACCCTCGCCCACTTCCGCGCCCTCCCCAACTGCATGGTCTGGCGCCCGGCCGACGGCAACGAGACCAGCGCTGCCTACTACGTCGCCCTGACGTCCAAGCACACCCCCAGCATCATCGCCCTGTCGCGCCAGAACCTCCCCCAGCTCGAGGGTGCCACCATCGAGAAGGCCTCCAAGGGTGCCTACGTCCTCCAGGAGGTCGAGGGCGCCGACCTGACCCTCATCTCCACCGGTTCGGAGGTGTCCATCTGCGTCGAGGCCGCCAAGGAGCTCGCCGAGAAGAACGGCATCAAGGCCCGCATCGTCTCGATCCCCTGCTTCGAGGTCTTTGACACCCAGTCCAAGGAGTACCGCCTGTCGGTCCTGCCGGACGGCATCCCCATCCTGTCGGTCGAGGTCATGTCGACCATGGGCTGGGAGCGTTACAGCCACGAGCAGTTTGGCCTGAACCGCTTCGGTGCCTCTGGCGCCTACAAGGACGTCTACAAGAAGTTTGAGTTCACCCCCGAGGGCATCGCCAAGCGCGCCGTCGCCACCGTCAACTTCTGGAAGGAGGTTCCCAACGTCCGCTCGCCCCTGAACCGCGCTTTCCAGCAGCTCATCTAAATTATACCAAGAAATAGAAAATAGCTGGATGGCGAAAATTGCGTAGGCTGTAAAAGAAAAAAAAATCGGACATGAAAAAGATTAGCTAGATATCAACAGGAATGATTTACGGATGTTTTATAAACAAGATGGCCAAGAACATTGCTAGTGAGGGTATTGTGAATGTATGTAGAGAAACCAAATATAAGTTGTAAAAAAAAACAGCTCGCCAAACGCCGGGGGTTGTATGTATTTGTCCCAAACTGCTCGCCATGCGATGCAACCAAATGCGATGTACACGCTATATATATGTACGAAAAAAGAAAAAAAAAAACGAAAAGCCGATATCCCCCTCCCTTTCTCTTTTTCAGCTATTGCTGCCGCGCCCACTCGCTCTGAAACTCCCTCGCCACGCGCTCCAGCCTCGCGGCCGCCCTCTTGGCCTCGGCGACGTCGTCCTGCCTCGGAGCCACGACGACGCCCACCAGCCTCGGCACGCCGCCTCCGCCGCCGTCCTGCTCACCAACCGCTCCCGCACCATCAACCGGCTTCTTGACCGCCAAGCTGTCCGTGTCCGCCGCCATGCCCGTGTCCGCCCCGGCGGCGGCGGCGTCGTCGTCGTCGTCAACATCATCATCCTGGGCGCCCGCCATTGCGGCATCCGCGGCGGTGCTGGTCTCGGGATTGGCGTTGGCGTTGGCGTTGGCACCACCGGCACCGGGTATTATTTCCGCAGGCGCGTGCATGTACGACTGCAGGACGACGGCGGCCGGGGGCGCGGCGTGGCCGTGGCCCGGGTACTCGACCATGATGCGCTCGACGGCGCCGAGGCCGACGCGGGCGGCGGCCGTGTGCGACGTCAGCGCCGACGCGGCGAGCGCGGTGAGGGACTCGAGGTGGGCGCGGGAGCGGGCGGACGTGATGAGCGGGGTGAGGGACTCGTCCGCGAGGTGGAGGGACAGCGCGGGGTGTTGCGACGGGAGCGCGGACATGTTCGTTCTGGGGGGCTCGGGGTTGTTTTGGTTTGGTTGGTTTTTTGTCTGGTTCTGCGTCGGCGCTGCCGGGTTTTCGTCTCTTGCTGCTGCCGGTTGTTCGTACGCGGAGATAAGGGGGGGGGTTGCGCGAGGGTATATAAGAATGGAAAAAAAAGTTGTGGCAGAGAGGTATGGATAGATGTCGTATATATGGGAGGGGGGTTGCAGTGTCGTGATAATAGGCCGGGAGGGGAGTTGGGGGGGACCGCGGGATCGTCGAATGGTAATATACGAAAGGGTTCGCGTGCTCGATTACGGGAGGGGTGGTGGGTGGGACGGGGGAACGAGACAGACAGACAAACATCCGGGGGGAGGGGGGGGGGGGTTGAGAAGAAAAGGCGAAGAATGGCAGGAAATGCATGGCAGATAATGGCAGAACTATCTAATGTACGAAGATGGGGGTGGACATGAGCATGCATGTCGAACCAAGTGCGGGGGCATGTGCAGTCGCTTCTCTGTGTACTCGGTACGTGTATACATGTAGATAGGATTGGGGGGGGGAGAAGAGGGATGTGGTGCTAAACATCGTGGGCTGAGCGTGGGCAGAGCAAGATATCAGAAATGACGACATGGGCTTGCTTGCTTGCTTGCCCATGTGTCCATCGGGCACATGGCACCGCACAGAGGAAACGAGCAATCACCCGCATTGATCGACTGCGACTAGGGTAAGTCTTTTATCCCTTTGAGTGCGCGAAGACTCCGGCGGGACTGTAACAGGGATTTTTGGCCAATAAGACACGACGTTAAAGAAAGGTACTTAGCTTTGTTAGCAATTCACACTATAATAGAAGTCCCAACATTGCTGAGTAGTACAAAGAGCTACATCACACTTATCAGAACCGTATTTGACGACGCCTACAACCTAAAATATACTATCAACTGCCTACTCTTATTGAGCCTTATTAAGCCGGATAAAAAGCCCCCCTATTGTGAAGGATTCGGGCTGCGCCCATCCTCGGAGAACCCTGAGGTAGGAATTCCCACGCACCTATAACAATCACGGCGAAAGGGACCAGGGTCCCCCACTAGGTAATCTAACGAGGGTATAATTATAAAAGGAGTCGGATTTATTTCCCCTATTTTCTTCTTTTCTTCTTCTTCTTTAAAAGAATTAATATTAATTATAACGCTCGTTCGCAAACACTCTAAGGCTAATTTATAATAATTAATTCTTTTCAAGATTCCCAAACCGAAGATAAATAATATTATATATAGGTCCGGGCCGGAGGCCTTTTAAACACTCTAAAAATAATATACCCTCTTATTAAAATATAATAATAAATAAATAAAAGAGATAAGGTTATTATAAGAATAAATCTTACGCCTATAAGATAAGATAACAATTCCTTAATATATAATACTATCCTCCGAAGAATAACCGACCCCCATTAATCTAATACCTATAATTAAATAAAAACCACTCTTATAAAGAGAAAAATTTAATAAAGATTATAAAACCTTTATAAGATAAAAACAAATGATTATATATAAATTAAAAATTAATATAAACTTTATTAATCTAATAAAAGCTTAATTTATATATATTTAAAATAATTTAAGCTCCCCTATATAATTAAAGATTATTATCTATTTTGAAGTAAGGGGTTATAATAAAGAATCTAATCCTTAGGCTTTCTTAAGTTATTTAAAAACTATCTTCGGCGACCCTTATAAATAAGAAATAATAATAATAAAATTAAATTATTTAAAATAAAAAGAAAAAAAGCCTTTCTCTTACTTCTATATTTGCTTTGAATAAGAATTAATACTCATAGGCGGTTTATTTTAAACCGATAAGGTTAAATTTATAAAGCTTCGTTTGGTCCTTTTAGACATAATAAAGGGACTTATAGTTAACCGGTGAATCTCCCGTATTAATTATAAAATTATTATATAAGAACTATGAGAACTCTCCGTCGATTTAGAATCCTATTGGATAGAAGAAGGCTATTGAGCTAATTCCTCATAAAAGAACCAATTACGCCGTATAGATCCGGAAGGGGATACCCCTATGATAGGGGTCAATAGCCTATACATTCCCCCCATTCCTAGTCCGAACCCTATAAAGAAATAAAATTAATCAGGTAAACGGGCTACCTGGGTAATAAAGGAAGTCTTATAAGAACAATGGGATATGGGTGTTTGCCTCTATTATAGCTAATTAGGTCATTAGATTTAAAAGTATTATTTCCGACCCACGTTTCGTCCTTTTACCTCTATTAACCAAATTAAGTCATTAATGAATATTAATATCTTATCCAAGGAGTTAGAAAATGATGAGGCCTAAAGAAAAGACTCCCCCTAAGCCCCTAAAAAATAATTATCTTTAAGGATCACCTTATTAAGATAACCTATTAGATGGAGGAGGTATGGAAGGAATTAATAGATAGAATAAATATAATCTTATTCTTAATACCTATAATCTTCGAAATGTGTACCCCCGTTAATATTCTGGTAGATATAAGGTATAAATATTATAGAGTAATTAAAGATGATATAATAAATATTCTTTGGTTAGAATATATCCTACTCCCCTTATAATGATAAATTAAGCTTATTATAAGGGATTCTTTATGATTCTCTATTATATAGATGGCCCGAATATGTATAGATATAGATGGTTGGGTTTTCCTAGTATTCCTCTATATTATATTAGCCCTCTCTCGACCTATAATACTAAGACTATCTTAATTGGCCTATTATAGCCTCTTAATAGATATAGAGTGATATTATATTTACCCATGTTCGGACCTTAATTAGAAAATCCAAGCCCTCGATAACCGCCGCCCACCGTTTAACTTATAATTTCTCACTAACCCCTAATTTTATAATCATTTAAAATAAGACTTAATTAAAAATAAAATATTAATCTATATTTTCATTATAAGTATTTATAAGATTAATATATTTATATAATATAAGCCTAAGCGGCTTAAGAGTCTCTTTAGACATTATTAAATATTTTAGGACCTCTTTATAAAATAAAATGTGGTAATCTTACCCTTATATTAACCAGGTTTCGACCATAAGATTAAAATCTATACTAAGCCGAATAATACCCCCAAATAACTTTTATATAGACACCTTTATTAAATATTATAGGATTAACTCTTAGAACTCCGATAATAATTGATGTGTTATAAACGCTACTGCGTGACCGCGGGGCTGAGGCCGGCCCCCATGGGCAAGGCTTAATATGACCCGATTAGGACGCGAGGTCATATAACGGCTCATTAGATTATTATAATAATCCAACTACACAAGATCGGAAGAATAATTAAATAAGCCAATTAATCCAAAGGATATAATAGAGAGATAGATAGGTACTTAAGGAGGAGATATTCTTATAATATAAAATAGTCTAGATCTCTATTAATTAATCTAAATAATAGTTCTATTATTAAGAATTCTACTCTTAATAGACTTATAAGCCTATAATATTCACTCGAGGTATTACCCAATAGCTATTAACCTAACTCACTTTTTAAGAAATAGACTATTCTATAACTTAGAAATAAGCTATTATTATATTTTAATTAATCCTATTTAATAAATTACCTTAAAATCTTAAGCAACTAACCAAGATATCTACTTCGAGTGGAAAGATTACCAACCCTAAAGATATAATTAGACAACTCACTATAAGACTTACCAAATTTAAAAGATAGAACCAAAGCCTTCTCTCTCGACAGAATAAATTATATAAAATCATATAATAGCAGTAAGAGCTTATCAAAAGAAACCCTACCACTATTACTCACACAAGCATCCCAAAATTCCCAAAGCCTAAACCTTATAATAATATAAAGGGAGATATAAGGAACTTCCTCACTTAGGCTAAGGCTTACCTCTAAATTAATAAAACTAATCTCTTTAATATAAAGGCGAAGATCCTATATATTAATAACCTCTTAATTAAGAAAGCTATAAAATAGTGGGAATTAACCCTTAGGGCCTACCTCAAGTATAACCCTAAAGCTAATATAAAGGTAGTCCATATATTTTCTAATTATAAAACCTTTAAAAAAAGACTCCTCAATATATTTAAGAACCCTGACAAATATAAATTAGCTACTTAATAACTTATAAACCTTAAATAGACCAGATCGGTAATATATTATATCCAAGAGTTCAAACGAATTATAACTAAACTACCAAAATAAGGAAACAAACCCAAGATCTAAGTCTATTACTTTAGACTTAAAGAGGAAGTTAAAAATAATATCTATAAAAAAGAATGACCATTATTATTCGACGATTTTACGGAAATAATCATTAAAGTGGACAACCGACTTTATAAGTAATATTAAGAAAAGACCAGGGGATGGAAGTTTACCAACTACACAAGGTTTAACAAGCCAAACACAAATAAACCACAACAAACCTCTATAATATATAAACACCATACCAGACCCATAGAACTTAACACTACACACAAAGAAAAGGGCAAATATTATAATTATAACAAAACCAAACACTTTACTAATAAGTGCCAAGCCCTTAAGAAATAATAAAAGTTAATAACTAAAAGATAAAAGCTAAATATAATTAATAGGGAAGAACTCCCCATCCAAAATATTAGTATAACCAATAGCAAAGAATACTAATCTCCTAATAAAGTTAATTACCAATATAATATTATATCAATCGACAACACCAATTCAGAAAATAAAGATTAAGAATTCAATACCTAACCACCAAGATATAACACCATTATAAACCTACCCAAAATAAATAATACTATCCTTAAAACATCTATAAACAAAAGACTCTAAATCGCGCGTATAAAGGCAAACCATATATTTGACACACCTCTCATTAATACCCTCACAATAAGAAGAGGAGATCCTAAGCCAATTCCAATTAAAATCTATAAAATCAATATAACCAACCCAACAATCCTAATTAACCAACTATATAAAGCAGAATAATACCCTAATACAATATTATACCCCACCTACCAAACTCATCTAATATTAAAGATATAGAATAGAGAGTATATAATAGTCTTCTAGGCCTCATATATAATAGATAATTATAGGCAACATCTCTAGAAGAAGCTTAAATATTAATAATTTCTATACTTCAACCCTAATATTAATTATAATCTATTCCTAAAAACTAACCTATATTATTAGATTATAATCAAAAGAACCAAATATTACCTCATTCTTAGGAAGAATAAAGGAACACCCTATATTAAGGATAACAACACCTATACTATCTATACCATAACCTCATATTATAAGACTAAAGGAAACTATATAAATATAAGAAACTTACCTAATCTAAATTCGATTAATATAAATAATAGATAATCTAACCATCGCTAGATTAGCTCCAATATATTAGAAGACTACCACCGATAATAAAGAAAGAAAGAATACAAGGAAAAGAAGAAATCAAAAAACAATAATTATCATCACAAATAAGATTAATTCTTCAATAAAGATATAATAGATCTCTATATACTATAAACATTAACAATAATATATACCTTACAATTACCCTCACCATTAAAAAAAAGAAGATTTAAATAATAATAGATAATAAAGCACAAAGAAACTTTATCTCACTAAATCTTATTAATAGATTATAATTATTATAAATAAATAAGAATAAACCCTATTAACTCATAATTATAAAAGGAAATAATATAGAATATAACTAAGGGATAATAGACCTAAAAGTTACACAACTCCCAATCTATATATAAAATATAAAATATTATATATCCTTAAATATTATAAAGATCTTAAAATATAATATTATATTAAAGATACCCTAATTATAGGCGAATAATCTTAAAGTTAACTAAAGAATAGGCCAACTTCAATAAGATATACTAAAATATAACTATAATATTAAGAGTGGCCTAAAAAAAATATCTTACTTAAATTATAACTAACCTCGGAATATATATATAATCGCTCGAGAGCCTAAAGCTAAGATAATAAAGATTCCTAAGGAATATTCAAAGTATAATAAACTATTTAATAACGAGCTAAAAATAAAACTACCAGAATATTCATACTAGGACCACAAGATCAAACTCTAGCCCGGTAAGGAACCCAAGTTCCATAAGATATACCCTTAGAACCCTATATAAGACACAGCCCTCAAAGAATATTTAAAAGAGAACTTATAAAAAGAATATATTCGACCATTAGAGTCCCTAATAGGATACCCAATCCTATAGATACCCAAGAAAAACAGGAAATTATAACCATATATTAACTATCGGCAGCTAAATAAGATCATAATTAAGAACCAATATTTATTACCCCTTATCACTAAAATATACAATAAAATTAATAAAGCCCAATAGTTTATAATACTAGATCTTAAAGGTACTTATAACCTTATACAAATCACACTAGGAGAAGAATAGAAAATAATATTCCAAACCACTAGAGGATACTATAAATATTTAATAATACCCTTTAGACTAATTAATATACTAACCACTTTTCAAACTATAATCGATAATATCTTATAAAAATAACTTAGATGGTTTATAATTATCTATTTAGATAATATCCTCATCTATTTAAACACATTAGAAGAATATAAATAATATATATATAAAATACTTTAGACACTCTAAGATAATAAACTACTAATAAAAGCTAAGAAATATAAGTTTCACCAAAAGGAAGTAGAATTCCTAGGCTTTATACTAATATTAAAAGAAATATAAATAAATTAAGATAAGATTAGAATAATTAAAGAATAGCTAATACCAACCAACCTTAAGGAGGTTAGAAGATTTATAGCCTTTGTGAACTTCTACCGAAGATTCTTAAAAGGATTCGGAGATATCTCACGACCCCTCACGGAACTTATAAAGAAAGATATCGGATTCCAATAGAATAATAAAAAAGCTACAACATTCTAAAAAATTAAAGATTTAATTATAAGCGAGCTAATTATAATTATACCTAATCCAAATAAATCTTTCGAATACGAGATAGATTCTTCAGACTTTATACTAAGAGGACAACTCGGACAATAAGATGAACAAAAAAGACTACACCCTATTATATTCTTCTTAAAGAAACTTAAAGGACCTAAGCTTAATTATAAGATATATAATAAAGAGTTTATAATTATTATTAAATGCTTTAAGGAGTAGAGATATTATCTTATTAGTATGAAATATTATATTAAAGTTTATATAGATCATAAAAACCTCACCTTATTTATAACTATGAAAGAATTAAATAAACGATAAATTAGATAATATAAAATATTCACAAATTATAATTTCGAAATTATATACCGTAAAGGATTTAAAAATAAACGAGTAAATGCATTTAGCCGAAGAGAGGACTTACGCTCAGGAGAACAAGTAAATAACACTCCCTTATTATATACCAATAAGGATAAGAACCTTATATTAGGCACCCGAGAAATTAATATAATTTAATAAGCCAAGCCAAACGATACATAGATATAAAGAATTATATTAAGAATAGAATAAGATTGGTATTCGGATAGTTGGAAGTTAGACCCTCATATAATAAAAAAGGAGAACACCTTCTTATATAATGATTAATAGTACGTCCCTAGTATACTCTAGAAAGACCTAATCAAGGAAATCTATAAACACCCACTATACGGACACCAAAAAATAAAAAAAACAATTAATAGACTATAACAATCATATAATTTCCTACGAAGCAAGCAATTGGTATAAGAAGTTATTAAAAAATACAATATTTATAACAAAGCCAAGGCATCGAGATATATACCTTATAACAAACTACAATCAATACCACCACCCGATAGAGTATAATAAACTATTACAATAGATTTCATTATCAAACTATTAAAATCTAAAGAACCTATAATAAGAGTAATCTATGACAATATTCTAATTATAATTGACAAGCTCACAAAATATACCTACTATATCCCTTATAAAGAAATAAGCGATACTAAGGATTTGGCATATATGTTCTTTAAGACAATTATTATATAATACGGCCTATTAATGAAACTTATATCAAATTGTGATAAGTTATTCATATCGAACTTTTAGAAATATCTTATAAATACTATAAAGATTAAGTAAAAACTTTCTATAATATTTTATCTACAATCTGATAAATAAATAGAAATCCTAAACCAAATATTTAAATAATACCTATAAAACTATATCAACTACCAACAAAATGACTAGATAGAATGGCTATTATTAGTATAATAGATATATAATAGTATAGATATTGAAAACATTAAAATATTATTATTTAAAGTAAATTATAGATTTGACCTTATTATTAAAACACACATAATACCAAAGATAAATACACTAGCAACAATAGCACACATAGCCACAATTACAAAAATACAATAAGAATTACGAGATAAATAAATATTTTTATAAAACCAAATAAAATATTATATAAATAAGAAAAGATTACTAATGCCAATCCTAAAGGAAGGATATAAAGTCTACCTTATTTGTAAAAATATTAAAACCAAATAATCTAATGATAAACTCGATTAAAAGAAAATTAGATTATTCACTATCAAGAGAAAACTATTAAATATTAACTATAAACTTTTATTATTAGATAGAATAAGAATCTATCTTATATTTTATATATTACTTTTAAAAAAAGCGCTGGATGATATTATAATTATTATAGATATTATTATCAATATTATAAAAAAATATAAAGTCGAGAAGATATTTAAGATAAAAGGAAGTATTAAGAATTAATAATATCTTATTAAATAAAAAGGATATCCGAACTCTAAAAATACCTAAGAACCAATAAAGAACCTTATAAACTATTTAGACCTATTTAAATAGTTTCATTCTTAAAGAAAACATCCTAATCGATCGTATGAATATTATTTAATAACTTAACACCAAATTTGGCATCTAAGGAATAGACTAATATAAGATCTAAATCCTTAGAAGGAATAAGAAGGACCCTTATAATCTTCTAAAGCTATTCCACTTCCTCTTATTCTACACATTCTAATTCTTTAATATTATTAATACCACGTGTAATGGTATATATTATCTTTTTAAACCATAATTTCTTTTATCTTCATAAGCAACATACTTTCACACTCGCTCATTTAAACTCTTCCTTGGTAGCCTCTAACTCAGACTTAATCTTCTAATACTAAGTACTAATATAATAGAACTATTATAAGGTAAGAAGATTCATATTATAGTAAGACCGGTTAAGGCGAATATACTTATAATAATAAGACGAGTCGGTATCGGAAGCCTTATAATTCTAAAGGCCCTAATCTTTATAAAAGGAATAAAGAGGTATATCTACCAAATTCCCAATTATTAACTCAAGAAGGGCATTTCGTTCGTCTATCTTACGAGAAGGTTTTTAAGATTAGATAGGAGGTCTAAAAACACGATTAGACAACATAATAATATATAATAATAAAAGGAGGAAAATCACTCAATCACTCAATTAACCTACTTTGGTGGCCTTAAGGATAAGACCAATAAAGGAAGAGTATTATATTATAAACACTATTATATGATTATAGGGCTAAGGCCGGCCCCCATGGGTAAGGCTTAATATAACCCGATTAAAACATAAGATCATATAATAATTCATTAAATTATTATAATAATCTAGTTATATAAGATCGGAGGAATAATTAAATAAGCTAATTAATCTAAAGGATATAATAAAGAGATAGATGGGTACTTAAGGAAGAGGTATTCTTATAACATAAGGTAGTCTAGATCTCTATTGATCAATCTAAACAATAGTTCTACTATTGAGAGTTCTACTCTTAACGGACTTATAAGCCTATGATACTCGCTCGAGGTACTACCCGGTAGCTATTAACCTAACTCACTTCCTAAGAAGCAGACTACTCTGTGACTTAGAAATAAGCCACCGTTACATGATGGCCCTATTAGATAAGGGATAAATATATATTAGCTCCTCTCCCGTTACGGCCCTTATTCTTTTAATGAGGAAGGCGAACGGAGGTTGGCGTTTTTGTGTCGATTACCGGGGTTTAAATGTTATATCGGAGGATGATTATTATCCCCTCCCCTTTATTAAAGAAACCTTCCGGTCTCTCTCTACCGTGGTATAATTTATTAAACTCGATGTCCGCTCTGCTTTTTATAAGCTTCGGATGAAACCTGGTTCCAAGAAATATATAACTTTCTATACCCGGTTCGGCCTCTTTAAATAACTTATTTATCCTTTCGGCCTCTCCAGAGCCCCCACTATATTCTAATATTATATTAATTATATCTTAAATAATACCCTTAATAATTATACGATAGCTTACCTTAATAATATATTTATCTATAATTTTAATACCTATAAAGATTATAAATAGAAGGTAATAAAGGTATTCTTACGCCTTTAATATACTGGGCTATATTTAAATCTTAATAAATATAATTTCTCAATTAAAATAATTAAATATTTTAAATATATTATAAAGGTAAATATTTCACTCACCCCCGACCTAGAGAAGATATAGGTAATCTAAGAATGGGAAGCCCCCTTTAATATTTAGGGTGTTTATAATTTTCTTGGTTTCACTAACTTCTACCGTGAGTTTATCCCTAACTTTACCATTATCTCGGAATTATTATTCCGCCTTACTTAGAAAAATACCTTATTTTATTAAAATATAGACGTAGATATAATATTTAAAATATTAAAATAATATTTTTTCTCCGAGCCTTGCCTGGCCCTTTAAGACCTAACTAGAGACTTATTAATCGAGATAGATTACTCCAGCATAGGTTTAAGGGGTTACCTTTCCTAACTCAATAATAATAATATCCTATAACCGGTCGTTTACCACTCTTATAAACTTATAACGGCCGAACGGAATTATATTATATATAATAAAGAACTATTAATTATTATTAATTATCTTTATATATAAGAAGCCGAACTTTGAGGCCAGGCTTATCCCTTTATTATCTTAACCAATTATAAGAACCTTAAATATTTCACCAAGCCTTATCCTATTTTAAAATATTAAGCTTATTAAATTAAATTCTTATTTAAATTTTAATATTAATTATATTATTGACCTAAACCCCTCATATAATGATTTAATACTTTAAATTATTAGGAAGTCTATAAGGATAATTTAAATCACCCTTTAATAAAAATCCTCAAACCAATTAATATTGCTTTAATTTAAGATAATATATACGCCCAACCCCTATTATTACCCTTCTAAGATAATAGCTTGAATGCCCTCTGGTAATCTACGATTAAAGTAGACCTTAATTATCTTGTTAAGATTAAGACGGTTTGTAATAGTGCCCATAAGTTCCCCGCGGAGGCCGAATTTAAGGATCAAATCGCGGATTATATACTCTTTACCCACCATTATTTATAATTTTAAGGTCGTTTATAGATTCCCTTATAAGAATCACTTATAATAGTATTCATTACTAAACTCTATAATTATCCTTTATTAGTGTACCTAAATAAGAATATAATATTTTCACTCCTTACTTAATTATATTATTGGACGGGCATATCTTAATTAATCGCGAAATATATATATAATTATATTTATATTAATATTTACTATTCTTGATAACTCTATTAAAGCCTCCTCTAACCTATCTTTATTATAGATTATTATTAATAATAAATCTCTATCGACTTTATAATAGACCTTTTGGTATATAAAGATATAGACTTTTATTTCCTTATGATTATTACCGATTATCTATCTAAATATATTTAATTAGAGACTATATATTTTATAAAGATAGAGGATTATACTATATACTTTTTAACTTATTAATTCCGGTTTTATGGTTTTCCCAATCAAATTATTAATAATAAAGGCTTGGATTAGATTAGAATCTTTTGGCATATATTTTATCGATTAATGGGAATTAAATAACTTTTATTTATTATATATTACCCTTAGACCGATAGAGGTATAGAGTATATTAATTAAGAGATATAAATAGTCTTATATATTTTAATTTTTTATTTATAATTCGATTGGCCATAATAATTCCCGACCATATAATAGGCACTAAATAACCACGACTTATTTATTATAAGGTTTAGCCTATATTTCCTCTTATATGGGTATAATAAGGACCTTATTCCCCTTTTATAAGGCCTTATAATGCCCCCGAAATCCCTGGCCGGCCACGCCCAGGCATTCTTATAATACATCTATAATAGCATCGAGCTCGTTTAATCCGTTATCGCCTTCGTTTAATAATGGTAGAAAGACTCGGCCGATAAATCTCGATAACCTATAGAATGTTTTTAGAAAGGGGACAAAATGTGGCTCTCTCTCTATAATATTACCACCTCCCGCCCGAATAAGAAGCTCGATTAAGTATATATAAAATATATAATAATAAATATACTAATACTATTGACCATAATATTAGACATTCCCGGTAATCTTTATAAGACCTTTTATATAGACTTGGTAGAACAAGCTATAGACGACCCCCTCCTATTATAAAGCCATAATAATTGGGCCCCAACCCTTGTCCTTATCGATAATAATATAAGATTATAGCCGGTCAAAGAATATTATATTAAGAATATTTTATAAGCCTATAATATATAAGGCCGGGCGTAATAATAAGAGGTCCTTATAAAATAGATCGGTTATTATATGCCGATATAAGAGCCCTTATTAGTACTCACTAATATTATAGCCCTTATAATATTCAAAGTAGAATAAAATAATACCTTGGCTAATGATAGCCCGCGAGCGGCATGTCATTAATTTACCCCTATTATTTCCTAAAATGGCGATATTATAGAACCATTATATAACTATTCCCCTACCATCCGAGACTCAGGCTAATATTAGTATAATATTTACCTAATATAGACCAATAATTAACACAACCTCTAACCAATATAATTTATAATATAATTATAAATAATATGAATATAAATATAATCGAAAAATTATATTATTATAAGAATATATGTGTGGATTTGTGGTGTTATTAGTATTATATCTTAGGCCCTCTACTAATATAGCCCGGGCTTGTATAGTTTTGTAAAAATAATAAATAAAAGATAATAATATAAAATTAATGGGGTATATACCGGTATTATATATAAAAAAAAAAATCTTAATCTAAAATAAATAAAATAATTGGTATAGTATATAACTCTAAAAACCTTATAATATTTTATATCGGTGGAGGAATGGTGCCTATTTATAATGAGTTATTATTATCACTTAAGATTATTTTATTATTATTATGGGGGGGCGATTGATAATAATATAATAATATAAATAATAAAAGAAAATGTGAATGGTAATATTATTTAATATATGGGCGAGTGGACCTATAATAATGGGAAGAGTGGGAGGAATAATATATATTTATTTTATTATCGAAATAAATAAGGGTTTAATAATGAGGCATAATAGGTATATTTATTACTATTAGGATAATAATAAACTATTATTATATTATAATATTATAATTATTATAATCTATGGTGGTAGCGGCTATAATATAAGTCTCGGCTTAATAAAGATTAGTATTACTTCTTTACGCCCGAATCGGTATATATACCTAGATAGATTAGAGACCAGCCGCGAGGTATTAAAAGGCCTAAATGGCTTATGATATTTTATGGGCGCCGACGTGGCCATAACCTAATAAGGGCGTTAGGAATATTTATAATGTGGTGGGAGGGGGCGCTTATGTATCATTAACCATAGTGGTGGTAGGAGTAAAGGCGTTTTTGACAACACAAGATTAGGCGCGAATAATATATAGAGCGGTGTTATAATAATAAAGGGCGTGGGCGAACTCTTAAGTGGGTAAAAAAAACTTATAGCCCTTCTAACATAGAATGCCTTCAATATATACCCTAATAGCCTTCCTCTCGGCGATTAGGTCCTATAGACATTTAATAACATAATAGAGGTAAGGATTATTAATAAATAAGATTAGATTATACTCATATATTTTTTTCTTATAGTAATAAATTATATAAGAACTAATATATATTAATATATAATTTAAAACCAAACTTTTAATTATATTATAAAGATAAATAAAATAAGGGTACTTTTCCTTAAAATCTGACCTATAAGCCTTATTATCTAAGTCACTAATTATAAGGATCCTATTAATAGAATAATAGGGTATTCTATAACCTAAAGGCTTAATACCAAATCCTCCTCTTAAGGGAGGCGGTAGTGGTAGAATAGTAATAATAAATATTATTCTAAAGGAGGGCAATAATATAATCAATATTTATTAGAAATCAAGATTAAGAATAATAATTTAATAATAAAGATAAATAAATATTAAATATAATTATAAGAAATTTATAATATTATAGAAGAAAAGAGACCGATAATAAAGGGATTAATAAGGAATATTTATACCCACTTATATTAAAAAAGTTAACACCCGAAAGCTTTTATTTACCTTTTATATTAAAAATAATAATAAAAATAAAAATACCAAAATCTTTTTTTAAAATATAATCACTATATTATAAATAAAATTTATATAAAAGGACTTATATATAATTAATCTTATTAAATAAAGAAAATAAGATATATTAACCCCCCCTATCCTATTTAGCCATTATATAAATAAATGGGGCTAGATTTATATTATCCCTATTATAGTCTATAGGCATAGAAAATTTTCACACTATAATAGGGCACGACCCAACGTCATCACGCCAGGTTTTACCGGGGTCTACCTAACCAAACTCACTCCTTACATTACCAAAGCTTACCCAGAATCACTCAAACGCCAAGATTTACCCGACCCTAATAATCTATACCCCACTCCTAAACACAACCAAGGCCACCCGGGGTTCGACCTCTAGGTCATATAACTCATCACAACGACAATTCGACCGGAGAGGAGAGGGGTATATAAAGGATTCGGACTACACCCATCCTCGGAGAACCTTAAGGTAAGAATTCCCATACACCTATAACAATCATAACAAAAGGGACCAGGGTCCCCCACTAGGTAATCTAATGAGGGTATAATTATAAAAGGAGTCGGATTTATTTCCCCTATTTTCTTCTTTTCTTCTTCTTCTTTAAAGGAATTAATACCAATTATAACACTCGTTCGTAGACGCTCCGAGGCCAATCCATAACACCTATAACCAACAAAAGGATAAATTAGTTAGTTTTATTATTTATATTATTTTAAATAAATTAATTTGTATAAAAAATATATTAAAAAGCGTTTTATTATAATAACTTGTTAGGTAGCGTGTACCACGACGTACTGTAGAAGAAATGGGTCTTTGGACCCGCCGGAGTCTTCGCGCACTCAAAGGGATTCTACCGGCGCTGGCTCCAGCGGTGGCTACCAGGTTCGCTATAACTACTGTGCCAAGTTGGTCAGTTCAAACCTCCCTCCTTGTGGCGTATATTTGTTTTTCTTTTTTCTTTCTCTCTTTTTTAACGTCTAGCCGCCCTATGCGGTTCGCCGTGGCTTGCGTGCCCTCCTGGATCAGATGATGTGCGCATCAGCTTTTCTTCTTCTTTTTTTTTGTCGCCGTGGCTTCTTCACTGGGCCGTTGGGTGCGGGGAACCTGGCCAAGTTGGCGGAACCCCCCCGCATGTTCTCTTCCATCGTCTACCAGACAGGTAGACAGGCGGGGGGGGGGAGGGAAAAAGAGAGCCATATAATGACAAGAATACATGATACATCAAAAAAACTCACTAGCCAAGACCAAGTCAAACTTGCCGTCATCGTGCATATACGCACTAAAACTCCTCCTCCTCCTACTCCTCCTCCTCCTCGGAAATGAAGCAAGCTGTCTGGGGCCGCTTCCGCGGGGTGGGTGCGGGTTGGTTGAAACGAAAAGAGGGGGAGAACCTGGCCACAATTTGAAATGGGGTTTAGAGAAAGAACGGTGGTTCTCCATCGGGCAAGCTACTTCAATTCAAGAAAAACCGTTTGTGAGACGCTATTTGCTAATAGATTTCCCTCCCGCCGTCTGCTTCTACGAGACATTGCCGAGGATCGTCAATTTCCACTCCATATGTACATTAGTCAGTTACTCTCGTCATGTCACAAGCCCTATCCTGCAATTCAAGATGAAAAAGTCTTTTTTTTATTTGTAAAAAAGAAATGTTCCGTTTTTTCCCCCATAAAAACACCACCAACACCCTTCCCATGAAAAAAGAGCGAAGTCAAAAGCAAAACCATACCGTAAAAAGACAAAGGCAGCGGTAAGCAAAGGCATCATTCCGATTCCCGACAGAAAATAGTGAGAGAGAGAGAGCAACCTCGCGTTCCATCCTTCTTCAGCTTCAGGTACTCCATAGTCCCTTTTCAGATATCAATAGTCAACATCAACAACACAAGGCCCAGCCCAATAGCAAGACTATCCCGCTTCTCTGCTGTCTCCCCCCCTCCTGGGGCTACCTTGATTTTTGGTGTCGGGAGGTCTCTTTCCCCTTCCCCTTGACCAAAAAGAAACACATGGCGCGTCTGGGGCCGTTATTATCCCAGTTCAAGTAGAAACACAAAAATAAAAGTGTTAAAGGTGATAAGCGAAGTAAAGGCTGCGCTGTAAAGGGGGTAAAGAAAAAAAAAGGAAATAATAAAGAAGGGTGAAAGCTGTAAAGGATGTAAAGATGCAAACAACAAGAAATCCAACAGGCTAATATTAGGCGGAGCTGTTCCAGCAGGCATGGCCCGTAGGCTCCGGAAAATGAACTGCAGGCTGATGAGAGGGAAAAGAAACGAAGACGAATGGAAAGAGAGGAGCAAAAGGTATAAAGGTCAGTAGCAAAGAAAGAAAGGAGAAAATCAGAACAGGCTGAGCATGCTAGTTTTGTTCTCGTCGCCAGGTTGAAATCTTTTCCATCCACGGGCCTGAGCAACCCCCAAGAAAGCAATAATTCCACGCCGCGATATCAAAAAATCAACAAGACGCCGGCAGTACGTGTTAAATCAGAAACGGAAAGTAGTGAGGAGGGTAAGGGTAAGCACAGACGTCTGCTTCGGCTGGTCCACAGCCCTACTGTGGGTAGTACACCATGCCGGGAGCGCCCTGCGGGTAGTAGAACGTGTCGGGACTCGGTGTCATCATGCCTTGCATGCCCATCGAGCTCGTCGGGTAGCTTTGCGTCGATGGATAAGGCGGGTACGTCGTCGAAGGTTGGACTTGCGACGGGTCAAAGTAGTACACCATGCCGTTGACTTCTTGCGCCACGAGGTTGTTAGCCGTTGCGCCGGCCTGCGATGCCGACTGGTCCATTTGGTTCTGCATGGCATAGTTTCCAGTCATGGGACTCGGTGCATTCGACGGATAGCCGCTAGGGGGTGCGTAGCCGCCCTGGTAATAATAGCCTTGCTGCGGCTGTGGCGGCGGCTGCCCCTGGTAGTAGCCTTGTTGCGGGTACGCATTGGGATTGAAAGGCACAGCGTGGACGGACCTCTCTGGAATATGCGACAACGGGGTACCCGAAACGCGCTGCGAGTGTGACTGTCGCCGCGAATGGCCATCACGCTGGTAGCCAGCGCCACTACCACCACCGACGTTCACGGGCATCTGCTGATGGAAAGCCTGCTGGAAAGGCGGACCGGCGGGAGCCATGCCCGGCGATTCAATGTGTGCCACAGAAATGTTTTTCTGTGGGCGCGGCTGGTGCATCGGCAACGCTGGACTTGGCTGGCCATCAACGACCGGCGGTTCCATGCTGCCTGGTGGAGGCACCTCGTGCGAGGGAATGGCTGGCGGGAACTGCGCGCCGATATCTGGCATCATCATGTCCATGCGTGGTGCGGGAGGTAGGCGGACGACGGGTCTGTTATCGACATGATGCGGTCCACGGGAAATGGCAGATCCGGTAGGGGAAAACATAAAGTCCCGCTCGTGAACAATGGACGAGCGGCGACTCATGTTGACACTGGGCGAATACATGCTGCCGTAGTAGCTACCGCCGCCACCAAATATGCTGGTGCGGCGAGAGAAACCGCCCGCAGAGCCAAATGTCGATCGTGGTTTGCCGCGGCCACGCTGCTGCTGGTTTGGACGGAGCGCCCGGGGGATAAAGGTGAAGGACCGGTCGGCTGCCGGATAAATATATCGCGGGGATCGTTCAGGCAGCGAGATTCGAACGGGCTTGTCCCTGCGCAGCGGGGGACGGTGGTCTGGAAGCTTGGTGTACTGCTTGATGTGCAATCCAGGGAAAATGATGGCGTCTTTCATGTTGGGCAGATATACGCGGATCTGAGCGTTGCCAATATGCTTCTCGGTTGACATCGTCCGGTTGATGGGGGTATCGCTCTCTTTGCAGGTCGGGATGTATCCGTTGCCGTTTGGGGGTCCCTCTTCCTCGATAACATGGCGTGGCCGCCGTGAGTTGGAATGGGAGACTGTGTCGTGCATGTCATGCGTCCAGGGCGAGGTTGTCGTAGGATCCGTCGGGTACATGGGGCTGGAGAATAGACAGTTAGTAGCTGGCGTGATATTGCAGCGGGTGCTCGTTTCGGACATACTTGATGCGGCCATAGTTATTGCCAGCATAACCGGCGCGCCCACCGCGACCTCTTCCTCGTCCAAAAGGACGCAGGGCATGCCCCGGGGCACCGGCGGCCTGTCTCGAGTCGTGCATGAAGAATGCGCCTCTGTTGGGGACAAAAGCAGGATCCTGGTCTCGGCGGCGCTTGTAGTCGTCAGTTTCGTTGCGGCGTCGGGTATTTGCGTCATGGGCTGCGGGATTCATGGCCGAGGCCGAGCTGACAATGACGGGCGCGGATGGAGATTTGGGCGGCGAGGGGACAGCGTCATTGGTCTGGGTGCGTGTTTGCGTCGGCTGTTGCTGGCCGTTGGAGGGCTTATCGGGTTCTGCGGACTGCGTGTTGGCAGGACCGGAGATGTTCTTTGACTTGGACTGGCGCCTGGCGTTGGGCTTGGCCGAGCCATTGGAAGCGTTGTGCGCGGCGCCCGAGATTGGAGAGGCCTCATCGATGTTGGTCGTGTCGCTGTCGCCGTGAGCGCCGTGGTCCTCGGTGGCCGCGGTGCCGTCCGTCAGGGAGTCGTCATCGACGTCGGGCCCATCCAGACGGCCGTCGTCGTCACCCTCATCCTCGACTCGGCGGCGATGGCCAATCAAATTTCTGCGCCGGGGAGCAGTAGCCATGGCTGCGGCGAGCCTACAGCGGCGAGGAGAGCGTAGACGAGCAGGGCGTCGTAGCGGGACTTGTCGTGAGGGATCGCAGAGCGGTCATGCGGTTTGGGTCGTGCGGCGGGGAGGGCGTCAAGGCGGTTAAAAGGAGCGTAGTTGCGTTGATATCCCGGGCAAATATATAGCAAGAGATGGACAAGAAGAGAAAATAAGCCAGACGAAACGAGGCGTTGGAGAAGAAAGCTTCGCAGACGACAAACAAGCCGCAAGTCGTCAACGTCACAGAAGGAGAGGGGGGAAGTTGGTTTCGGAGATACTGCTGCAGCTGCCCGGGCAGCACTGTTGCAGATGGATTAGGAAAATGATGGCGGAAGGAAGGAAGATGAGAGTCAAGGGTAGAGCAAAAAGACGACGATGGTGGGTATGAAGAAGAAGACAAGAGTTGAGGTGGTGAATCAGGTTGACCAAAAAAAAAAAAAAGTACCATCTTCAGGCCCAAGTCATCCATCACGGCGGCCAAGTTACTTGGGCGAAATACTTGCAATTTGGTGGCATCTTGGCTCACGGCCAGGTACCAACTTAATGCGGGCGCTAAGAGCCTGGCAGCAAGTGGCAGGCGTGGGACGGTGGGAGCAGCCGCGAGTACGGCGATGCTACAGTGGGCGTGGCCGCCTGGGGGAGGGGGCTTCAGTGGAGGACTTGGCGGACTCAGTGGAGGGCTCAGTGGAGGGCTCAGTGGAGGACTCAGCGAAAGGCTAGCGGACGTGATATGGCGCTATCCCCAAGATGGCTAGTCTGGATGCCGCCTGTTTCTGGCTCCTACCAAGGCGGAATGTGGAATGTGGCATTGCTGGTATAGACGGGCATGAGGAGGGAGATTTTTGTGACGGATTTGTGTGTTTATTTGCTTTTTCCCACCCTTTTCTTTTGTTCTGCCTTTTTTTCTAATAATTTTAACAAAGTTTTTATGCCCTCAGTGAGGATACCGTACTTCGTTCTTTTATACTTTCGAGCTGGTGGGCATGGCGTTTACTTGGGACATGCCTGAAGCAAGAGAGACCAGCTCTTGTTCCAATCAACCCTTTTTTTTTCTTCGTTTTCTTTATTTAACAGGTGCCAGGTAAACAGGGCAAGGCGAATTTAAATAACGCACATTACCCCGTCATATTAAAAAAAATTCTGAGCACAGGTTTTGGTCGAGCTGTGGTCATAGCCAGACATTGCACGTCGCAGGCCTTCTCCACATGTGGCTGCCGCAAAGTCGAGACGGAGCACAGGGCAGAGGAGAGGCGGAACTCTAACCGGGAGCGTAGGAGCACGGCTTGGATAGGGCAGAGCGTGCTGGACTCTTTGCAAGCCCTAACTGCAGCTTTGAGACAATTCAAGCATAGGACGGAAGAAAAACGCCGCACATGCAAAGTCCAAAGTGGTGGTGTCGCCTTGGACATGATGTGCATAGAGGTTCCAATAGCACATGCCTGACACTTGTGTCCTTAAAGCGGCGTCAGTGACTGTCTGCTCCGCAAACCAGCGCCTTGCACCATCCGAGCCTGTGGTACCTTTCGTACCTTTAGTTTCCTTCTGTACCTCTTGCACCTTTTTGGTACGGCCGCAGGTCCCTCCGACAACTTCCTCCAGGCACTTCTTCATCCGACTTTTGACGACAACTTGTCGCACCCCCGCAACCCTCGTCTTTGTACCTGGATGTACGGAGTACCTCGCCTCAACCTACTCGTCTCTGCTCTTCTCTCCTCTAATCCCTTCTCGTCCACTCGTCATCTTCTCTGCACGTCCATTCTCCCATCACCACCTGCCACTGACCCAACGCCTCGCCATGTCCGTGGACAGACATGTCACGGCCTATCAAATTTGCCATTTCAGCTGCTCAGTTTAAATTGCCATTCTTGCTCCCTCGTCACTACCGGTCGGCAGTTTGTCTGCTCACTCCTGCTGCCTACTGCCTGCAGCCAATACTTCTGCTTCCGTGCTGCTGCCTACAAGCACACGTCACAGAACATGTCTTTGCTACAAACGAGCGCACCCACCGTCGTGATTCACTCTCTAATGCTGTGCGACCAACCACCTTGGCTCTGCGCATTGCCATGCAAAGCTCTGAGTCACGCCCAAGTGTCGTTACTCGTCTTGACAGGCAAGGCGACTCCATCATGCGCTCTCTGCGCAGGTTGACTAAACTTGGTCGTACACGTCGTCTTCCTCTTCCTCTTCCTCTACGTTTACTCTGGGCTGCGCCGCTTCGTCGTCAGTGCTGCCAACACGGTTAGAATACCGATTGGCGCCTGCGTACAACTTGAGCAGCGCCACGTCGAGATATCTCACGATCCGGCAGCTCTCCTCCAGCGGCCTCTGCCCCGCCCCGCCACTGGATCACGCCGGCCAGCCGCCCCGTGTCCGTGTCGGCATAGATGTTACGCTCCGTCAGCGCCCGGGCGTTGGCCACCATCGCCCAGTCGGGCGCGAACAGGCCGTGCAGCTTGTCGCGCAGCTCGAGCAGCTTGCCATGATATCGCGCGGGGAGCAGCCGCGCCATGTTGTCCAATGGCTCCTCGTAGTCGCTTATCTTCATTGGGAACGGTGGCCTTTGTTTCCTTGGCCGGCGACGCCAAGCCATTGCTTAAAATATGTTACTTTGTCATCGGCTACTAATTTCGAGGTCTCGGGCATACACTCTTACCTGGCGTAGTCTTGCACCATCCGGCGCAACAGACGCCCGCCGTTCTGGACAAGCTGGCGGCCCATGAACATTGGCATCCCAGGAATTCTTTTCATGACATGTGCGAATAATCTGCCTTGCAGAACTTTCGACGCGTTTAAGCCTTGGCGCGTATGGCGCGTATGCACTCTGCGCGGCACGAATCACATATAGATCCATCCTCGTCTCACGGGGCCGGTACTGCACGATGTAGTCGCCGTTGAAAACGCTATAGCTGAACTCGCCTAGGACCAGAGACGCGTCCGATCTACGACTCGTCAGCTGGCGGGCCTAGTGGTCGCACAGCTGCCTATCTGGCTGCCCGATGATGCCAAAAAAAAAAAAAAGCAAACCAGTTGATTTTGAGATTGGCCTCCACCAGGTATATCTCGACGTTACTAGACTTCATGATGCAATTCGTGTCTACATTTCTACCAAACCATAAATGGAGGACGTCTTTATGAGTTTTATTTATGCCAGTGGCTCAGGTTGCACAGCTGCCGCCGAAGCAAACTGACATGAAGATTTTGTGATTGGTTGTCCCGGGTATGTCGCCATACGCGCCGTGGCCGACACCTGACCCCGCCATTTTGAGGCCCAGGCGTTTGTCGTGGAAAAGGGTAGCACGGTAGTTAAATCTATGCCGTAACATGAGCTGTCAGATAGGACTATATTATCGTAACCGCTGCGTGGCGGACCCAATTCGCAAACGGCTGCTGTAGCTGCGTTGGTACTGCTACTGGCCTGTACTCCGTAGTGCTTGTCTGTGTCATACAGGGCGTATTCCGGAAGGATGGTAATTGAACGTCTTTATTCATGATTTCCAAAGAAGATTATTTTAATCGAATATGTAGCTATTCTATGTATATCTGCAGAATGGCTGTTGGCCGTGCAGAGCCATGCAAGCGCATCATATCACTTGCGCGCGGCTCCATTCAGAAATCCCTGCTGAGAACCACAATTTTTCGCATGCACCTCTCTCATATGCGTCTTGAATAAATCCCCAAGCCACAGAACGCTGTGAAAGAAGAAAATCATATTCGGCAAATATCAAGGAGACATAAAGAGACAAAAAGAGGAAAGGGGCGATAGAGAGAGGACATGGTCCAGAAAAACGCAAAGAAACGCTCCGGCGGCAACAAGCCCTCCAAGCAACAACCGTCTTCAAAGCATCAACCCTCCGCACCCGGCAGCAAGCCCATCGACGACGGCGAAGACAGCGGCCAGACTCTGAGCACGCCGGAGCAGCAGCGCCTCCTGCGCCACTTCGCCGCCGCCTTCGCCCCCGCGCTCGAGTCGCCCCTCCTCGCGGAGACGCTCCAGGCGATCAAGCAGGCCCTCTTCAACCGCGACTTCGCCGCCGCCTTTGGGCGGGAGGACTACCTGGACGCCTACGCCGCGCGGTGGAGCCCGACGCGCGCGCTGTGCTACGCTGACATTTTCCGGCGGAGGCTCGCGCCGCACCTGCAAGGGTCTGCTGCTGCCAGTGGTGGTGGTGGTGGTGATGGCGTCAAGATGGTCTGCGTCGGAGGCTGTGCGGCGGAGCACGTGGCGTTTGCGAGCTACGTCCACGCGGAAACTACCGGCGCGGACGGCGCCGCATCGAACGACCTCACGCTTCTCGACTCGGCGCCGTGGGCGACAGTCGCCGAAAAGATGCAGGGCACGCTCACTTCGCCGCTCCCGCTATCAAAGTACGCATCCGCAGCCGCCAAAGCCGCCAACACGCCGTTCCTCCAGTTCCCGTTGCAGCTACACCTCCAAACCCTCCAAAGAGACGCCCTGGACCTCACAGAATCCGACTGGCGAGGACTCACACATCCCTCTTCTCCCTCTTCCTCCTCTCCAGACTCCGGGACAGCAACCCCCCCCGTCGTGGTGACGCTGCTCTTCACGCTCAACGAGCTCTACACAGAAGGAGGCATCGCCAAGACGACGCGGTTCCTCAAGGCCCTCGAGGCCGCGCTGCCGGACGGCGCGCTGCTGCTCGTCGTCGATAGCCCGGGGAGTTACTCCGAGGCCGCCGTCGGCAAGGACAAGAAGAAGTATCCCATGCAGTGGCTGCTGGACCACACGCTGACCGATCCGGTGAGGGCGTCGGGGCTGTGGACGAAGCTCGAGTCGGAGGACTCCGTCTGGTTTCGGCTCTCCGACGAGTTGGAGTATCCGATTCCGCTCGAGAATATGCGATATCAATTGCACTTATATAGAATAGACAAGGCGCCAAAAGCCGATTCATGACGTTAAAGATGATTAAATAAAGCTACTAATTAAAACTATGCACATATGATATCCAGGAATCCATTATGCCCACACCAGTTTCTTGATAGAATGCCCGAGCTGCTCAAACAAGCCCGTGTCTCGCTTGGCTGAGTCGAGCGATATGATATCCCCCTTCTCCACAATGCCCTTGGCCTCCTCGCCCTGTTTTCGGAGCTGACTGTCAAGAACCAGACGTTCTATTTCAGAGCAGATGGTCTCTACTTGCTGAATTTCGGTTTGTTGAGGGCCGGGCTTTATTGCTGCTGTCGAAGAGTCCGTATATGTTGCCTTGAAAGCAAATCGTCTTATCGTTGGACCCTTGGGCTTGGGAGAGAAGAAGCTAGCTATACCAGATTGTCTCTTGGTGCTATCGGCTCCAGGAGCAGGAGGGACGACCAAATCTTGCTGCGAAGACATGGTGCGAGTGTTGGTACGTTTGATATCGCTCTTTCCTGGCTGATACGACAGCACAAAGCCAACGTTCCGAAGCTCGTCCATGTGTGCGGCTGAAACTGTGGAGGAAATATATGTACCATACTTTATACCAGTCACATTCGCCAGATTCACTCGCTCGAATGACGACACTTTGTCGAGATCCCAGTCGAATCGGCAAAGGTACAGTGCTGCATCGGTCAAGAGAAGTACTACCTCCTCCATTGGCCATGACTTCACCACGTCGGCTGCGTTGGGGCTAACCAGGACCCAGCCTCCATGTACTTCTTCCTCTGCGTTTGCAATGACACGCTTCTGGCATAGATCGATCGCACGGTCCCTCATACGAGTGACCGAGACCGCAGGGTCCTTTGTCATCATGTCGGCCTCGAATTCGTCAAATACTTTGCCAGTGACGTTTCCAAGGAGAAAGTCAATGGCAGCTTGGCTAAAGTAGTCATTCACCATTCTTGTTGAGTTAGTATCATGCAAAATAGCAGAGCTAAAATGAGCTTACCCAGAATACAGTCGTGCTAGAGACAACCCCGCGTCGTTTAGTGCACCCATGTAGTTGCGTTTTCGAGTGCGAGTATAGTCACCCTTCATAGCGGCAGTTGAAGCATACTGCTTGGAAACCGCGTCACCATTATCGGCCCAGAGCGTATTGAACCACATGGTCTCTTGATCAACTTGGGCACTCATGTCAATACCCTCGGCTTTCAGCTGAACCTCGAGCATATGCTTTGCAAATGAGCTCTGGCATACGTTGGTTCGATCCAAGCAGTCCATGCAGTTTGTTCGGAAAGCGCCATTTTGCGTTGATACCACGTTGCCATCCTTCTCAACAGTGCTGCCAAACTCCTCCAAGCGATCTTTGAGGAGTAGAAGAAGGTGGCTGACGTTTTCAAACTTCATACCGCGGCATGCATGATGGAAGTCAAACCACTCAAAAGGAACAACACCACAGCTACCTTCTTCGTTTAATCGCTGAACGTTGCTTTGATATGCTCTACCGATAGAATCTTCAACGCCCTGCTTCTCGACTAGATTGACGACCTGAACAAGGCCATAATTCCTCGTAAGACTTTCGAAATGCGCTTTAAGGGCCTTGTAGTTTTCATCTGGGGAATGCTGGAGCACAGGAACGGGTTTCAGAGAATAGGCAGTCTGTGTCCAGAATAGAGGAATACTGCCGCGGATTTGAAGGAATGAGTACATCGGCGACGAAGCATCCCAGTCTGAGGCAGACAGGATCTGTTCCGTCTCAACCATGTTTGCGACGTAGCCATTCTCGTCAATTCCACGGCGCAGGTAGCGCAGACCAGAGCGCTTTGTCGAGCGTCGTGAGATGAGTGTGAGAAGGTATTTCTTTTCCGACGCTCGCAGCTCAAGAGAATTGCGTGCACTGGCTGAGACTGGCCCGGTCAACGGCTCTGCAGGAGGAGCGAGGTTGCTTAGCTCGACAGACTCCATCTTTGGCTCATCCATCTGGGGAGGGCTACGGTCGGCGATAAACGTCTTTTGGCCGACAAAGCCCTGCATGATGGGAAGAACAAGATCCTCTTGGCCTGACTCGACGAAGGCTTCCATCATGTGCCGGTTCCAAAAGAACACATCGTCCACCTTGGTATGAAGAGGAACGCCCGCATTCGAAACTGATTTGTTGGATAGACGGCGAGTGATATCAACATCATAAGAAAAGTAGAAGCTTCGTGACTTTCCGAAAAGAAGATACATGGCTCTCAGCAGCTTTGGTAGAAGCGTGGTGGCTGGCTTTGGCCCGTCATTCTGAGCTGGCTGTCGCTTTGTTTCATTTGTTGTCGCGGGGAGTTTTGCATTGCCTGCCGCGTCGCTGAGCCCCAGAGTGCGTCTCTGGTCCATAGCCCAGCCCTTACCACTGAACCAGCGCTGGGCAAATCTGCCATAGCTACCCTTTCTTCGGATGACATCCTCAGCGATGCTGCTTCTGGAAGACGACATGCCATTATCAGTACCATCCTGTACAGCGTCGTCAATGTCATCAGCAGAAACAGCTGGGAGTTCCACGTCTTCATCGCTGCTTTCAGAGTCCTGGTCTGCAGTGGCCGGGCGGTCGTCTAGCCATCTCACAGTCCGTCGGATAGAAGCGGCCGCGTCGGGCTCAGAGGTACATGGTGTTACGGCCACACCAGTAACAACATAGACTGGGAAACCAAAGATGTGTGCGACTTGCTTCCTTTTCGTGATGGTGACAAGGTAGTTCAGCTTCGATACAGTAATGAGCCCTAGTCATGTTAGATTCGCCCTAGGCCCTCCTTTTCGAGCTTACCAATAATGCCAAAAGCCTCGAAGGAGGAGTCAGAGGCTGTTAAATCTGGGACTTGGTCCCGGGAAACGGAAGATATCGACGCATCAGCATATTTGATTTGTACTGGCTTAAAGGGGCGTTGGCCTTTGGTAGAGAGCGGCTGGATGATGAGCCCGTCTACAGCGGCGCAAATGAGGATCTTGCGGGCGAGTCCAGGCATCGTAGGAGGTCTGGAGAAAGGCCGTCCAACGATGAGCCGGGCGCAAAGATGAAGGTAAAATAATTATGGCATGTGCTCATGTGCTCATGTGCACAGCAATGATGCTGTTGTAGCGCAGTGGTAGTCGTTATAGCAAGTCTATGACATGGTGGGGGTAGGCCTCGGCGTCCGACGCGACTGCGGTCTGTAGCGGTGGAGACGGCGTCATGGTTCGCTCGCACCACTATTACAGCAGGATGGCGACCTGCAGCTCGAGACCTTGCGGGCGCTGGCGACGGCTTCGGTACGTGGCGTCCTTGCAGGAGCGACCGGGAGACTGTCCCTGATACGTGTAATTGTTGCTCACGGGTTTTTTGAGTGTGCAATTGCATGCACGGAGACCAGGAACTTGGTGGCACACAAGAGAACAATGGCGGAACGTATCGGATAGAGTGCTGGGAAAGTGACAATTCAATTGCTCATGTATCGTTCGGAGCTCTTTGTAGTAATACATATTCCACTGCAATATTAGTTTGTACCGCACCGATTACACAGTTGGCTCAATGCGAACACGAGCGCCCGCTGCAACGGCATCAATCCAACGCCACCACCAATACCACAAACGTAGAGGCAATTCATGGCGGCGGCTGCAAGGCACGGCACACCCTCACAGCTGCCTCGAGCTTCGCAGCACCAGCCTCCAGAGCCTCGTCATCTGCGCTCGGTCAGCTCATCCCAGTGTCTCTTACTGCGCAGTAGTCTGGTGCTAGTTCGGCCAATGGTCGCAGCCCAGAGCAGGCATGGTGCGGAGCGGGTAATTGATGTTGCGGGGCGGATTGTTATGTAAGGCGGTTACTCCTGCCACAGTACAGCAAAACCTGCCGGCCAGCTTGCGTCGGTCGCTAGGGAACGTCACCTTACCTTCAATCAACCATCACCCCCATTAATCGCGACATCGACAGCTCATCGCCCGAGAACCTCGCTGCTGGCCCATTCCGAGCTCTCCCGATCCAAGCTTCGAATTCGACAATCAATTTTCTCTCTTTTGTTTCATAATCACGACAGCCGCCGCCATGTCTTCTGAACTTTGGTACGTCACCACCGTTTGCCGCCCTTGAGGGGATGCGCGCCTTGGAGCTTGTGAAGCATCATTTCGAGCTCTCGCCATCGCCGCAGAGCCGCGAAATCTACTCTCCATCTCTCGCACGCATTTTTGATGAGCTTGCAAAGCTAACTGACGCCCTCTGCAGCCCCGTCTACGCGGTTCGTACTCCCGCGCCCCGGTTCCGGCTTCGAGCGACTTGCCACGCAACATTAGCCGACAGCCCAACTTTCATCGCCGCCGACTGAGGCGCTTGAGCACAATGCTAACAATTATCGCAGCCCTTCTTCGGTGCCATGGGCTGCACCTGCGCCATTGTCTTCACCTGCCTGGGTGCCTCGTACGGTACCGCCAAGTCTGGTGTCGGTATCGCTGCCATGGGTGTTCTCCGCCCTGACCTTATCGTCAAGAGTAAGCATTTCCCAATTTGATTTCGTACGCGGAGTGAGAAGCTAAACCGAACGACAGACATTGTCCCCGTTATTATGGCTGGTATCATTGGTATCTACGGTCTCGTCGTTTCCGTCCTCATTTCCGATGGCTTGACGCAGAAGCTTCCTCTCTACACTGGTTTCATCCAGTTCGGTGCCGGTCTCTCCGTCGGTCTCGCTGGTCTTGCTGCTGGTTTCGCCATTGGTATCGTCGGTGACGCCGGTGTCCGTGGTACCGCCCAACAGCCTCGCCTCTTTGTCGGCATGATTCTTATTCTTATTTTCGCCGAAGTCCTCGGTAAGCAGCTTACTCTTGCTGGCAATGCGCGTCCACTAACCATTTTCAGGTCTATATGGTCTCATTGTTGCCCTGCTCATGAACTCCAAGGCGACCACTGACGCCGTCTGCTAAATAATGACAAGAATTGCAGGGCGGAGACTTGACAAGCCGACTATCACCGAAAGACTTCGACCCTAAGCAGCAATGTGACAATAGAGATTTTGAAGGCGCTGATCGATCCCGTGATTCTACTCCCTACTGGGCTTGAATAAGATTATAATGTGTAACGGATGGGAGGATCGCGTCGGAATAGGTATTAAGGGGACGACGTCGTACATGTACACTAGCGACAGGTTGTTTGAACTGGCCTCGGGATTCTCGTTATAGACGAAAACTGTATGGAGAAGATCTAGTTAGGCAGAGACTTCATTTTTATTGCGTTGATTGTTCTAGAATGTGCAGTGTATTGCAAGCTGTGAACGTGCCTCTAATTGTCTCAGTGTGCGGGCGTTGACACGTCAATCGAGTGCAGCTAAATCATGGACAGCCCCCATCATATTCATGTTCGTTTTTATTTGAATCAGTCTGTTATTAAAGATTTGGTAAATGAATTTACTGCAGGTAAACCCACGAAAAGATTAAGAACAATTTTTCGCAAAGAAAAAGAACCCAACAGTCAAATACCCAGGGAAAGCCAACCACATCATTATCTGGCCGAACTCTTTTTTTCTTCCTCTTTCCTACATCCCGATCCCATTCCTTATCCTCATCTGATACATTGTTCCTTGATTTTTTTCTTCTTCTTCTTCCCCTTCATTGGCCACATTGATGTTTCGCATAGTCTCTTTCATCCCAGCATTATTATAATATAAAAAAGGAAAAAGCCACAACCACCCATTCTGCCCTACTCCTTCCGGTCCCCTTCCAGCATTAAAACCCGGTGTAGTGATTGTTCGTTCTTGTTTTGCAACGTTTTTTTGCACATATTTACAATGAAACTTGTTCTTCGAAAGAAAGAAGAAAAAGAGAGAGAAAGAAGTGTCCGTGTTGGGGAAGCTGCCCTGAAGCGAAAAAAAAGAAAGGGCGGTAGCTTGTCGGACAATTGGCGGGAGAGCAATTGCTATTTTGTACGCAGTCTCTTAAAAGACGTACTGTAAATTTGTTAGTACATGGATTCGCGATTGAAGTCTGGGAGGGTTGAGCTTACAGGGATAAAGAGATAAGGAACGCGGCGCTCATACTCGAGCCAGGCGTCGCCGTACTTTTGGCGGCAGCGATGAATGTCACGCGAGGCGCGGTGGGCAATCATGCACACGAAGAAGACGGGGTAGAACCAAGGGAAAGGGCTCCTGTATTTTGTTAGCATGATGGTAGTAACCAGCAATTAGGGAGGTCAACATACGAGAAACCGGTAATCAGACCCCAAGAGCAAGAGAACCAGATATCGGCAGTGTAGTGAATCTTGCGAGCGTAGCCGTACCAGCCGTCAACGAGAATGGTACCCTGAGGGCTCTCGATGGTCTTGGGATTGGTGAGAGTCTGCCAGGGGACCTGGGGGAAGGTGTTGCGGCCGATGAGCTTGCCGCGTTCGCTGGCGCGGAAGCGATTCTTCTGCGAGTTGCAGCTGTCCCAGACCCAGTACCAGAAGAGGTAGGCGAGGAAGAAGAAGACGAGGGCAATCTTGTTCCATCGGTACTCGGAGGGGTCGTGGTTGGCAAGGTAGATGGTGCAGTGGCAGTACGAGAGAGGAACACCAGCGAGGTTCCAGAAGATGAGCATGAAACCCCACTTCTCATAGTACATGTCCCAGGTGGTGACAATGAGTTCCTCACCCTTGGCGCAGGCGTTGGCGTAGAGGTAGTGGGCCATGACGAGGAACATGACCTCGCCCGAAACGTATCCGTACTGCTCGTACTGGCGAGCCGCGGCGCCGAGACTGAGGATGAGCAGGATGTACCAGGGCATGCGGACCTCGAAGAACATCTTGAAGTCGAGGATGCCGAACATGCGGGGGTTAAGCTCGGCACCCATGAAGAAGTCATAGATGAAGTGGCCGGTCATTCGGTGCTGCTTGCCGCGGTAGATGGCGGAGAAGTAGGCGACAAAGGCGACGATGAAGCCGCTGAGAATGGCAACAGACAGGAGGGGACCAAACTCGTCAATGGCCGTGTAGAGGGGCCAGACACCGCTAAAGTGCAGGGCAGCGAGACAGGCGAGGGTGAAGTAGAAGCTGGCGTAGGCATTGCAGAAGTAGGGGAGCTGCTTGCCGCCGGCAAAGGGGAGCGGCTTGCCGTAGCTCCAGACACCGGGGAGGAGGCAGTAGATGGCGCCCTCGAAGATGAGGTACGACCAGTACCAGACCCAGGCCTTTGCGTGGGGGAACGCGCCGGTGTAGACGAGGTTGGCGAGATGACGGCCAAAGTCGGCCCATGACATGCCGGGTTCGCGCGAGGGAAACTTGCCGTCGTAGTAGGTGGCGCCAACCCACATGTACCACATGAGGATGGGGAAGAAGGCCATCATGCAGAAGGTGCCGGCAGAGCCACCAAACTCGAACTCGCCGGAGTAGTCGATCTTGGGGTCCTGGCCGGGCTTCCAGCCGTCGACGACGGTGACCTTGACATCGGCGTCCTTGACGTCTTGGGCACCGGCCTTGCTGGGGACACGCTTGCGCGCGGCCGCGCCGTTGGTGGCGGGGGCGGCGTCGTTGGCCATGCTGGAGGACTTGGATGTCTTTGGCTTGTCGTCCTTTTCTTCGTCCTCTTCTTGCTCGGGGGCGGGCTCGTCTTCGGTCTTGGCAATGGTTCGGCGGCGCAGGGAGCGAGAGCGCTTCTGAGGCGAGGGAGCAGGCTCGTTTTCAGGATCCGAGGTCTCGGGTGGGAAAGATGATTGACGTCTTGAGGAGCGGGTTTTGGACGGCGTCTCTACCATGCCATCGAAGAGTTCCTTTTTGCTGTTGCAAAGATGTTAGAAATTGGTGGGATGCCAGGGAGGAAGCGTGATGGGAGGCGGCGCATTGAAGAGCCTGTGTAGAATGTGGACCGGGTCTGTATATACAAATATATAGACAAAGGTCACATATATACACAAGCGCCAGCGCCCCCCAAGCAGGAAAGGGAAGAGAAGCAAACAAAGGATGCTGGGACTTACCGCGGCGTCGCTCGTAGTGAGTAGCGTCCTGACATGATGGCAAGGACGAGGGGGCTCGTGGACCTCTTTTATGCCTGGAGCAAGACGGACTCGGGGAAGCAAAAAATGGATCAATTGAGATAGGAAGCAAGCGGCTCCGGGCGATGCGTGGGAAAGGCCGAGCAAGCAAGATGCGCCACGCGAGAAGAGGAAAAAGCAGGGAAGCGTGTGCAGGGGAAGAAGAGGAAGAAAGTGTACTAAGAGAAAATGGGAGCGTGGAGGAAGCCCTGCGCGAGAGTGCGCGATCCGAATACGCGACGGGGGGCCTTTGTTCCTCTACAGCGCTCTTCACCCACTGTAGAATTGTTTACAGCACAGTGTGCACGCATAACCCGCTGTAATCCCGCAGCAGTGCGCGCGCACGGGTCCCGAGATTCCGTTTTGTTGACAAAGTGTGGAGATTTGGTCAGGTACCGAATGCACTGGGCCAGTAGGGAAGAGGTACTTGGTGCTGAGCTTGGGCTCCAAAGCTGGCCACTTAGTACGGAGGTAGCCTGGCTCAGCTTTCAGGGGCCGCTTCTGGTGGGCTTGCCCTGCCAAGGTACCTCAGCAACCGGGTTATTATGGGAAAGCTACTTGTTGGGCTTCCCGCTAATCTGTTGGTGCAATTTAAATTGCTGTGTGTTTACAAGTGTTTGAAGTGATCTGCTATGTGGTCAGATCACAGTGTCGTTCTACTCTGTACACCAAGGCGATTAGAGTTGAGTTGGGCGTGACAGCGCGACAGCTCAGCCGAAGCAGACAAAAACAAACCCGTTGCTGCTCTTTCGCTTTGCTTTCTTTGCCCTCTCATTTCCGTCTGAAATCTCTTCCGTCTGGAATAGGAAATAGTACCCCTGGCTAGCATCTCTGGCAGGCTGTCAGGCTGTGGCTGACCGCATGGGGGCACCGGCGCGCGTCCCGCGGCGGCCCCCCTCCACCGACGACGTCCTTCGGGTCCGGCGACGCGGGCACGGGGCATGAGTTCGTGGGGGTTTGCTTCACGGAGCAGCTCGGGATCTGTTGTGAAAATCTGCACGTATCAGGACATTTGACGTGGCCGGTGCACCTGGCTGCCCCAGGACGGGAGGGCTGTGGCTTCTGATCTAATTAGATCATGGTTGGCTGCTCCGCACTAGACATGACGTATCCAGCATACATGCCACTGTGTACTGAGGTCGTGATTCCCTGTCTTCCGTACTATACATGGTACATGTCTATGTAGCTTATATGCGCCGCTCTTTGTAACCGGAGCGACAACTGTACACGGTGGCTGTACTAGTTACCTTTCGCTACTCGGAAACGGTTGAACCAACATGCCACTTATCCACCCAATGGGTCTTGAGATCTGACCGTAGTCGGGGTACTGACAGTCGACATCTAGACAGAAATCCGCTACGGGAAAGCTTGTCAAGTACCACACTACAACGATTCCGCAGCACTTCAGTCATCGTCTGAGTCACACGCATTGGCACCGTCTTCTTCTACTAATACAAGGAAGAATATAATGATTGGATATTGACAGTGTCAAAATAAATACACAGCTGCTCGAGACCAACACCACCCAGCCCGACACGTGGACAACCTTACCTTAGTACTCGTAACGGAAGGTAGGGTTCTCGCGGTCAGTCATTCTTGCCCATGCCTTCTGGTCGAGGAACTGGTCCTCAGTCTGGCGGGCAGCGTTGGCACGCTTCTTGTTGATGAGGTAGTAGTAACCGGCCAGGACAATTGTAATGAGAGCGGCACCGGCCTGGGTGAAGAGGAGGGCAAGCTTGGCGGGGCGGTACTCGGGGGCGTCCTTGGCCTGGAAAGTCTGGGGTCCGATGATGTTGCCAACGGAGAAGGAGGCGCTGATGAGGGCGACGGCGAAAGCACGCTTGGTAGGACCGGCAACGTTGGCCATCATCCACTAATGCAAATGTTAGATTCGGTTGGGCGCGATTTTGTGCGTTGCTGTAGCTTTACTTACTCCGTACTGCATGGGCATAGGGGCAACGACAGCGTTGACGAGATAGACACCAGCGAGCTGACCAGCCTGCTTGGTGCTGGGCATGAAAGACATAAGACCGCCACCAATGATGCTGGACGAATATTAGTAAGACTGCGCGGATCACTAGAATTGTACAATTGACTTACGCAGGGATGATACAGGCGAGAATCCACAGCCAGCGGTGAGCTTGTCTGCGGACACCGAAACCGACAAGAAGCGTGAAGAAAATGCTGACGGCACCAGAGGGAGTGTTCATCAGAGCAGAGTACTGCGAGTTCTCAGCCTTGCTCTTGTGGGCGTCGTGGGTGATGGTGCCAACGAGCTTGACGGAGAAGGTCGTGATGACACCGCTGGAGACGGAGATGAGGGCGACGGGCAGGACCTGCAGCCACACCTGGGGGTCGAGGATACCCTCGATGAGCTCCTTCATGCGGAATCGCGAGCTGCGGATACCAGTCTGGTTGACGCTGACATGCTTGAGCAGGGCGACCTTCTCAGACGTCGTCATCCAGCCGGCCTTGAGAGGCGTGTCGGGGATAACCAGGATGACAGCGATACCAATGACAACGGTCAAGCAGCCCAGAGTCACAAACATGACGCGCCAACCGGAGAGCGAGGCGTTGGTGACATGCTGGAAACCCCAGGAGACGACACCACCGATGATCTGACCGAAACCGAGACCGAGGTACCAGAAAGAGAAGCGAGGGGCCTGCTCAGACTTGGTGTACCACTGGCTGCTGATGACAGCGAGGGAGGGAGCGATGGTGGCCTCGAAGATACCCAGGAAGACGCGCGAGGCAATGATGCTGCCGTAGTTGTGGGCAGCGGCACCGCAGGCGGTGGCGATACCCCAGCAGGCGACGTTGATGCCGAGCCACTTGGCGGGAGGGACCTTTTGCAGGAGGTAGACTGGGGAACATCCATCCATGTCAGTATGTGGTACCCCAAGCTAGATTTTGATCGGATGTCCCATCGTGTACATACCGTTGGGAAGCTCGGCGACGAGCACAGCGACAAAGGTGAAGGTGGCGACGTTGGAGAACTTGTTGCCCGTGAGGCCAAGGTCGGGAATGATGCCCATGGCGGCGGCGTACTGTCAAGAAACATTTTTAGCATTGTGGTGGGTCGTCAATTAGATGCGGATATCACTAACGTTGTAGATGACTTTGTCGAGGAACTGCATCGTGTAGCAGAGGAACATGAGCGGCACGATACGGAAGTCAATTCGTCTGCGCAGGGCAGAGAGGTTAACCTGGTCGACGCCGGGCGCGTCGTGGTTCTCCTGGAGGAACTTCCAGGCGGCATCGACCTCGCCGCCAGTGACAGGCGACTGCATCTCGTCGTCGCGCGGAGCGTCGCTGGTGGAAGGCGACGAGCTGGTCATGCGGGTGTGCATCTCCATCTCCTTCTCGTTGTGACCAGTCGTGGTAGACATGATGGGCGGGATGTGACGGTCGCTCAACCGAAATATCGCTCTCAATGTCTCAGGTATTTATGGCCGGGAACCCTTCGGTGCGGAGGGGGAAAAGAAAACAATGAAAGACAGAAGAGAAAATTAGATTAAAAAAAGAGAGTGCTGTGGCACCTCTTGTGACCGGCGAGTCTCACAATTGAAGCACTCGTACCTGCGAGTCGGACCTTTGCTTTCAATGAAGCGTGATACCGAGAAACGATTGAGCAGCGAGGTTGATCTTCTGCGAAGAGAGAAGACAGGACTCAAAGCGGCGCTTTTCTCCTTTTTGTTATCCGGGTCGACCCCCCAGCAAGCAGAAGGAAGTGTTAGTTGGGACTAATAACTTAGTTGCCTCTCGGACAAGAACGAAACGACGGAGAAAGCACCACACTTGACAAGGCTCTCGCGCCCAATCCTCTATCCCTCTCTCACTAATCTGTAATAACTCTGGAGTTCTCTTTTTGTCCGGCCGAGCAGGGGCAGCACGCGGCGGAAGCTGCACAAGAGTGGCTCTGCTGGTTGCTTTTTGCAAGGATCAGGGGAGCGAATTTGCCCCTGGGTTTAGCCTCCCAGAAGGGACTCTGGACGACGGACAACGCGAAATCAGTTGAGACTAACCCGAATATTGGTAGTTTTCCGTTAGCGGCCAGGTGGGATGTGCTTGGGACGGGCTGGGATGCGGCCAAGGGCCTCGCAAGCTGGACTTTCTGTGGGTGTTAATATGGATCAACTTTCCTTCGGTGTGGTTGATTGCAGCAACCACCTGGAGCATGGGTCCATGCAAGGATTCGGGCTGGGGGAAGAGGCAATATCTTGTCTGAATTTTCGTGTGGTGATGGCCAATTCGAAACCGGCCGTTGCCGTTGCGTCGAGGTGGGCACTTGAGAATCCTTTGGCATGCCACGTTGTGCATCGGCCGTGATAGTGCATGCATTATTGCCACGAGTAAAATGGGACTCTGTCCACACCTCTTTTTTTGTTCCTTTTGCCTTTGCTTTGGCATTTTTAGTTTCTGACACTTGTGGTGCTATCCGACGGGCACCTCTGCCACGACTCAGCAGAACGAAACTCAACCAAGTCTCATTGTAACTAAGAGCCTACACAGTCAGCAAAAGTCACAGATGCTGTTGCCCACCTGTGGCAATCTCTACGAACTGCTGGTCGCACACAGGGCATTCCTGGTTACGCCTTTTGCCCAACACCGAGTGACCAAAAGCAATTTACTCAGCAGAATCAGTATCACGGACTTAGCTGAACCCGTCCGTGGGCGGGACGGTCCACCGTGGCCGTTGTGGATATTCGAGCCCTGTTTTGTAAACGTAAAAGGATCAAGTGTACGGAGTATATACTGGTATAATATCAACTGCATATATTAACAGCCGAGCATACAAAGGTACCTTGTACACAACGCGCTGCCACCGTTGGACCCCTGAGGGACCTTTGTTGACCCTGACGAGGAGCCTGTCCGCGGGCTAAATTAAAAAAAAAATGACTCCAGGGATACCGTGGCTAGCTTCGGGCCTAAGCCAACTCGCGCAATCATGGTGTCAGACTTGTCCATGGAGCATGGGTTAATCAACTCTTAGCTCCACGACGGTGTTCCACCAGTCTCCCACACCAAACCAAAGAGGTTGAGAGCAGTCGGGGGCCCTCGAGTTGCTCCCTTTCTCCGGGTGCCCTGGAATATCATGGAGAAGCGACAGCGCGCCGATCACATCTGCAGCGAGCGGTTTCCCTGAGCGATGTTGCTAGTGAGTGGCGCGGGATTTGCGGCGCCCGCCCACCCTCGGCTCCGTCGCAGAATCTGGGTGATTGGCATGACCGTCGGACGCTGGGGCGATGAAGTCAGACAGGCATTTGTTTTCAGGACGATATAAGATGTGCTGCGCGTCGCTGTTTTGTCTGGCCCTCACGCAGCACATTCTGGGCATAACACGTCTCGGACGGGTATTTCCATAACTATAGATCGAGGTTTGTTACTGGGCGAAAGGAGATTTGCCCCAGCGCCCCTTCCGCCTTGGCGACCGTATTGAGCCCTATGCGCCGAATTGCTCCACGTGTGGCGGACAATGAGAGAAGCTTTTTCTCCCAAGTCAACGTTGCCACCAAGTCAAGAGGTCCGTCTGGTTGAAAGAGGGAAGAAAAACAACAGCCATTTGCGAGGCGAAGTTGTCAAGGATTTGTATCAAGACTTCTTCTTCAATCAAGACGTTTCAGACTAAACCAATTCAGCAGTTGCCGGTGCTGTCTATGTATAAGCTGCACGGTAGCGGGCCGTTGGAAGCCTCTTAGCAAGGGCATGCCATGCTCCTGGGCTCCTCTACCTGAAGCAAATTTCGGCCATAGCCTTTCATGACAATTGCCGCACTCAATCTCTGCTCACGAGCTGAGTGCCGAAAAGGAGCAACCAGTATCCTCGCCTCTGCCTCTAGCGTCAAATAGTGCTGCAATGATGCTTGCTATACCGAGCATTGGCCCCGGGCTTGCCTAATGCTGCTAGTACGGAGGGCCGCAGAGGCGAGAAGCAACCTGGCTATGGCTTCTAGTTTGATGCTAGTAGGGCAAAGACGACTTTTGCCCCTCTGCTTCCTCGGGGAGCGGGTGCTTTTGCCTGCCCCCCTTTACCGGTTCCCCGGCTTACACCCCCGGCTCCACGGAGAAAAGAGTTTTACTTCGACAATTCTTTTGGCTGATGGTACGGAGTAGCATGATGCCCTTTGCTGACCAGCCGCCCTAATGCGCCCAAGCTTTTCCAATACGGGAGAAGTACCACCGCCCGTCTCCATTTTCTCTGCAGCTTGCCCACGGTAGAGGAGCTGATCTGCTACCATTCTTTGCCACTAAGTAGGAAAGACGAGCTAGTACGCCACTCGTGGATATCGTCGTGGGCTTTCTCGGTGTCGCTCGCTGGGTCGTTCGAGGTCGCTAGCAACTAGCACGGCGTGTTAGTCGCTCCAGAACTTCTCGTTCCTGGCCGCCGCAGTTGCGTCCTGACTAGGTATTAGATACCCATGTGGATGGTACGGGGTAGGGCTCGTTTGGATTTCTCCCAGGACACCTGGTTAGTCTGGATGGAGGATGGTCTGGATGAAGAGGTGCGCAAAGATAAGTAGACTGTAAACTCGTCTCTTCCCCTCTTACTTCATGAAGATGCATCGAGACCAATCATTTTGATAATTCCCCCACGCCGTAAAGGTGCATGCTCACCCTCAGCGTCACTTCGCGTCGTCAGAGGACTGACAGCTGAGACCCGGCTACGGAGTACAGCGACATTGAAATCCAACATAAGCGCTACCATCGATCATTGTTGCGCTCCAGCCAGGTCTATATTACTGCCCGGTGCGCTTGACCATTTTTTCGATCGCTCCCCCGTTGTTTGCCTTTGTCTCTGCATTGAGCAAGCTTGCCGTTTGATGCTGTCGCCATCATGACTTGGGTTTCACACGCCACCCCCGAGGTGGATGCCATCTCGCAATGGCGGACCATTGTCGCCGTCTGCATCGTCCTGGCCGTCGTCTCGACCGCTATTGTCGGCTGGCGTCTGTGGCTCAGCTTCCGCGGTCGCGGTCTCGCCGCCGACGACTACGTCTCTATCGCTTCTACCGTCTTCTGCGACATATACTCGATCCTCACTATTGTTCAAACGAAATACGGCCTGGGTTTACCGCTGAAGCTGCGGTCCAAACACTTTGACGACCTCTCGACATATAAAAAGGTCAACTTTGCCGGCCGGCCGATATACCAGTTTGGCGTCAGCCTGTTCAAGATTGCACTGCTCCTCAGCTACCTCCGCCTGCTGCAGGCCACCAGCAAGCGCGCATACCGCATCCTCATCTGGGTCACCATCGTGCTGGTCACACTTGGCCACCTGGGTAGCGCCTTTGCCCTCATCTTTGCCTGCAAGCCCGTCAGCTTCTCCTGGAAGGTCAAGGTCGACGACCCGCACCCGACCTGCGTCAACCTGTCGCAGACGTCGCTGATCTACTCGCTCATTACCATCATTTCTGATATTCTCGTCGCCCTCTTGCCGATTCCCGTCCTCCTCACCCTGAAGATTCCCAACAGCAAAAAGGCCGGTCTCGTCGGTGTCTTCCTGCTCGGTCTCTTTACCACGATCTGCTCCGTGCTGCGACTGGTGCAGCTCAACCGTATTTCCTTTGGTGACGGCAACTCTACTATGCTGGTCCTCTGGGGTGTCATTGAGTTCAACGTCGGCGTAAGTAAAACAAGCCCGCGCTGTTCCTCGTACGTATATCTACTAACATGCTACAGAACATGGTCACTTCTCTGCCTTTCCTTGCACCTGTCTTTATCAAAAAGGCCAAGGATCTCAGCTACCGCCGCTACAAGAGCAACAGCGGCCGCGAAACGGACTACTCGAGGGGTTCGAGAAACCACCACCCAGGAGGCAGGGACCTCTATCATATGGACGATGTCAAGCAGAACCACAATGCCACTGTCGGAACGAGCCAGTCATCCGGCAGCGCCGAGAATATCCTGCCCAAAGATGGCATTGTCAAATCTGTTGAGTACACTGTTTCTGTCGACAAGAACCAAGGGTCGGACCAACAGAAGCTGTGGCACCCAGTCTAAGGAAAGACGGGATTTAATAAGTTTGCTCTTGAATGTAAATAGCGTATAAGTTTGTTTGAGTACGACAGTGTGTATTGAACGGTCGTTTTTGATTACCTTGGTTGCACTGACTGGGCATGTGAACTGTCGCCGTGCCCTCCCACCCAAGCCCCCTGGCCTGGTAATTTGAGAACGCAATCTGCGAATATCTACATTGCAGACGGGGCGCTGCTCGGTGAAGATTTACAATGCCGGTCCTCAGCTGCAGCCCTACAGGGACATCGGCCGAAACAGCGCACAGATTGGCGTGTTTCAGCGATGCAGCCAGCGTGGAGAGGGCGCCCGCCGACGAGACTGGCAGGCGAACAAGTCGGCGCCGCCAATCGAGACTTGACGGCGGCCCGAGGCGGAGATGCGATTGGAACGGCATGGGGAGAGGGGGAAATATGTTTGGCGAAAAGTCAAAGGCTAAAGCGAGATGTTTTCCGCAAGCGAGGAGTTTGACTGCTCTGACGGGAAAAGGCTATTGCTGAAGATTCCAGCCACATGTGGCGTCAATGACCAGCACGCCTGGATAAGCCTGTAGGTTCGTAGATACAGGGCAGGCCTCCCTAGCCATTCCCGTAATAGTGGCCTAATCTTGAGCAACACCAGCACACGAACCCAGAGTCGCCTTAACCCAAAAGGGTACTTAGCGTCCGCCCAGCTCAACCACCACTTACAAGTCACTGTGACGCCACACCCCCTGGGCCCGGACCCGTCGGCATCGCCATATCAAATCGCACCCCAGCTTTCAGGGTCATTTGCTCAATCTGGTCTCCCCCAAGTCTGCCCCCTTCATCAGTCACTGTCACCGCCTTCCTAGCTGTCCCCCGTCTGCTCGCAGCTTCAACCCACGTGTATCAGCGCATGCACTGCATTGCTGCTCGAGCGTCTCGAAATTCATCACATGCCCTGCAGCGCAGCTTCGTCCATTCTTGGTGCTGCCACAACTCTCGCTAGTTGCTCGGCCGCGCCCTGCAGTCCCCGGGCTGCTCCTGCGGAAGCTTGGGATCGGCGTTGCAGTGCGATATCACTTGGCCTAGAGCTGCCAACTGCCGACGATTCGATTGATAAAAGAAGCCATTCTCGCCGTTCTCTATCTCTCCCGGCCGGACCGTCTTCCGACCAGCAAACGAGACAATCCCACCACACCCCTCCGGCCCCCTGGGCTCGACTACAATATCCCGACAGTCAACAATGGCCCGCGATGATTCCGTCTCGCCAATGACTCGGTCGCCGAAGACGACCTCACCCGCAAACGACGCTCCATACTCACCGCCCGTTGTCGGAGGCGCTCTCGCTCCGACAGCCTCGAAGCCGGTTGCCGACTGTGCGGCGCCTGAAGCCCTACGCGGCCAAGATCAGGATATGGCTGCAGCCGTGTCACATCAGTCCCCGAATGTGTCCCCTGGCACCCCTCAACATGAATTGACAGAGCCAACCGCTGCCGAGAGTTCCGCGTTTGCGGGCAGTCAAGGACCGCAAGACTCGCCCAATGCCGGCGCCCGCGTACAATTTGCCAGATTCGACCCTCCCGACTTTCAACCTTCACATTCTAGGCATGGCTCTATGGAGAACCCGGACGGCTCCAAATCCAGAGGAGGCTCCATCATGTCTAAACTCAAGTCTCTTACCCCGACGTCGCTCCAGTCGCCAAAGTCACCGAACCCCGAGCAAGAGGGTCTGCAGGGAACTGCTGGCTCCCCCACGGCTAGCCGCTTTGGCCGCGTTCCTGGGACCCTGCACGAAGAAGAATCTGAGGTCGACATTGAGGGCGATGCGGATGCCGACATAGAGACAGCCGACGAAGCGCAGGTTGCGGAAGCCGGCTCGTCCAAGAAGAAGAAGCGGAGGATGCGACGATTTGCCAAAGGCGACGGATCTACGCCGACTTCCCCTTTCCGCTTCCCAAACGACGGTGACGCGTTTGGTAATAGGTTCCTCAGACGCCGTGCCAGTATGCCTGACGCCAGCCTTCATAACCAGGTTCTCTCGGAAGGCGAAGCCACGCAGCAGCACCGACGCCGACCGTTTGCCCGGCGAGGACACTCGTGGATGAATCCCACCATGGCCCATCCTGATGAAGATATCGACGAGCTGGAAAGCTCCGCTGTGGTTGGCCGTCGCAATGGCCACGCTCGTCGCATCACTGTCTTTGGTGGAGGTGGCGTGTCTGACGGAGATGCCATGATTCAACGCCGTCCCTTCTTCCATTCAGAGCGTGCGTCCAACTTCGGCGCTCAAAAATGGAAGCAAGTAAAGAGCACCCTAAAGCTATTGCGACAGAGGAAAGAAGACCGCTTTGACTACTACAAATCCGCCGAGTTGATGGCTGAGCTGAGAGCTGGCGCGCCCGCTGTTCTCATGTTTGCAAGCATGATCCAGCGTGATGAGCATGGGAATAAGAGGATCCCTGTTCTCCTGGAGCAGCTGAAACTGAAAATAACAGACAGCTCGCCTGTGCCCGACGACGACAAGGAACGGCACTGGAACTTTAGCATCGAGCTGGAGTATGGCAGCGGCCCCAGCAGAATGGTATGGACGATTGTGCGCAATATTAGAGATATTTACAATCTTCATTTCCGGTACCGAATTGCGCTGAACAACGATAAATACTTGCCTGGACGCCTTGACCTTGCAGCCCGCCCCAAGCAACCAAAGTTTCCATACTCTGCGTTCCCGTACCTCCGCAGTGCTCGCAACAAGGAAGAGAGCAGCGACGAAGAAGAGGCTGCTAGTGGCAGAGAACAAGAACAACCGCTGGACGAGGCAGAGGAAATGCTCGCTGATGAGGCCGAGGCAACCGGAAGTGATGGCGGGGGCAATAGACACCCCCGTCGCAAGAAGTCGCGCGTCAACATGCTCGGCATAAGACGTCGTTCAACGGGCTTTACGGAAAATGGCGAGGGACCGAGTGACCCCAACGCCAGTCCGGAGGCGAAGCGCCAGCGCTACGTCGAGAAGCAGCGAAGAACACTTGAGAAGTACCTCTCGGAAATGATCCGTTGGCTTATGTTCCGGGCTGACAGCAATCGTTTGTGCCGATTTCTCGAGCTTTCGGCCCTCGGCGTCCGTCTCGCTGCCGAAGGTAGCTATCACGGCAAGGAGGGTTATCTTCATATCCAATCTGCCAAAGGACTGGACTTTCGGCGTGTGCTGACGCCTGCCAAAGTCATTGCGCGCCACAGCCGAAAATGGTTCCTTGTTCGCCAAAGCTACATCGTTTGTGTAGAGTCTCCCGAAAATATGAACATTTACGACGTCTACCTCGTCGACCCAAAGTTCAGTATCGTCTCGAAGAGAAGTGCTCTGAAGCAAATAGCCACGAAGAAAAGCGAGATCGATCTGACAGTGGAAGCGGCGCCCTCAAAACGTCACACTCTGACTCTGCAGACTTCGGAGCGCAAAGTCCGTCTCTTTTCTCGGTACCATGCCGTAATGAAGCAGTTTGAAGAGTCCATCTCTGAGATGTTGCGGGAGACGGTATGGCACCAGAAACAGCGCTTCAACAGCTACGCCCCAGTTCGTCAAGGAGTGTTTGCTCAGTGGCTCGTCGATGGACGCGACTACATGTGGAATGTCTCGCGCGCCATCAACATGGCCAAGGACGTCATTTACATCCACGACTGGTGGCTAAGTCCCGAACTGTACATGCGCCGTCCCGCTGCCATTAGCCAGAAATGGCGTCTCGATCGTCTACTTCAGAAAAAGGCTACCGAAGGCGTCAAGATTTTCGTCATCATTTACAGAAACGTTGAAGCAGCCGTCCCCATCGACTCGGAATATACAAAATTCTCTCTACTCAACTTGCACCCCAACATCTTCGTCCAGAGATCTCCCAACCAGTTCAAGAAGAATCAATTCTTCTTTGCTCATCACGAAAAGATCTGCATCGTGGATCATGATGTCGCCTTCCTGGGCGGTATTGATCTTTGCTTTGGCCGTTGGGACTGTCCTCAGCATCCCATCGTTGATGACAAGCCAACCGGATTCGAACTGTCGGATGCACCCAAGGACGCGGAACACTGCCAGCTTTTCCCAGGCAAGGATTACTCTAACCCTCGAGTCCAAGATTTTTTCCGCCTTTCCGAGCCATACGAAGAAATGTACGACCGCACCAAGATTCCCCGCATGCCATGGCATGATGTTGCTATGCAAGTCGTTGGACAGCCTGCCCGCGACTTGACCCGCCACTTTGTTCAGCGCTGGAACTATCTCCGCCGTGGCCGCAAATCGACCCGACCTCTGCCATTTTTGCTTCCTGCCCCCGACGCAAAGTTCGAGGAGCTCGAGGCCCTCGGGTTGACTGGTACCTGTGAAGTGCAGATGCTCCGATCTGCCAGCACGTGGTCGCTTGGATTAGAGGAGACGGAGCATAGTATCCAAACTGCCTACATCAAACTGATTGAAGACTCGGAACACTTCGTTTACATCGAAAACCAGTTCTTCATCTCAAGCACCGAAGCCTACAACACTCGGATCGTAAACAGAATCGGTGACGCCCTTGTGCACAGAATTGTCCGCGCGCACGAAAATGGTGAAAACTGGCGCTGCGTCATTATGATTCCTTTGATGCCCGGATTCCAGAATACCGTCGATGAGCAGGAGGGAACCAGTGTCCGTCTCATCATCATGTGCCAGTTCCAAAGTATTTGCAGAGGCGAAAACTCCATCTTCGGCCGACTGCGTGCTGCAGGCATTGATCCGGAAGATTACATTGACTTCTTCTCTCTACGCCAATGGGGAATCATGAGCAACGACGCCCTCGTTACGGAACAGCTGTATATTCACGCCAAGACAATTATCGTGGACGATCGCGTTGCGCTGATTGGATCTGCCAACATCAACGAGCGCTCGATGGTTGGCCATCGCGACTCCGAATGTGCGGCCATCGTTCGCGATACGGACATGATCTGGTCCACTATGGCTGGCGAACCTTACCAGGTTGGTAGATTCGCGCACACTTTGCGCATGAGACTAATGCGCGAGCATCTTGGCCTTGATGTCGATGAGATACTTGAGCAAGAACGTCAGGAAGATGTGAACCGTGAAATCTTTGAAACTGAAATGGACAAGATCTATGATGAACGCCCCGAGCGTACCAATGGCGAAACGGCAGAAGACGCGAGCCCAACGCACCCTGGCATGCATCACCGAAGCTTTAATAATGAATTGGACAAAGACATGGCCAAGGGTGTCGGCTCCGATACACCATCTGATAATGAGAACGAGATTGGCAAGGGCAAACAGCGAGCCGATCTTCACGCCGAGAAGCACACTATGGATGTCGCTGGCCACGGTCCGGACCAGTGGAAGGCTGCTGAACAATCTGGGTTTGCCGGGGGCAGAGACTCTGTAATTGTCGACGGACGTGAATTCCTGGTTTGTGATGTGGACGCTGCGGGCAAAGGAACACTATCAACTCCCCAACAGCCTGCTCCACGTGAATTGTCGGAGGCCAAACTTGAAGCTATTGGCGAGACCAAGCATCTTCCACCGCTTCCGCCATTTGATGAGCGTGCTGCCGACGTGGATCACTTGCGACCAGCCCAGCTACCAACTCTTCCGGAAACTGGCGACGCAGACATTAATGGGCCCGATGGAGCATTCCATCATCTCGCTGCAGACATCAAGCTCGCGACGATTACCAAGGACTGCATGGCAGACCCAATCACGACGGACTTCATCGATGAGATTTGGAACAGGGTGGCCCGCAACAATACAAAGCTCTACCGCAAAGTTTTCAGATGCATGCCGGACTCCGAGGTGAAGACGTGGTCAGAGTATCGGGAGTTTGTTGCCTATAGCAAGAAGTTCCAGGAAAGTATGGATAACCGTGCAGCCACGGACGAACAAGACATGACAAGCGAAGCGGGTGGCAACGGACGACCGGCGAGCAGCGGCGCTATCGGCATCTCTGTCCCGGATCTCGAGGGTCTTGCCAGCCTCCAAGGGCAGGATGCTGAGAAGTTGGCTGCCAATCTCTCTGAACAGCACGCCGATCCGGACATTACTGGCGAGAAGCGAGAGGAGGTTGTCGATGAGAAGGCTGCAGCCGCTAAGGACGAAGCAAGCACCGACCCTGAGAAGCAAGGAGCAGACACAGAAAAGCTGGAACGCAAGACGACGACTTTTTCGGCGCTCGAGAAGCCGTCCACAAAGGATACGACTGCCGCAGCGCAGGCGCAGTTTGGTTCTGTCAAGAAGCGACGACGTGCGGCCACTAAGAGCAGCCGCCGTTGGTCGAATGCTGACGAGATGCCGTCTCGCGCAGAGGCCGAGGGTCTACTGAGAATGATTCAGGGCAACATCGTTCAGTTCCCATACGATTGGCTCATCACGGAAGAACATAATGGCAACTGGGGCTACCAAGTCGACGGCGTCGCTCCTTTGGCAATTTAGTAAGTTGAACATCGAAGTTGACCGCGTCGAATAACAGCTAATCTTGGTTACTAGTAATTAATGGCATATCGGCTACACCACACTCACATCAGCTGTTTCCTTTGTTCTGCATCGTGTGGCGTTGTGCTTGACTAGACTCTGTTGAAATAATTTCTTTGGTTGCATATATAGCACTACATTCTAATAGAGGTGAAACAGGCTGGTGATATTACATTTTAAGTACATTCAGATTTCTAATAGACAATTAACGCTCGCGTTTTATTTTACACCGTCCCCGGGCCAGCAATTATACCCTCTCGCTAACCCAGATGGCACCGCGGCAGCCCGCGCGAATAACGCCGGTGAGCAGCCAGTGCGGATCTGCCTTTTTCGCATCATGCTCAACCGCGTGGTCAAGATGCTCAAGCTCCTCGTCACGGATCCTGCGCAGGGTCGAGATGAGCTCGGTAAACTCCGGCCCGACCTCATAGCCTTGGCTTTCCCACTCCGTAACCATCTCGAGCAGCGTGCGGATCTGCTCGTTGTAGTGGCCGCCAATCTCCGTCTCGACGGCCTCGGTGCAGGCCATAGCGGCCTCGCGGCCCATGACGGCCGTCGACCAGCCGAGACCGGAGGCGAGCGCGGACCACACCGGGTAGAGGGCCGTCGGGCGGACGCGGTGCTTGTGGATGAGGGCGTTGAAGGTGTCGAGGTGCGCCGCCTCCTGGTCGTACATGTGGCGCATGAGCGGGCGCAGGTGCGGGTGCTGGCGGACGATGGGAGGAGTCTGCGCCGTGTAGATGAGCGTCGCCGCGAGCTCGCCCGCCTGGTTGACGCGGAGAGCCGAGGAGAGGAAGTCGCGCTGCTCCTGCGTGAGAGGTTTGCGCCTGGTGGTGGACGAGGAGGAGGAGGGTGGCGTTGTCGTCGTGGATGCCTGGAGGGCTCGGGCGGTGGTAAATGCTCGTACAGAGGAGCAGGCGCATAGACGGCAAGCAGGCCAGGCTGCCCGTCGAAGGGATGCCATTTTGGAGGTCGATTGAGTCGTTGCGTTGGGATGGCGGTTCGCGAAGCTGGATGGCCTGATCGTATCATAGATGCTAAGATGCCCCACGGCCAGAGCTGGTACTTTACAGTGGGCACTTGGTCCTGTGGTTATGGTGGAGACGGTGCTAGAGCTCGGCGCTGTGCTGCTGTGATGCAGAGACCGGACAAAGGCTTTTGCCGCTTCCGCGCTGCGCTGACTGCAGGCAGGTACGTACCGACACGTGTGGTGGCGCCGTCGCGCGAAGCAGCAGTGCGCTGCGCTGGAGCGTTGGCTGGCGTACTTGGACTGGCAGCATCACCTAAAAAAGGTGCCTTTTTCGCCCCTGCATCCGCGACTTTGCTTCTCACTCCTTTCCTCTTCCTTGGCTGCGCAACGCATTTTCTCTCTCTCATTTATCATCTTATATTATACACTCATCTTTAATATCAAAAACTACGAGAATCGCAAGCTTTCCTTGTTACACAGCCTCGAATCGACTGCGACACCCGCGTCTAGATTCCTCAAAGAGTTGCCCCTTACCTGCAGAGTTTTCAACACAACCGAGAGCAAATAGCGAGGCGAACCGATACAATGGCTGATTTCGACGATGATCTCCTCGATCTTGCGGGCGGCGACTCCGGGTCAGAGGGGTCGGTTGATGACCGCAGACGCTCTGCGACTCCGGAGAAGCGCTCCAAGGGGAGAAAGCCCAGACGCGCGAGAGATGGCGATTCAGAAGAAGAAGGAGAGGCGTGAGTTCCATCCACTCCATCCATGGGCCTGTGCTCAGCGTCCGCGACGCCAGATGCCAGATGCCAGCAGCGGCAATCAGTGACGATGCTAATATTGCGCAGCTATTCAGGGGCAGACTCTCCCAATTCGCTAGATTCAGCACCCATGGACGAATCCGACTCGGACGACGAGCCTTCACGGGGCCGCGGCTCTGGTGGTGGCGGCAACGATGAGGAAAAGTACCCTGTCGACGGCAAATTCCGCAGCGAAGCAGAAAGGGCCGAGGTCATGGCCATGCGCGAAGTCGAGCGAGAGCAGATTCTGGCTGACCGTGCCAACGAGATCGAGCGTCTGCGACAGAACCGCCTCCTGCGGCAGATGGTGACGGAGACTCAGAACGACGAGCGCAAGGCCAAGAAGAAGCGCAGTGCCGACAGCGCCGACCTCGACGAGGAGGAAGATGACCGTCGCGGCAAGTCGTCGCGGCAGCGGACAGGCGGTACCGCCATGGACGCGCTGCGGAGAGCTAGAGCAGACAGACAAAAGCGCAGAGAGGACCACGAGCGGCGTCGCGATGCCTACTCGCCGCGACGAGACTCCGACGGCGACTCCGACGACGAGGATGACTACAGGCGCGGGTCACGCACGCCGGAGAGGAAAGAGGAGAAGAAGGATGAGCCCAAGCCGGAACTGCGTGACTTTGAGAGAGTGCGCCTCGGACGCAACGAATTTGCGCAGGTGTGCTTCACGCCTGGCTTCGAGCCGGCTATTACGGGCTGCTTCATTCGCATCGCGTTGGGACCTCATCCCGAGACTGGTGTCGAACAGTACCGAATGGCGATCATAAAGGGTATGTTTTACGTAGATTGCCTTTGAACAGGGAGATGCTAACAGGAAGTAGGTTTCACAACGGGCAGAGCCTACGCCCTTAGCGGGCCCAACGGCTCTTTTGTAACTGATCAATATGTCAAGGCGGCGCATGGAAAGGCGGTTAAGGAATTTCCCTTCATTGCAGCCTCCAGCGGCAAATTCACAGAGGTACGATACCCGGCAATCTCGCAGACCACTCTAACAGTTGCAGAACGAATTGAATCGTTACCAAGTAACATGTCACAATGAATCCGTCAAGACGCCGGTCAAATCGGCGCTCACAGCCAAGGTTGATCAGATCAACGATCTCATCAACCACAAGTGGACCAACGAAGAGATCAAAGCACGTCTTGCGAGACGAAACGAGCTCCGTAAGCGCTTCGACCCCGCCGAGCGTGAACGCGTCGCCCGTCTGCTGGAGGAGGCCACAGTGGCCCGCAATGAGGAGCGTATGCAAGAACTGCAAGAAGAGCTCGACAAGCTTGGCGCTCAACGACTGGCCTTTAAGACAAGCCTGGGACCGTCCAAGTCATACGACACGCCAAGGATTTCGAGCGAGCAGGACCGCCTGGCGGCGCGTAACAGAGAAAACCGCCGTCTGAACCAGGAGGCTGTCCGCAAGGCGCAACTCAAGGAGAAGGCCAAGGCACGGGAGATTGAAATGTCGCTAAGCCGCGGTGAGATGGTCCAGGAAGACCCGTCGCGCCGCCTGCGCACAAAGGCCAAGTTTATCCACGACGTGAACGAATCGCCGGCCGGCGATGTCAAGAACGGCAGCGGGGTAAGCACACCGGCTGCAGGGACGGCCAACGGAACGCCTACAGTCTCGGCGACGAAGCCGTCTGGCGCGCTGCCGCACCTGGCAAAGCTGCAGGATAAGAACCACACAGACAGCAAGGGTCTGCCGACGATTCACAAACCGCTGATGGACGACGACGTGATTGGGTCGCTGGATCTAGATATTGACATTGAAATTTAGCGAAAAGAGGAAGGGGACGGTGGATATGTATTTATATGTTTAGCAATTGAACAATGATTTGGCACTCTGTCTTAAACCCTGACCGGTGGTGCATTACTTTGCATGATGGAGAGGGCGTGGTGTGGAACATTTCAGCATATGGAGAGTAGCTGGCGCAACTTATTGGCTTTCAATATTCAGGGCTATACGGGTACCATACTACTGTTCGACTCTCGTGCCATGTCCCTTAGCTACTAAGCATCTAATCTTCTACTCGTTGGTGTAGTAGAGAGGCTGCTGGGACTTGTCGCGAATATCCCACGACATAGTTAGCTTTACTCCTAACCATGGGACACGGCGTATTAGACAAGCATTGTCGCTGTGCAATGCCGGCGCGTTCTGGTTCTAATTCTTCGTGTTAGGCGTTCGGTGGCTCGCGACGTGTTCGGGTCCCGGACTGGGCACGTACCAGAGACCGGAGTGGCGATGGCCACGCTAAAGGCAGCAAGGAGGACGGTGAGGTAGAAGTTCATGTGCGTGTATTTGATTTATTAATTCAGGGTGTAATTTGTGTAGTCAAATCGGTGTGGTGGTTGCACCACATGGTAGTCAGCTGGGTACTTGAGCCTAGGTCAATTTCCTTTTCCTTTCTCCAGCTCATAAATAGTTTCAAAGTTACCCTCTAGAAGAGTGTGCTCAGGATGAAGTATAGCTCTTACACTTGGATATACAGCCCACCCCGCAGGTTGTTGCCATAGTTCGTCTAGACCTCGTTAATTCGGGCATTTGTAGCCCGTGGCTGAGGTATACAGCTGTGTTGCATGTATTGCATACATGAGCGCTGCATGGAGCCGGTTTGGTACTTTGTCCTCTGTTGACCTGTTTGACCGAGCATTCAGTGGCGCTCAGCCTGTTGCGATCAGGCTGCGCGTGGCGTTGTGACTGGACTTCCCGTGTCACATATGATAGCAGCCTGCTAATCAATTGGCTTGTGACGGAACCCGTTTCTTCAAAAGTACCCTCTCTAATACCGGCCGCTTTCCGCTCCTTGGCGGCCACATATTCCGGGATTACCCAAGCACACGACCTCTCCTTTGCTCCAGCTTTTGGCCGTCTGCTTCAGCTTGTGTTGCTACTACCTGTGCGCGCGGAAGCCGCTGCCTGAGCAAACGCCCCGACTTCGGCAATTGGGCGGGCATGATGGATACTGGCGGGAAACCGTGAGTACATATCAAACGATAGAAATCTTGGGCCGATGTTGACCTATCCATCCAGGCTTCCTTTTTGGCTAGAAACGGCAGTCAACGCTGCCCAACATGGACGTCTGCAGACCTACCTCGTCGCCATCTCTGTCTTTTGTATCGCAGTTCATGCATCAGGTGCGGAAAGCAAATACAGTGGCCAGATAAACCCCCAGAGACACCCATACGACTTAGTCAACAATTTTCTCCGAATTGCAGCCCCCGTCGTCCTCTCTCTGGCACCGCAAAGCAGCGACAACCACCGCTCTACCATATTTATCCTGAGTTATATCGCAGCTCTTGCTATCGCCAGAACACAAGTTCCGTCTCTGTCGGATGTATTGTACCAACAAAGCGTATTATTATCCTTGGCAACTTTTGCTGTGATGTTCGCCAGCCATGGCGTGCCGCTCCTCATTATCGAAAGCAAAGCTCACCCCGATTCCACTGTACTTATCAGTGCAGGAATTACATTTTGCTCGATTTGCATTAGTAGTGTTACGCCACGGGACTGGAAAACACCTTTCGGTACCACATATACAACGGACGGGCCCTCTCCTGAGGAAACGGCAAGCTGGTTGGACTATTGGTGCACATTTGGTCGCATCACACCTCTCATGGTCAAAGGCTGGAAGAGCACAGTTACCTTCGAAGACCTCCATGCACTACCGTGGAACTACCAGCCGCGTATACTCTTGGATCAGATTACAAAGCTGCGGCAAAGACACAAGTCGACGCGCAAAACTCTGTTCTTTCTGGTCTGGCCAGATCTAGTAGTTGCCAGCCTCTCCGCAGCACTCTTCTTTATTACAGAGCTGCTTGCTCCGCTTGGGATGTACTGTCTGCTCGAACATCTTGCTGAGCCCTCGCAAGCTGTGTTCAAGCCACACATTTGGCTCTTTGTCATTGTTTTTAGCAAGGTGCTCGGGACGATTGTACAACAGCAGCTAGCTTTTCACTCGGGCCGCGCCTCCTTCAAAGTGCAAATTGCTCTTACAAGTGAAGTTTACCATCGCGCTATGCAATCACGCGAACTCGATCATAATTTCCTCTCTAGTTCTGTCTCGAACGACAAGCGCTCCTCGACTGGTCTTCTTACCAATCTCTTGTCGACAGACATAAGAACTATCATGCAAGGGAGAAGCATGATCATGGTTGTTTTTGGTAGTCCAGTCGGTGGTATTATCGGCCTCGTGAGTCTTTACCGAATTATCGGCTGGCCATGCTTTGTGGGACTTGCAATCACACTTCTTGGGTCGCCGGTTACAGCTTGGATCGCTGAGCACATTTCTGCCGGCGAAGAAAAGGCAAAAGACGCTCAGGATGAGCGCGTCTCTTTGTCGACAGAATATTTCCGATCCATTAGGATTGTCAAATACTTTGGTTGGGAAGATGCGGTAGAAGATCATATGGAGGCGTCGCGTGCTGAGGAGCAAGGGCATCTCTGGAACCTGGCTCTGCTGCATACCGCCACGTCTAATGTCGTGTATACGATGCCAACGATTTCGCTGTTCGTAATTTTCGCGCTCTATTGTGGGGTGCAAGGTAATCCCATGACGGTCTCCGTGGCGTACACCACGATTGGCTTGATGGAGATTGTTCGCGATAACGCTACAGATCTTGCTACTGTCAGGAGGTATTTCCCAAAAATTGGACTCGCCATGAGGCGTATCGATCGTTACTTTGAAGCTTCCTCTCCAAAGGACAATCATCCAGAAGGTACGTTGAGTATTGAGAACGCGACATTTCGCCGCACTGTCTCCTCAGACTTTAAACTGCGCGACATTAGCTTAAGCTTTGCCAATGGTTTGAATGTCGTCGTGGGCTCGAGTGGCAGCGGTAAAACGTCATTGCTTCTTTCTATTCTCGGCGAGACAGTTCTGGAGCAAGGCACAGTGAAAAAGCCAAAGGATGTTGCCTTTGCATCACAGAGCGCATGGCTCGAAGATAAGTCTCTGCGCGACAACATACTTTTCACAGCCGAGTATGACGACAGGTACTGGCAAGTGGTTAAGGCCTGCTGCCTGGACGTCGATCTCGAAGAATTAGCGGATGGAGACGAGACAATTATTGGAGAAAATGGACAAATTCTCTCTGGTGGTCAGCGTGCAAGGGTATCTTTGGCCAGAGCTCTCTTTTCTGATGCACCACTACTACTACTTGATGACATATTCTCGGCCCTCGACAGTACAACTTCGATCATGCTATGGAACAACGTCTTCTGCAGTCCCTTGCTGGAAAACCGGATGGTCGTTCTCGTCACCCAGCTGCCCTGGATTGCGGCAGAGGGTGATTGCGTCGTGAGTATGGACAATGGTCGAGCTACTTATGAGAATCGTACCATCACGCGGCAGCGAAAGAATGTACCAACTAGGTCGAATAATACTGTCGCCCAGACACCCGAAAAGGCCGAAAACATTAGGGCTGAACCCGACAGTGATGATGATGGTGATGATGACGAAGTACCAATCGAATCCAGCCATTTCAGCTGTGAGTATTTATTTATCTTTTTCGACATGATTCAATTTCTAACAGTGTAGGGGTGGAATACATGGGCTATTTTGGCACTCCAATCACCGTTGTCGCTACGGTCGCCACTCTAATCATCTACATCCTCTCAGAAACGGCTGCTGACTATTGGCTCTCTGCTTGGTCTGATACAAGTATCAGCTCCAAGCACATATATCACTACCTCGGCATCTACGTTCTGACCAGTCTCTTTGCTACCTTCAGCGAGGGCGTCACAGACCTTGCCTTCACGCGCGGAAGCTGGGAGGCTGCTCGCAAGCTCCACAGCGGCTTTATCCATACAGTCTTGCATACATCAATCCACTGGCTGGAAAGTACACCAACCGGTCATATCATGGCGCGACTCTCTTCTGACCTCGACTCACTTGACCAAGGCGTTTCCGAACCCCTCAAAGACTTTCTGCAAGCATGTATCAAGGTCACACTGCTTATGCTCACCGTGACAGGCATACTTCCGCTCATCGCCGCACCGGCTATCATGCTTTCTGCTGTGGGGGCGGTTGTTGGTCAAGTGTATAGTCACACCAACAATATTGTCAGACGCCTCGGCTCATCCGCTCAGGAACCCGTGATATCACGACTTTCTGAGACGCTGGACGGCGTGGCTATTATATGTGCGCGTGGTGATGCTGTGAAAGAGGTTTTTGATAATGCCATTTTTGAGTTGCTGAAGAAATCAGCGCGGGCGGCTGCAGCTCAGAGAGATTGCTACCAGTGGCTCAGGTTTCGCATCAACCTTCTGTCAGCCCTTATCAATGCGTCTGCTGGATTTTTAGCGCTGCGAATCAGTGGTGGCATTTCTGTAGGCCTCGTTGGATTTTCTTTGTCCCAGGCGTCGGTGATGAGCAAAGGGCTTCTACAGTTGATATTCTACTTGAATGAACTGGCCCTCTCTATGCAATCGGTACGAAACACCATGGTAATTTCCTAAATGCGCAGCTCACAGTTTCTAGTTTCACCGGATCAAAGAGTTCTGCCACCTTGCGCCTGAGCCGTTGTTGAAGACCGAACACCACATCGACCCTTCCTGGCCACGATCCTCACACGTCGAGTTTCGCAATGTCACAATTCGATATGAGCCGGATGGTGCTGATATTCTCAAAAACGTGAGCTTTTCGTTCAACGCTGGTGAGAGAAATGCCATCGTCGGCCGTACGGGTAGCGGCAAGTCAACAGTATGTGCATCGTTCCGTCGTTTTGATGCATTCTAACTAATTAGATTATCCTCTCCATTCTCGGCTTCACGCATATTGCGTCCGGTCAGATCCTATATGACGGGGTTGATATCGTCACTGTTCCTCGCACGCGACTCCGACACGCAATTTCCATGGTTCCGCAAGATTCCTTGCTACTCCAGGGCACCGTCAGACTCAATCTCGACCCAGGTGGCCATATTCCGGAGAGCGAACTCAATGAGAGTCTTTTCATGTGTGCCACTCTCGCCTCCATGCAGCAGCAGGATAGCACGGAAACCCAGTTAACGCTCGACACACTCGTCAGCCCCGGCGGCAGCAACTTTTCCCACGGGCAGAGGCAGGTACTTTCACTCTGCCGGGCCATGGTGCGCAAGACGAAGCTCGTCCTTCTTGATGAGGCAACGTCGAGTGTCGATTCAGAGACAGACGAGGCAATCCAGGGAATTTTGCGAAAGCAAATGGGGGAAGCAAGTGGTCTTATTACCGTGGCGCATCGGCTGAAGACGATCCTGGACTATGACAAGGTAGTGGTTATGGAGTTCGGAAGTGTGCTTGAAACTGGTAGCCCGAAGGAGCTGCTGGCAGCCAAGGGCAAGTTTTACGAAATGGTTCAGCACAGCAACTATGCTGACGAATAGTTTGTCTATGAGCAAGAGACTCAAGTGAGTCTCGGTATCAAAAGCTCCAGTGAGCTTAAATGTACCGCAAAAAAATAGCCAAAGAGCACTCGAATAAAGAAACAGAGTATTTCCGATTGGCAGCTGAGAGAAGCTGCAAGCTTGCAACAAGCTGTAAGAGATTTTCAGCTCATCAACTGCGCCGAAAGATAATTCACAAAATGGGATACTCAAGCGAGTTTCCACTTAATAACGAGCTCCAGTGAGCCTCTATAAACAATTGTGTACGTCGACACCTCGAGTGGGGTACCTAGATTTAGCATATATAGCCAGCTCAAGTGATGGCTGCTTAGAATCTATAGCAAAACGTTTAAACCTTCTGAACTTCCCATCGGAATGCGTGTATTTGCTTGGGCAAGTTCAATCCGCTGACTGCAGTTATTGAGCCTTGCGCTTCACGTCCTGCAGTGTGTCGAACCTGTTTGAGATCCGTCGAATGAAAATGATCAGCATCGAAAGCACCGAGAGCGTGGCATACTCCAACCCATCGCCGAGCCCGTTGCGCACCGCGCCCAGGACACTCCACTCCCTGACGCGCTTCCCGTCCAGCTCGTCTTCCCACCGCTCGCACGCCTCGCGAAACTGCATCGGGTCGTCCGTGATCACAGCGTCCACCATCCGCTGCCCGACGACCTTGCCGCCGCTGCCAACGCCGGCGGTCCCGCTGCCGGGCACGATGTTGCGGCGGAGAATCCACTCCATCCAGCGGTCCGAGTTGACGGTCCACGCGAAGACGAGGCGGTCGGCGGCGCGGGCCTGGCGCACGAAGCGCGGGCCGAGAAGGCCGCCGAGCAGGGAGAACTGCATGCTGTAGCCGAGGCCGGGGATGACGGCGCCAAAATGCCGCGTGTAGGAGTGGGAGTGTGAGATGTGCGAGAGGGGGAAGGTAGGGAGGTGGCGGCGCACGGCGGTGATGTACGAGGCCTTTTGAGGGCATGTTAGCAACACTTTCTCGATACACAGGACCTGAAGCTTAAAAGTAATTGGACTGTAGTCCAAAGTTAGGGCTCTTAACTTACGTTCCAGCAGGCGAGGACAATACGCTTCTCCCAAGGGACCGGGCCGGGAGTGGACTCGAGGGTTTTCCCGATGGCGGAGACAAGCTCGTCGGCATTGTCGTCCGGCTGTTTTATATGCATAAGCAAGAAGGTACTTTTAAAGCATTCGACTTAGAGTGAAAAAGCTTACCTTGATATCAAGAACGCACCACGTCTTTTGCATGTCCTCCTCGGACAGCAGATTCAGCACATCACTCAGCCGGGGCAGACCGACGTGCGGCTCACGCAGCGTCTTGAGCGTAGAGAGGTACTCCCAGTCGCAGTCTGCGACCTTCTTATCTATACCGTAGCAGCGCTTCAGCGTGGCGTCCTGTTCATGTCACTTACGTGTTAGCTCGCGCACCACTGTACGATTACTTTCTCTCCTGTCACGCGCTGCTCAGGGAAACCAGGCAGAACACGGCGAAAGTGAGGGAAAAGAGGCGGAGACACATGCATGCGACATGACGGCCACGCCGTCCTTGGAGAGGTGGACATCCGTCTCGATGCCGTGCGCGCCGGCACGGACGGCGCCGCGGATGGCCTCGAGCGTGTTCTCTGGGAACTTGGCCTTGTACCCGCGGTGCGCGACGGCCTGCGGCAGGAGACGCTTGGGGTCCCTGGCGGAAGGAATGGCTGTCGCAAAGGGAGCTGTTTGTCGGGAGAGCGGAGGCGGACGAGTAAACTGGTTAGCGCTCTGTTCTTGTTCGTGCTTATGTCTCTCATAATAGAAACAGGTTGCTAGTTAGCGCGGCTTGCCGAGACTGGGAAACCTTACCGCTGGGCACGTTCTGGAATATGCTGTCGTCCATTATTTTGTTCAAATCAAGCTGCAAGGCTGTGAGTTGTTTTGTGAAATGCTGTTATGATCTTCTCAGCGGTTGTACGGGATATGTTTTCATTGCTCGAACCTCGCAACTCCTCAGGATAAGCTCCGGAGTTGCATTTACTGACAAATCTCCCGGACATAACAGCGCTGATCCCGCCGCGCCAAAACTCCACAACCGCACCACTCTTCCGCGCACGTTGCCAAACGAGTTGCAGCTAGAGCATTCTTAAAGTGGCGTAACACGTTTGCATAATTATGAAGAAATGTAAGAGAAGATCGAGTTCGTTACAACAAACTAGATGCGACCGAGGTGAAAAAGAACACAACCTGCCAATCCTTAAAAAAACCTATCATGTCTGAAGAGAAAAAGTAAAAAAGGTAAAAGAATCATCCAACTCCATCTGTCGCTACCCAAACACCGCATCAAATCATTTCGTTATCCAATCAAATTAAATATCCGTCGAGAGCCTCCAGATTAAAGGGCTCCCCCGGCTGCATCTGCTTTTGGTAGTTGCCGTTCACTTGGCCCATCGCGGGCGGTGACACCTCCTCGCCTGAGCTCAAGCTTTCATCGCTCATGCTCAGGACGCTCTGCGGTGCCTCCGTGAAATCGCCGAGACTAAAACTGCTCAGGTCCCAAGAATCAGGCGACCATTCGCCGTTCTTATTTGACTCGCCGACCATGGTGGTGGTGGCGCCTCCGTAGATAGCATTGTACATGTTGTCCATGCCACTGTCCATGGAACCCAGCAGGTTCTCCCAGTCTGCATTGCTCACGCCAGCCACCTTATTTGAAAAGTGCGTATTGGCCATCATGTTAGCGAGGTGAATCTGCGCCTGGCGGTCCAGGGGCTGCTGCTGCCTCGATCCAGGCGACTGGGATCGGGATCCGTTGGGCGTTTTGTTCAGAGACAGATAATCGAGGTTGGGCCGCGTCGCCAAGAGCGGATTGGCGTTGCTTCCGTTTGCCATCTGCGACATACATATGTAGTCTTGCTGGCGGGCGACGCCGTCGGACTGAACGCTGTCAAATGAGTCGCGGCTGCGAGTTGAGTCCAGTTCGGAGACAGGCGAGTACAATGCCGGCATCGTCATGCGTCTTGACTTTTCGCTAGCAGCCTGCTGCGACTGCTGTTGTTGCTGCTGCTGCTTCTTCTTCTCGCTTCCACTCTTGCGACGTCGCTGTTCCGTAGTCGGGGACTTGGTTGAGCTGCGTCCCGGGCTCGACGCTGTTGGTGACGGCAGAGATCCTTCGACTGTCACGAGCGTGCTCGCGACGCGCCTAAGGTCGACGCATCCCGGTGACTGTAGACGCTCCACGGTCCCCACAACAGAATTAACAAGGCGTTGGTTGTCCCGCGCGAGCTTGCTGTCGGCCTTGAAGTCAACCACTTGGTAAAGCAGTGTCAGTGCACTGACGGAGAGCAGGTCACCCTTGTTGAGGCAAAACGAGAACGACAAGTTTCGCTCTTCCAGAAGCTCTGAGATCTGAATCATATGCTTGCTCGATTCAGCAATAGACATAAGCGCGGGCGCCGCCTTGCTACCCAGACCAGATCCAATGGCTGGGCGGTAGATGAGAGTTCGGATAAAGTAATAAGCAAGGGCCTGAAAGGTTAGCTTGGAATTTATCAACGATGTATACTCTATCTTACCAGAATAGGTGACCGGCTGCCGGTGACGTCGGTAGATGGCTTATCTTGCGCGAATCGCAACTTAAGATGCACAGGCAGTGCATCATACCACCCATCTAGATCACTCTCGAGAGCGTTCATCTGCTGCAACGAAAGATCATACGTGGTTGCAGATGGGTAGTTCTTTTCCAGGACCTTGGCCAGGATTCTCGTGGCCCGGAAAAGGGCCAAGGCGCTGGACAGCCTCGTGTGCTCGCCGGGGAGTGTAGGCTGGAAGCCCTTTTCCGTGACGTACTCGTCATCCGTGTCAGAAGGATACTCCACTTGTAAGTCGTCTTCGCGCAACATTTTCGGCAGGCCGAGAGTCGCGGCAGAGAAGCAGTCCACTGTATACAGAGTCCAAAAGACCTTTTTCCTCGTCTCCAGTGTCAGCGCACCAAATGAGAATTGCTTCTGGCTCTGGTGCAGGCCAAGTCGGTATGCCAGTCCGACAGCGACAGATTTGTAGTGCTGCAGACGTCTGTAGTCGGCAGTGAGAGAGCAATATAACAGGGCGAGAACAAGACACTGCAATGCGCTCATGGTGTTCTCCAATAGGACTGCCTCCAGTGCAGTGGTCCACTGTCGTTCACATGCTGCCAGCTGATCCAAGTCGGGCGCAGACGACGACAGACCGGCAAGACTAAAGACTAGGTAAAGTTGGGCAATCTTGTAATTACTCTTGACCTTTTCAGGGTCTGCGACAAACTCCTCATAAACGTGCAAAAAGGTCGGCTTATGCAGGGCGGGGAATAACGGTGCCCATTCCTGAAAGTAGACGTTGACGCATCTGTCGGTAAATAGGCGTGGTGGTATTCTGAGGGAAGCCTCGGGTGGGTTGGGCGTGAGTGGCGGGCAACCTTGCACATGCAGAAATGCCTCGGGGTTGAACTCGCTGCATGGCTTTCCAGCTTCGTGCAGCTTACGCTTCAGTGCGGCTGCGAATGGTCAGCTCTGTATTCCAACGGTAAAAGTCAGCAAACTTACTAATAAATGTGCGACCGCTCGATGCGCCCATGAAGTAGGCGTCCGAGTTCTCAACGCCGTGCAGCAGAGGAGAAGCCTGGATGCGAAATGTGTCTTGCTTGATTGCCTGTATTTGTTGCGTGGTATTGTTGGTATCTGATTGTGTCTGCGGAGGCGGAGATGCGGTCGAGGGGTGTCTGGGACCCTTGTGCATGGCCGACAGCATGTCAATCTTTTCGTCTTTTTCGTCTAGCAAATCTTTAAGCTCGCGGACTTCAGTCTCCAGGGCGCGCACGCGCTCTTCGAGAGACTCCGTGTATCCACGAGGGAAAGCACGTCGTGACAATTTGTCGCTGGTGCGGCACTCGAACCCGACATTGGCGCACTGTGAGCAGGTAGGGCGCACGCCGTCACATCGAATCTTTTTGCTTCGGCAGCGGTCACAGGCCTGAGCGATGCGGCTCTGGGCGCTGTTGCCGACCTTGATAACCTTCATTGGTAGAATGCCGGGCATCTTGGGCGATTCCGCTCAGCGAGCGGTGCTTTGCTGAGAAGTGTCGCGGTGCTGGGGCGTCGCTGCAGAGGTTTTTAGGGGTGCAGCTGCGTGGCGTTTCAAATGATCAGAATACTGGTACAGCGCCGGGCTCGTGTATGAATCATGCGTACTCGTGTCGCATAAAAGAGGCGCCGAGTGGAGGGTTCTGTAAGGGGAAAATTGCTGTGCAGTTCTTGTTGCTGGAAAGATGGACGAGGTAGTAGAACGAAAAAAGAGGCCGACAAAATATCGGTTGACTAAGAATCGCCGTGTGTCGTGTGGCTCGGGTAAGCGGAAGTGACGATCTGTAGCGGCGTCGAGTCGAAACTAAGTGGCGAGCGGACGGAACCAGCACCACAACGTAAATGTGTATAGAGACAGCGAAAATGGCAACTGCGATGTGCTTTCCGCGGCTGCGTATATGGTGTAGAGTAATAATGAAAGAAAAGAATTAAGAAAAGCGAACCCCAGTCGAATATAGAAATATTGGGCCGGCTGTGGTGCGGGCCCAGGCAAAGACTTGGGCAAGCCTTCGGAATCCACTGACACAACGATGGGGGAACGAGACGCTTCAGGGAGAGCCAAGACTAACAAGGACCGAACTGTCTGCCGTGCCAGGTTCTGGGGAATTCTGGGGCGCGACTCGCGAGCAAGCGTCTCGTGGGCCGGAAAGCTGTCTCGACCGGCTTGCGTTCCTAGCTTCGTCAACTGGCCTCGAAGCCTTGTCGCTCCTTCTTGGGCCCTCCCAAACTACATCCGACCACCGGCACAGCCCATGCCCGTTTCGTTTTAGCGACTCAGTGGGCGCAAAGTGGTGCCCGGTGGTGCTTGGTGCTTGGCTGGCGCGGGCTTGTCGCCACATCCACATCCCCAATGACCCCAGGGCAGGTCTGTCCTGGGCCAGCCACTCAGCGGTTGAGTAAATGCAAACTAGAGGCGCACAATCGTGCCAAACTGGAATTCTGGGGGTGGGCCGTGGCCTGTCTCTTCCAAGCGAAAAGTGGGCGATGCTTCTTGCGTCTGGCGCATGGTCGCACTCTGGTGAGACTACTCCGTAGTTTGTTGATAGTTGTCAACTAACGTAGTTGGATAGCTTACCGAGTGTGACATGGTAGTTAGTTCGGCAGTCTGATTCTTGTTCACTGGAAACTCTTCCTTGTACCGTTTTTTGCTTTTGCCCTAGCACCCGGCCGGATCTCGATGGTGATGTAATACAGTGATTTGTCTCGCGTTTGCTACAACCTCTTTGTGACTCGCTTGATCGCCTACCGCCCAGCCTTGAGGCCTGGTCCATGAAGCTCCAGGATGCGCTGACGGCAAATTATCGCGACCGAGCAGCATCATCGCCAGTGCCGTTGACTATATGTGGCGTGCAGCCACACTTGTCTCATTGACACCGCGCTAAGAATATGCATCAAAGCGCTGGTATTCCGAAGTGGCACACGACAACGATGCCCTGACGTCTTTGACATTTTCAACAGAGAAGTTGCAGGCGATCGAGCCAACTGCAGAATGGAGTACATGCGCAGCTGGACATGGCTGGCTAATTTCATGCCTCCCACGGCAGGTTGAGGCACCTCGGCGTCGGAGCAGGCAATCGCCCATGACCTCTCTCTCCAGCACATAATGCATTCAATCTGAACCCTCAAAGCAACGCCTTGGTAACAAGACCCCGGTGCTCGGTAAGCACAGTGTGGTGGGGCGCCCCTACCTGTACTTGGTATTCTCTTGTATCGTCTTCATCGTCCATCAGTCGGAGCATGGCCGACCCCGCCTTTGTCAAACCATCGCCAACCTTGATAATTATCCTGACTGGCGTAGTGGATTTCGACCGTGCGTGAATCTGGGGTAGTAGGGTTGGTGTAGAGAGCGTAAACATGCCAAACGCAACGGCTTGGGTAACTAACGATTCTATTCCCACCATCGATGTCTTTCGTTTCTCTATCCTCATTCTTGGATCGACGTCGTAGAAGCTCGCTAGAATTTTGCTCACTTCGCCGGAGCGTTCGGGTCAATGCTGGCTGGGCGCTGCAGGGCCAAGCTGCGGCGCATTTGTCGCAGGAATTGGCGTTGGCCACAGTTAGCCCATACTCGTTTGGGCTCGCATTAACTAGTCTTCTGTCAATGGTCATTTTTAGCTTTGAGCAGAAATATGAATTTCGGTCGCAAATAACCAGTCGAAAGAGGCTGATAGTAGTACTCAACATGTTCTGCGTCATCGGTTCGGTCAATCCATGCTTGTGGCCGGCTTCGCTCTGGTCTCCGCCTCGCACGAACCTATGTCTCAGGAATGAATCATAGCTTTTTTTCAATATAATGAACCGGCAGTTTTCTTGTTCCTCTTTGGAAATGGGCTGCTCTAGATTTGATTCTTGCCGTTAGAGTCGCTGTTTGTTTGCAAGAGGCAAGATGTGCGTTCACCAGCTGCCAGGTGCTGACAGATCGGCCGCCGGCAGGCGGATACTCTACGTGCAGCTGCGAACCTCCAAACCTCCAAGCCTCGACGCCCGCCGAGACAGAAACATATCCCAAGTCTTCACAGTCATCCTATACCGGACAAGGCGCGTCCCAAACGAGAAATCCCAAAAATTCTATACTCCCCTGCCAAGGATCGTCTCATGTGTTCTAGGACTGAGAGTAAAAATTGATCAACGCCAAGGCAGCTAGGCCAAGGCAGCTCTCCCACTGGCTGTCTCCTCCGTCTAGAGCGCTTCGCATTGTTTTTAAGGTAAGAATCGGCCGTCGGCGTCCGATAAGACAACCCAGCGTCTCTCTCTGCACCTCGCTTGCGACCGTTGCCGTTTCTTCTTCGACGGGGCATTAATAACGTGGTTGGCACGCATTTCGGTTCCTAGCTTTCCGATTGTCCCGGCTTTGCCCAGTCACAATTTCAAAACACGCGGAACCTGCTTTTGTCATATTCGCGCAGCCATTCAGCTACAAGCCATAATGAATTCGCTGGCTGACCTAGCTAAAGTCGACGTCCTCTTCATTGGCTGGTGCCGACGTCTCTTGTGCTAACTCGTTTTGGTCATCTTCCATCGACCCGAAATACGCCACAACGCTCTCGTGCTCGACAAGCCGGGACTTCTATTGGCAATAAAAGAAACATTAGTCTCCGCTTCCCACAATTAAGTTTATTAACAAGGCCGTAGTCAGTGAATAGTGATAGGGAGAACAATCCCCGCGGACAATCCCGGAGGACTTACCTCTTCCTCCAGCTGCGCCACCGCTGCTTCAAGGACAGAACGCTCCAGGCTTTTTAACTTGGTGACTAGCTCGACATAGTCGCGTTGGATGATTTCTGCTGAAATCAGTGGCTCGAGCTGCTCGTCACTTGGTGCGGCAGCTAGCTTCTCCAACTGGTTGGCGGCCGCTTCCTGAATTACCGATACAGCGCGCAGTCGGAATAGCGCGTATAGGGGGTGGCCCTCGAGCATCGTCTCGAACTCTTGCGCCCTCTCCGTCACGTCTTCGTCCTGCCAGAATAGCCGCAGCTGCCTATCGCCGTCGTCATCCTGCAGAATGCGAAAGTCGAGCCCGTCTTCCTCGTTCAGGCACATGAGATATACAAAGCTGCTATCCCACATTTTATCGTTATTCTCGCTTTGTCGAAGTGTAACGGCTGGTGCGGAACCAAATACACGTCTCTTAGCCAACGCCAAAGGATCATCGGGGAAGCTCTCGAGGTGCAGCGTCACCTGGCGTGTCTTGGCATCTCTGTCGATAAATCCGTAGCTGAAAAGCATCTCAGCCGCGGACTTTCCGTCGCCATACGAAATGTTGATCTCGTCTCCTGTAGCAATTTCCTGGCCCGGTCTGATTCTGAGTGATACATCCCCGCTCGTTTCTTCCTCGTAGTAGGCTGTTGCGGAAGCCGAGTGATTCACCATGTCAAGCGCAGGGACCATGGCATCACTCGCTTGCGGGAGTTCCAGACACCTTGATCTGTACCATGCATCTGCGAGAAGCCAGTCGGCAAGCGTGGCACCGCCTTCCTCCCACAGCAGTCGATTCCAAAAGGGCAATGTTGCTGAATCGTCGCGTAGCTTATCAAACTCGTTCTCCAGGGCTGTTGTTTTTGCTTCGAGGGCGTCCTGCTGGGTCAGCACGCGTGCTGGGTTGAATTATAAATGAGCGTACCTCTAACGAAGTGCCTCTCAGAAGAAGTTGATGAGGTTCTGACCACAGCGTTGGTACAGGAATATCTCGCGGGAGAAATTTGATATACTCGCTCCATGCTGTTGAGACGCATCTTCGGGATTTGTCGCCAGCATGTCTTCCAGAAACCATCTGTGCCAAAAGATATATCATAATACCAAGTCTTGTAGACTATATTCGGTCAATAATTGAATTCGCGATGTGAAAATCACGGACCTTTTTACCAGCCGCTTCCAAAAGCTGCTTGAAGTTCCGGTCCACCTTCGTATAATCTTCAACAGTGGCAGCTGACAAGACCAGCTCGGCTGGTATCCGCATTATCTCTGTCACATTGGACGCATCTTCGTCGGCTTTCAGATTGTTCGAGGCGACAAGACCATAGCCCTTGCCGTCGATGTGGCGCATGCCGACGTCCTTGAGTCGAACATCCTGTAGGGTGGCCCAGGAGGGGAGAGCTTCAATGGATAGCTGGGGATCGGAAGCGGACGCCATCAATAATCAGTAAAACGGCAAGCGGGGAGTCGGCTTAAATAGAAATTATATGACCAAGAATTCTCTTCGGCGAAAAGAGAGTCTCAGTTCGAAGCGTCTTAATTCCTCTCCCAAGGAGCCGTTCGGCGGAGCCTCGCCGTGACGTCTGCCCCACCAAAATTCGGTACGTCAGAGAAGTAGAGTGGGATGAAATTTTTCTGTTGCGCTTCACAGAATTTATTGTACTCCAGGAAACCGTTTAGGTACGACGCGCGCACAACAGGTCTCGTGTAGACTGATCGCATCGGAAATCGGTCGCGAAACCGACAGGCCCTTACCAGTTGTCTCCCGGGCCCGGGACACCGACTCCCCGAATACCCCGCCATGCCTCGCGATCCCCTCATCGGGCTCGTGGGGAAGCCCTCGGCAGGCAAGAGCAGTACGCTCAATAGTTTGACTGATGCGAGCTCCAAAGTCGGTATGTATGCTGTCTGATTTGCGCTTGTGAATCCCTGCTTACCATGTGTTCAGGCAACTTTCCGTAAGACAGCGCCCAATTACCCTTCGACTTTACATTTCGCCGAACCTAACACCTACCCGTCCCTAGCTTCACAACCATAGATCCCCAGCGAGCGATCGGATACCTGCAAATAGAATGCGCCTGTGCGCGCTTCAATGTCTCGGACCGGTGCAAGCCCAACTACGGCGCGTGCTTCGAGGGCCGCCGCTCTGTGCCCATCGAGCTCCTCGACGTTGCCGGTCTCGTGCCCGGCGCGCACCAGGGCAAGGGCCTCGGTAACAAGTTCCTCGACGACTTGCGACACGCAGATGCGCTGATACACGTCGTCGATGCCTCTGGTACCGTCGACGCCGAGGGTAAAGAGACGCGCGGCTACGACCCCTCAGTCGACATCGCATGGCTACGCAGCGAGATAGTGGCCTGGATCCTGGGCAACCTCATGACGAAATGGGGCTCGATCCGCCGCCGCCATGTCGCTATCAAGGCTACGGCCGCCGAGACGCTGCAGAACCAGTTCTCTGGTTACGGTGCGACGCCCGTCGTCGTCAACCGCACGCTCGACCGCATGGCGCTCAAGGAGCCGCTCGAGGAGTGGTCTGACGAGACGGTGGAAAAAGTCGTCAACGCCTTCATCGACGAGAAGTTCCCGACCGTCATCGCGCTCAACAAGATCGATCACCCGGACGCCGACAAGAACATCGCCAAGATTGCCAAGATGCAGGATCCCAACACCATCGTGCTCTGCTCTGCCATCTCAGAGATCTTCCTGCGCAAGATGGCGAAGCAAAACTATGTCAAGTACATCGAGGGCAGCGAGTTTGTTGACACACGCGAGGACCTGATTGAACAGGGCGACCCGACCGGCGGCGGCCTGCGCGAGCTCGACGAGAAAAACCGCAACCGAATAGAGAACCTCAAGGATATGGTGCTGTACCGCTTCGGATCCACAGGTGTCGTGCAGGTGCTATCCAAGGCGGCCGATTTGCTGGGACTGGTGCCGGTATTCCCCGTGCGTAACGTATCGACATTTGCGACGGGTGCCAACGACTCCAAGAACGTCTTCAAAGACTGCGTCTTGGTCAAGAAGGGCTCTACTGTGGGCGATGTGGCGCGTAAGATCATGGGCGACGCGCCGGTTGCGTATGTTGAGGGCGTGGGTAACATGAGAGTATCAGAGGACGACATCGTCGCCGTGGGGAAGCATGATGTAAGTATATGGACGTACCGAATACAGAACCTAAACTAACGAGCGCAGGTTTTATCTTTCAAGGTCGGCAGGGCATAGGCGTCGGTTCACAGCGGAAAAAGCTACAATCAGTTGAAATGAATATATGTATAGATGAAATATAAGGCCCGGGACGGGCATTGCATATGTTACTGTGTGACCGGCATCGGCCACTCCCTGGGCCGTTCTCCCCAAACAACCCTGATGCCCTGTTTCTGCGCCAGCGCCCCAAGCTTGTCCATCAGGGCTCCTCGCACCTGGCTTTGGTATATGACTTTGACATGCCTGACTTCTTTGATGATCGCCGAGATGACGGAGCACATTTCGGGTTCGTCGTAGTGGTCGGACCGGATCTCGATGACCTCCAAGTCGGGGAAACTGGATAGAAACGTCGGTAGAGGTAGATCTTCCGCCGTCCGGGGAAACTGTCGGAACCGGAACTGGGTGAGAGACATGCAGCGTATACCCGGGGCACCAACCACCCAGTTGTATTTTGCCAGGTGCGACGAGCTGGTAGCGCCGGGAATGCCCGACAACGGCTCTGGCGGGAATACAATGTCCAAAGTGGTAAGTTTTCCTGTGGCTGCCTGCTCGCCCACTACTTGCTGCACTGTGTCGGGATTCAGCGCTGCGTTAGCCAGCCGCAATGTCTTGAGGCTCTTGTATTCGTTTTGCCAGTTGCAGTTAGGGTCCAGGACCGTATCGGTCATGTTCCAGACTTTGTTGATTGCTGGGGCTGGGTATATCGTCAGAGGCTCGATAGCAGGGGCGTCGGGATCGGGGCTCCACGGCAGATCCAGGTCAATATGTTCGAGTTTGTGGCCATGATTCAAAGAAGACAGTAGGCATATTATAAGGGACGTCGAGAAGCGAGCAGTAGTGCTGGAATGGCCCTCGACCACAACCAACGCCTTGAGATGCGGCCAGCTCTTGCTCCACTGCTCCTCCCAGTCACTGGACCGGTCAGGCAGCGTATCATGTAGCCAGAGCTGTTCAAGAGCCGGGGTTTTCGATCCGAAATGGAGCTGTAATCAGAAATGTCAACACGTAAATTCAATGGAGAGCGCTTTCCAACTTACGATTGGAAAGAGAGGCGTTGAACCAGGGCGCATCTGTAGACGCAAGTTTTTGACCTTGGGCATAAAGGGCACATCTTGCTCTCTGAACCAGCTCATGGGCAGTCCGGAGAGATGCAGCGTCTCTACTGCCTCCGCAACCGGGTTTAGTAGTTCAAAAGGATACGCCGAGGCAGAAATGTAGTCGAGCCCGACAATGTTGGACTTTTTGGCTTCCGTAACGAAGAAGCGCAGAGTCAAAGTTTTGAGACTCTTGCAGACGCCGGCTGTGGGTGGTATGCGAAGCGTATGATCTGGAAAGCTGAGCTCGAGATGTTCTAAACGGACAGCCCCTTGAAGTAGGTTGAATAGTTTGGCTTGTGAAAGTTGAAATCTGCGGTTCCTTTCATCAATGACGATCTTTCGGACGTCGCGCCCTGCGCTTGCCCCAATCTTCTTAAGAAAGTCGATGCGAGGGGGTCTCCGAGGGGTACATGAGCCCGTGAAGTCAAGGACCTTCCATAGACTGGAGAAGTCCCTGGAAGTAAGCATCTGCTGCCACCGTTTTGATACTCTGAGGCATCGGCTATATTCCGTGTTAGCCTTAGAGGGGATGTATAGTGGCTAGACACTTACACCCTTGTTACCAGGTCACAGTAGGAGAGAATCCACATTAGCATCTCTGCTGGGAGAAACATGGGATCTTTGCGACAGAATCTAATGTGAAGCTTGTTTCGGGCATTGTATAATTGCTAGACAAGTTAGCAACATTCCGGGACACCAAAGGCAGAACAGACCTGGAACTTTGGGCTGGACGCCATGCGATTAGCATTACCAGCGTCGACCCCCGCTGTATATATCTTCCACGCGTATTCGTCCTTTTTCTGCAGACGAGCAACTTTACCCAGTCGAAGATAACCCTGTGCCTGTCAGTTGGCTGCCATCCAGCATTCAGCATTTCGGGTGCGCCACATACATCAGGGAGACGCGGGGCAAGCTCCAAGATCCATTCAGCGTCGCGCCTTGCCCGCTCCAGCTCCTTCATCGACTCAAACGTAGCGGCCCTGTAGTCCAAGGCCTTGATGTGAATGGGATCATCGCACTTGCTGAACGTCTTGCCGACCTGACAAGTGCAGGTGTACATGGCCTCGTGGAAGATGGAGCCACCCTTGTCCGCCACGGCTTCGAAGTTTTTGCACGAGCAGCGGTCCCTCTTGGACCCGCGGTTGCATTTACACATGCGCATGGCCTAGACGGATTTCCCAGACGGTTAGCTGACTTGCTACTGAGCGCGCGATCTCCGGTCACGACGACGGAGCACACCCTGTCACGGCGGCTGCTTCTCGTACCCTGGTAAACTGTTCCAGCGCGTGTTTGTACCGCTTCGCCTTGTATTCGTCCTGGCCTGCCCTCACGGCCACCTCTGCCTGTTCGGCGGGCATGCTGCCTCTCACAAGATTTCCCTGCGGGAAGTACATTCCATGAGCAGAAAATTTTAAATCCAGGAATAAAAGCAATATATATATATATAAAATAAAACGGCCCAGTGCGCAGATGCAGCGGTATCACAGCGCGTTGTGGCACGTGTAGAGCGGCCCACTTGCGGGAAGGGCTGCCGCTACGCCCGCTGTCCTCGGGCTCGGGCGCGCTGTATTTTTAAGGGCGCCAGATGCGCTGCTGTACGTGTACAAGTTACTGTGCGGGCAACGGATTGGGCGGTGGAAACTTTACGTGTATTGTCTGTGGCGAAGTCTTCTTATTCGTATGTGATTGTAGCATGCAGACGCCACAATCCTCTTTTCTCAATGCCCGAACATCCATTGGGCTGGGATTTCTGACCGTTGAACGGCTGTTCGATCTGAGGGGTGCCCACTAGGCGTTTGTCAACGGCTGCAGGCATTCACAGCCGTAGCCTTGCCGCAATGAACCCAGACACGCCGTTGCTTATCCAGCATTCCTCTCCGTCAGTCAATGAGTTCGTCCCAACTTGTTGCTCTACTGCGAGTTTGCTGCATGGCATTAGCTTCGTGGTTCAAGTCGTCTGGATGGAGGGGCGTCTGCTGCTGCGTACTGTTCAAGGGCATATCGTCTCGAGGTTCCGTCGTTGCCGCCGCATCCCTCGTCTGGGCTCGGCTTGGCTGAGACTGGGGGCGTCACCCACTGACCATCCCTCCAAAAGTACGGGGTTGTGATGCTGCCCTCCATGACGGTGCTGTCGTCGGCATTTACCATGAGCACCTCCTTGCGCTCCCCGAGGGCGATGCCTGCTCGCTCCCGGGCTTCGTTGTACATGTCGCGCTTGGATGTCTTGTAGTGGGTGAACTCGGAGCGTGGAGTCTGCTTGCTGTCTACAAGGAGCGTGAATTCAACATCCCGCTTTGCCTCTTTGGCACCCGGCTCCGAGCCTGGGACCGGCAGCTGCGAAGGAAACAGATTCTCAAGCGCAGCGTACGGGGTATCAAACTTTTGAAACTCGACGGTTCCGTGAGCGTGCACAATGATGCGGAGGCGAACCGAGGTAAGTTGGCTAGTTCCAAGAAACTCGTTGGCAGAGTCGGCGAGCATATTCAGGCCTCGCTCGCCGCTGAGGGCATCGATTGCGTTTTGCCATTGCCAGTGGGTGGCTGCACGGAGCAATCGGTCTCGGTGGTAGTCTAGACAGTAAAACGGCGAAACATGGTGATAATTCCAGCCGGCATGGTTAAACCCACGGCTTGGTACCTGCTGCAAGCTGGGGTCGAACCGTATAGAGGTGAAGATGTAAAAATTGTCGACTGGGGTCATGATGTGTGTATGGGTGAAGCGGGGAGTCTGTCAACCTGCTATGTCGGCGAAGTGAGTACAAGATGGAGTGTATGACGGTATATGGCGCTAGATCGACGGTCAACCAGAGGTCAATGGGTTGTGTATAATTGATACTATATGTACTTTACCATTATTTTTTTTTTCTATTTTTGTCAACATTAATTATTCTTTCATTTCATAGCGTCTTGTATTCAGGCTATTTCCGTCCTGTTCCGTCTAGAGCTCTGAGGGCGTTGTCCGCCGCTCATCCCCGCATGTGGCACGTACAACACGACTCGTCAATATATCAATATTTTCATTATTTTTACTCGGACCTTTATTTTGCCAAAGTTACCTTGGATAAATTTCACCACACAAAATCACCATCGCCATAATCCTCCTCACTACCACGATTCCTAACCGACGTCATGCCTCAGGCTACCAAGGCCCAAAACTTTTTTGTGGCCTGCTACAGCTGCACAGCCTATCACTGGCATGCGCTAACCAAACAGGCACTCACTGCCCACTGCCCGCTGCCCACTGCAGGCGTTTGCGGCCCACGAATGAATGATTAGCTAAGGCGCAGCGGCGTTGGCTGGTCGGCCCAGAGCTGCAGCGCAAAATTACATCGCTCGGCTCGCCTGTCTGTCTGAAGTCGCCTTTTTTTCTACGCCCGCGACCAGAAGCTTCCGCTGCCATAGCTCCCTATCGCAAGCAATCGGCCCTCCCCGTCAGTCAATCACTGCATCGCGGGTTTCTTTCCTCCATCACTTCTTCGTTGCTTTCCTGTACTCTTTTGTTTCACCCCTGTATTCTATTCTAATACTTCATCATGTCCAACCCCCTACCCTCCATGCCGGCCGCCCGCCCGGTCGAGGTGCCCATCAGCGCTCCTTCTAGCACCTGGGATCGCATAACCTCGTGGGCTTCTGAGAACAAGGCCGTCGTCTATACCATTGCCGGCGTTGCTGTTGTCATTACCGGTGCCGGTGCTGTATACTATCTGAACAACTCCGACTCTGTGAGTGCCCTGATGTCATAACAAATTTCACCCGTGCCATTGCAGCCCGATTGCTCGCCGCTGCTGCACTCGACGACTCCTAGGCCCCAATCCAATTGCCTTGCTAACCAGGCTCAATGCAGAAGTCAAAATCCGACGGAGCTCCCAAGCTCAGCAAGAAGGAGCGCCGCAAGCGCAAGGAGGCCGAGCGCAAAGCCGCAGAGAACAAGACCACGCCCTCGCCAGCTCAGCCCAAGGCTGCTTCCGCCCAGAGCGAAGACGAACTGCCCGAAGTCGACGAAACCATTGTCCAGGGCCTCACCCAGGCCCAGCGCGAAGAGTATGCCGCCAAGCTCAAGGCTGCTGGCAACAGAGCCTACGGTGACAAAGCCTACAACAAGGCCATCGACCTCTACAGCAAGGCCATTCTCTGCAAGCCCGACCCCGTCTTCTACTCCAACCGCGCCGCTTGCCACAGCGCCATGAGCGAGTGGGACACCGTCATTGAGGACACCACGGCCGCCATCGCCATGGACCCCGACTACGTCAAGGCCATTAACCGCCGCGGTACCGCCTACGAGAACAAGAAGATGTACCCCGAGGCTCTCCTCGACTTCACTGCCTCATGCATCATCGACAACTTCAAGAGCGACTCGACCGCCCAGTCCGTCGAGAGACTGCTCAAGGTCTTTGCCGAGCAGAAGGCCAAGGAGATGCTCGCCTCGCGCACTCCCAAGCTCCCCAGCCCCATCTTTGTCGGCAACTACCTCCAGAGCTTCCGCCCCAAGCCCCGGCCCGCCGGCCTCGAGGACTCCTCGGAGCTCTCCGCCGACACCGGTCTCGGCCAGCTCCAGCGCGGTCTCCAGGGTCTCGAGAAGCGCACCGCCGAGGGATACGAGGAGGGTCGTCTCGCTTTCGAAAAGGCCATCGAGCTCGGTGACCTCGGCGACAACGAGGCTCTCGCCTACAACCTCCGCGGTACCATGCGCACTCTCCTTGGCCACCACGCCGAGGCCACCCAGGACTTTGACAAGAGCATCGAGCTCGACCCCTCCCTGACGCAGAGCTATATCAAGCGTGCTAGCATCAACCTCGAGCTCGGCGAGCCCGCAAAGGCCGATGAGGAGTTCGCCAAGGCTCTCGAGCAGGATGCCAACGACCCTGATATTTACTACCACCGTGCCCAGGCTCATTTCATCAAGGGTGACCTCTCCGAGGCCCAGCGTGACTACCAAAAGTCGATTGACCTCGACAAGGACTTCATCTTCTCCCACATCCAGCTTGGTGTGACGCAGTACAAGATGGGCTCCATCGCCTCTTCCATGGCCACTTTCCGCCGCTGCATCAAGAACTTCCCCAAGGTGCCCGATGTGTTCAACTACTACGGTGAGCTGCTGCTCGACCAGGGCAACTTTGCCGAGGCCGTCGAGAAGTTCGACACTGCCGTCGAGATGGAGAAGCAGACCAAGCCCATGTCGATGAACGTTCTGCCCCTGATCAACAAGGCCCTTGCCCTGTTCCAGTGGAAGCAGGACTTCAAGGAGGCCGAGAACCTCTGCGAGAAGGCTCTCATCAGTATGTGATTCGTGACCTGAAATGAAGAAATGCATGCTAACGTGAATATAGTTGACCCCGAGTGCGACATTGCTGTTGCCACCATGGCCCAGCTCCTCCTTCAGCAGAACAACGTGCCCAAGGCTCTCACATACTTTGAGCGCGCTGCCGAGCTTGCCCGCACCGAGGGCGAGATTGTCAACGCCCTGTCGTATGCCGAGGCCACGAGAACGCAGGTCATGGTGACGGAGAAGTACCCTCAGCTGGCGGCCAAGCTCGCTGCCAGTGGTGGTGGCGCCGCCGGCCTGCGTATGGGTGCCTAAATTCTAACGAGCAGGAGCGGGGAGTGTAAGATGGTATAGATGTTGAAGCTCTTTCATAATTGGCCTGATGGGAATCAGCGCATAGGGTTTTTGAAACAAAAAAAAGGCAAAGTCGAGTGTTGCAATCAGCGCACGAGATGGTGGAACTGGCGCTGCGAACCGCGCGTAGATGTGGAAAATATTCGAGAGGTGGCTGCATTTTTGAATCTTGCTGCAATTGGAAGCCCCTTTCTTGTGTACATTTAATCATTGTCAACTATTATCAATGAACTTCTCTCACGTAACACGGATTCAAGTGGAACAGGTGACTAGTGTGTGTGCGACTGTGTGCGAAAATCAAAGTAAGCCCGAGGGTCTAAATTTCATCTACATACATTGCATGTGGTACTATACTATCATACGGTATTCATCAGGTCCTCCTCATTACTGGTAAGTTGAAAATAAAAGTTCAGGTATTCGCTGGTATAGATTGTAAACTTGGGGTGATATCCAAGAGTCACGGATATTCCCAGGTAGTTTGTCGATTACAGGTTTGGTTGGGTAGTTGGATTCGTCTTAGGGTGTTTTGTGTTGTCGATTAATCCGGAGGTGTTGATCTTCAGAGAGAGAGGGAGGGAGATAAAGATGCTCTTTTCGTCGCGTGATTTAGTTGCCGGTAGACTTCTTGGTGAGGGTGACGCCGAGGGCGACGCCGAGGACAATGGCGATGATGATGAGGACGACGATGAGGAGGCACCACCACTTGAGCTTGCGGCGGTTGCGGGCGCTCTTGTTGGCCTGGGCGACCTGCTCGTTGCCGGACTGGAGGTTGTCGACGACCTGCTCGCCCTTCATCTCGGCGTCGGCGACGACGGTCTCCTGCTGCTCGACCATGGTGGCGAGCTCCTGGTAGAGGACGGCGAGCTCGGCGAGAGTCTGCTCGATGCGCTGGAGCTCGTTGTGGCGGGCGCGGACGTTGCCGAGGACGGAGCTGGCGTGGCCGGTGCGATTTGTCTTGAGCTGTGAGTTGTTAGTAAGCTATACTCGTTCTCGAGAACAGCGGTGGTCCTCGATGGTCGAAGTTATACAGGGGCGGGGGAGTACATACAGCAGTCTGGAACACGCCCTCGTTGCCCCAGTCCGTCTCGGCGGCCTGCCTGACCTCATCCTCGGACGCATCCGGGTTCACGATGCGGTACTGGCGGGCGATCTGGTCGCGGTACTTTTGCCTGTACTCGCGCTCGATGCTCTGGTACGAGTCGAGCTCCGACTTGAAGAAGGTGCGGAGCGACTGCAGCTGGGTCTGCTTGGTCTTGCGGGAGGCGTCGGCCGTGCGGGCGAGGTCGCGCTCGAGGCCCTTGATGCCGTCCTTGATGGCGGTGTTGCGGACCTGCGTCTGCGCGACGTAGCCCTCGAGCTGCTGGTCGGCCTGGGGGTCGGCGGCGCCGAGCGAGCGCTGGTGCAGCTGCCCGATGGTGTCGATGTCGCCGGTCAGGCGGTTGATGTCGTTGCGGAGAGACTGGACGCGCGCGAGGAAGTCCTGCTGGGAGAGGACTGGCCCGGAGCCGGGCCCGGTGTTGGTGGGAGCTGTCGCGGCGCCGCCGCCGCCGCCGGGTGCGCCGGGTTGCTGGGGGTAGCTGTTGTAGTCTTGGAGCTCATAGTTGTCGCTGCTCGTCTCGTACGGGTTGGGCTGCGAAGGGGTCTGCATTAGTTTGCAATTCGTCGAAGCGGCGCAATGTTTGTTTATTCCTTGAGCTGGGCAAGGTGTGAGGCTATTCGCAACGAGGGCAGCGCTGGCGGTTGCGCCGCAAGCAGCCCGCACAACAAGTCCGCAGCTACCGGATGGTGCGCAAAACGTACCTGGCCGTAGACGTTGCCAGCTTCCTGGGCCGGGCCCTGCTGGTACGGGTTCGGTTGGCCGTATGACATGATGGGCGACTGGCAATTCGCGAACGAAGGAAGACCCGGGAATTCTGTTTGCCTCTCTACCACGGGGGATCTTGGGGGTGGTGGAAGGGAAAGCGCGGCAGAGGCGGAGGGGAATGGCAAAAGTACCCTTCCAGAAGGTTTGGCGACAGAGAGAGAGCTGCTGGGCCGGCCGGGTGGGTGGTGGGTTTTGCGGGATTCCAGTCCACTGGTGACGGTGGTCTGGTGTATGGTCTTGGGATGACGCCGACCAGGCTAGATCCGGTGGTGGGGGGGTTCGAAGTATAGGGGAGAGATAATTATGATGCAAGGTGAAGATGAAAATATTTGCAAAAACAAATGAGGAGGATCGAATTGATTTCAATTGAGCATTTGTTTAATTTAATACCGTCATCTCAACCTGCAGCGTTCCGTCCAGCCCGGCCAGAGCTTAGCAAGTACGTAACCGTAAGCAGCAAGCAGGCTGGGTAAAAGCTGCGCCGCAAAGCCAGCGGCTGCCTCTCTGCCTCTCTGCAGCCTCCTCCCCCAACTGCCACCAGTTGCTAACCTAGGTGGATAGGTAGGTTACTAATTACGCAAGGCACCGCAGCGCATCGAATGCGAACGCTTGGAGGCTCCCAGTGAACTGAAATGACTGGTGCCTGTCCGCCCAGGCTCCGCTCCAAGATTTCTGCACTGCCAAAAATAGGCTAAATGATGCTCGCTGGGTCGGGTCTCCATTGCGGTGTTTGCGCCACACGTCAGCTTGCGTGTCTTTTCTGTGTCTACCTTTTGCCTTTTTCGCCTTCCAGACTTCCACTTTCGATAAACTCGCTGCTTGCTTATTTGAGGTTAGTTATGGTTACTTGCACCCGTACTTGCATGTGCTTCTCCCGGTGTCCGACGTGCATGGGTAACTCCATGGCCTGCTACGCTCGCAGGGCTCATTTTGCGAACCAGCACACAGCCTTGTAAATTGATTTATGCCCTGATGACGACAGAGTACCTGCATGAGTCTCAATGCTTTTGATCGTGTTTCTTTTTAGATTACCCATTGATTGATTTATATACATATATGCTTCCATGTCGTGAATCCATCCACAGCCCAACACCTCCAACCCGCAGCCTCCCCGTCTGCGCCGGCCATTACAGATAAGTCTTCTTCTTGGCCGTGCGCGTGTACTGCGACAGATGCCACTCAACATCGCCGTTCTTGTTCTCCAGCGTGCCTGCGCGAATCTCAAACGGCCGCATCGTCATGCGCGGCCCGACTTCCGAGAGCTCCACGCTGTCGTAGCCCGTACGCACAAACACGTGGTGCCGCACCTCGATGCTGTCGTCAATGTTCTTAAACGTCACCACCCGGCTGCCCATCTTGTTCTTGCTCGTGATCGGCTCCCGCGGCGGGAACACGTGCTTCAGCACCTTGACGATGCGCTTGCCCAGCGGCGTCGTGAACCCCTCAAAGATGAGGTGCGGGTACGACTCGCTGACCGTCCCGCGCACGCTGCCGGGGATGTCGTGGCGCAGCACCACGTTGTGAAGTGAAAAAGAGACGGTCGGGCCGTGGGGGAAATGCGAGAGCGTCATGGCCGTCGGCGTGCCTCTGTGCTCGTGCAGCAGGATCAGGTCCGACAGGCCCGACGCCTTGGCCGACCGGACGAGCTCGGGGAGAACCAGGTTACCACGGTTCATGCGGATCGCGGTCGGGAGTAAAAGTCGGATTTCCTTGGCGAAGGCGCCCAGTCTCGCCGAAGGGTCTCGTGAGGTCGTGACCAGGATGCGCGGGTCGACAATGCCCGACAGCTGTGCGTATTCGTCGTCCAAATCCAGCTCCTCCGCCGTCGTCTTCTCGGCCGACTCGTCGTACTGGTAGTCTTTGCGTAGTGATTTATCGTTGGCAATCGACGGGTCGAGAGGCTTGCCAGAGGCCAGAGACGACCTCATCTTGGCTCGTTTTTCGCTAATCTCGGCATCGCGCAGGAGGACGGCTCTACGGTAGAGATAATCTCTCCGTTGCCGGGCTTGCTTACGCTGTTGGAGTCAGCAGCTGCGGTTGAAGAATTTGCCGTACAAAACTTACAATCATCATCTTGAATGGCGTTGTGAAATTTTCCTGACTCTCGTCACTGACAAGCCGCCGCAACTTTCACCAAAAAGTTCAGACTTTTGGCGCTATCGATAGCGCTCCCGCTTATCACGTGGGCGCAACTCGAGAAAATGTCCCACCAAACGCTAGGAGGGACAATGCCATCGCGCGCCTGCAGCTTAGAAAATCAAGTTCGTTTGCATTTCTCGCGGCTTGAAATACTGACCGATTCGCTTTGCCCGCGATGATGTGAACGGGGCTTGAACCATTACAGACACTACAAGCACCGATCGCCCTTCTGGTCATATTGTGAGTTTTTTATTTTTTCCCCCGTCTTCCCCGCGCCTGCCGCCCGCCGCGCCTTCGCCTCCGCCTCTCTCTCTCGCTCTCTCTCTCTCTCTAACAGGCCCTTACGACAGCACCCCGACAACATGGAGGGAGCCTTTACTCATGTAGGCAACCACCTCATTTCCGATTCCGCCGCCGCCATAAACGCTGGCAACGATGACATTTCCACCCTCGACCCGGACGAGCGCCTCCTCTACGGTAAATACGGCGGCCGCCGTCGCGCCGATGACGACGACAACCAGACCGAGGCGTTTGACGACGACGACGACAATGACAGTCTCGGCAGCATCCCCGTCGACGGCATGATGGGCATGTCCCTCAAGAACGAAGAAGAAAAGGAGCTCCCGCCGCACGCCTGCGCGTGAGTACACCCGCGCTGCCTTTTTTTGGCCTGCCCAAGCTAAACAATGTCTAGATACTGCGGCATTCACGCCCCCACCTCCGTCGTCAAGTGTTTGATCTGCAACAAGTGGTTTTGCAGCGCCCGCGGAAACAGCACATCCTCCCACATTGTCAACCATCTCGTGCGCGCCCGCCACAAGGAGGTGCAGCTGCACCCCGAGTCGTCGCTCGGCGACACCGTCCTCGAATGCTACAGCTGCGGCACCAAGAACGCCTTCCTCCTCGGCTTCATCCCCGCCAAGTCTGACACCGTCGTCGTCCTGCTGTGCCGCCAGCCGTGCGCCGCCTCCGCCTCCAACAAGGACATGAACTGGGATCCGTCGCGCTGGGAGCCGCTCATCGAGGAGCGTGCCTTTCTTGACTGGATCGTCAGCGCGCCCTCCGAGGCCGAGCAGCTCCGCGCCCGCCACATGTCGCCCAACACCATCGCCCGTCTGGAGGAGATGTGGAAGCTCGAGCCGACTGCCACCATTTCTGACCTCGACAAGACCCAAACCGTTGACGAGGACCCCGACCCGGTTCTACTGAAATACGACGATGCGTTCCACTACCAAAACATCTTCGGCCCCCTCGTCAAAATGGAGTCTGACTACGACAAGAAATTGAAGGAAGCGCAGTCCGAGGACAACTTGAAAGTCGATTGGGCCCAGGGTCTCAACAACAAGCACATCGTGAGCTTCAACCTGCGCAAGATTGAGTCTGGCGAAGTCAAACTGGCGGTCGGCGACGAAATGCTGCTCCGCTACAACGGCGAGCTCCGCGAGCCCTGGCAGGGTGTAGGATACGTCATCAAGATTCCCAACAGTCAGTCGGACGAGGTCTCCCTCGAATTGCGAAAGACTGGCAACGAAAAGTCTGTGCCTACCGATCTCTCGCACAACTTCTCTGCCGACTACGTCTGGAAGGCCACCTCGTACGACCGCATGCAGCTTGCCATGAAGACTTTTGCCGTCGACGACATGAGTGTTTCGGGTTTCATCTTCCACACTCTGCTTGGTCACGACGTTCAGCTGCAGCCCATGAAGTCCAACCTGCCCAAGAAGTGGTCTGTGCCGGGACTGCCCGATCTGAACCAGAGCCAGGTTGATGCCATCCGCTCCGTGCTGCAGAAGCCCTTGAGTCTTATCCAGGGTCCTCCCGGCACCGGCAAGACTGTGACATCCGCCACCATCATCTACCATTTGGCCAAGATGAGCGGTAACCAGGTTCTTGTCTGCGCGCCGTCCAACGTTGCCGTCGACCAGCTGTGCGAGCGTATCCACCGTACCGGTCTCAAGGTTGTCCGACTGACTGCCAAGTCCCGCGAAGATGTTGAGTCGTCTGTCAGCTTCCTCGCCCTCCACGAGCAAGTCCGCATGGCTGAGCACAACACTGAATTCTCCAAGCTCTCGCAGCTCAAGAGCGAGACTGGTGAACTCTCCAGCCAGGATGAAAAGAAGTTCAGACAGTTGACAAAGCAGGCTGAGAGGGAGATTCTAGCCAACGCCGATGTTGTTTGCTGCACTTGTGTTGGTGCCGGTGACCCCCGTCTCTCCAAGATGAAGTTCCGCAGCGTTCTCATTGACGAGTCTACCCAGTCGGCCGAGCCCGAGTGCATCATTCCTCTCATGCTCGGCTGCAAGCAGGTCGTCCTTGTCGGTGACCACAAGCAGCTTGGCCCCGTCATCATGAACAAGAAGGCGGCTAAGGCCGGCCTCAGTCAGTCCCTCTTTGAGCGTCTTATGCAGCTTCGTCTCCAGCCTATCCTGCTCAACACGCAGTACCGAATGCACCCTTGTCTTTCGCAATTCCCCTCCAACATGTTTTACGATGGCAGTCTCCAGAACGGCGTGACGCACGAGCAGAGAATTCGCAAGGATGTCGACTTCCCCTGGCCTGTTGCTGAGATGCCCATGATGTTCTGGTCCAACCTCGGCCACGAAGAGATCTCTACCAGCGGAACATCGTATCTCAACCGAACCGAAGCCTCCAACGTGGAGAAGATTGTTACGCGATTCTTCAAGGCCGGCGTCAAGCCTTCCGAGATTGGTGTTATTACTCCGTACGAGGGTCAGAGAAGCTACATTGTCACTACGATGCAAAACTCGGGGACTTCGAAGAAGGAGTACTACAAGAACGTCGAGGTCGCGTCAGTCGACGCGTTCCAGGGTCGTGAGAAGGATTTCATCGTCTTGTCCTGCGTTCGTTCCAACGAAAACCAGGGCATCGGTTTCTTGTCTGATCCTCGCCGCCTCAACGTCGCTCTCACTCGTGCTAAATACGGTGTCGTCATTCTCGGCAACCCCAAGGTTCTCTCGAAGCACGAGCTTTGGTATAACCTGCTCGTGCACTTCCGGGATCGTCGCTGCTTTGTCGAGGGCCCATTGACCAACTTTCAGCAATGCCTGCTCCAGTTCAGCAAGCCGCGTTCGTACCGTCAGAAGCCTCAGGCCCCTGGGTACCACAATCAGAACCAGAACCAGAATCAGAATCAAAATGGTCGATTCAACGGCCAGCGCGATTTCGATTCTGGCTCCATGATGTCGTATGTGCCGGATGACGTGTCGTCTATCCACGGATCTACCTTTGGCGGCGCCTCGCTTAACTCTGCATTCCCTCCCATGTTCTCCAGCTTTGCGCCGGAGCAGTGGCCTGGCTTGCCTGGTGTCGGCGCCCCGGGCCGCGGAGGAAAGTCGCGTGCTCGCGGTGCTGAAAGTGTCGCCGGCGAATCTGTTGCGAACTCCGAGACCACGGACGCGTCGTCGAGCATCATCGGCAGCCGGGGTGTTGGCCAGGGCGGCGTTAGTCTCGGCGCTGGCCTTCAGGATGCTGTGACGGGAATGCGTGCCATCTCGTACACGCAGAGCGACCGACTGCGCCAGTACGTCGAGAGCGGGTCCCGGATGCCCTCGAACCGCTACCGGCGCTACGACGACGACGAGAAGAGCGTCAGCACGGCTTTCCACAGCCAGGTGGGTGGTGGCTATGATTGAGGCGACGAGCCAGCGTATGTCGGGAACCAGACATGCAGACAAAGCTACAGCTACAGGCTAGACACGTCGAACGGTCAGCGACCACGGCGACAACGCACAGCGACGCGACAGCGGCAGCGACAGCAGCTAGATGGTAGACAGCAATGTGCTAACAGGCTGTAATATCGCAGCGTCGAATTTATATCGACAGAGCGCCGCCGCGCCGCAGAAGCTCGGCCGACGAGGCCAGCTCGGCAGGAATCGGCAGCGCCACGGATGCCGCTACATCTAGCTTCTTATTGCTCATGAATTAAGAATCTCGGGGCAATATGCCAGAGTGAAAGATAGATTTATATTGAAAATAATAAAATGAAAAGAAGAGAGAGACAAGAATCATAATTTATTTTGCGTAAGATGTACGTTTTGGACGGACCAAGTGTCATCCGTGGCCTATCCACAGCAATACAACGTGGAGACGGGCCGAAGCACCAGGCTCGGGTCGGCGATGGCCTTTTTGGGCGCGCACTGACGGAATTGACGTAGGTGAATGGTTAGAGTCGAGTTTGTGGGAGTTGACGAGGATTTATTAAGGAATAACTTTGCGAGGTTCTGAAACTCAATGATCGACAGGCGCTTACAACGGGGACTGGTTGGTCATGCGCATAGACGCCAAGCAGGGCCGCAACACGGTCATGCAATTTCAGCCCTCAATAATGTATGAAATGAGCAAGATGGCAGAGCGAGGGAAAAGGAACGATACGTTTACGGGCGTGGATCAAGTCAGCACCAAGGTAATTGGGCATTAAGGAGCGCTAAATTATCTGGAAGGATGCGGTCAGCCCCCGTTCTAGTGTGTCCCTCTTGTGTATAAAAGACGGAGGGGGTTCCCAAAGCCTCGGAGCCCATGGCGGGGCTTTTTATCTTCTTTGCTTCAAAGTTGAGAAGAAGAAAAAAGCCCCCTCCGATTGTACGTACACCAATTCGAAAGATGCGCGCCTCGGTACAGATTCTCGCGGCGCTTGCTGCGGTCGCGGCGGCGAGCGAGACGTGTCGCAACTTTCTGGGGTCGTGCGACGGCGTGCGGCTGCTGTTCTACGGGGACAACGACAGGGAGCCGTGGCTGCACGCGGACGACGGGTGCGGCGACAACAAGGGCGGGAAAGCGTACGGGTTCTTTGACCTGAATAAGAAGTTTTCGAACCAGCAGGGGAAGCTGATGCAAGGTGACGAGTGAGTTTCATTTTTTTTTTCTTGGTTTTATTTGTGAAAGTTGGTTGGCTAATGGTTCGGTTTCCCTGTTACAGTGGCAACTTTGGACACTCGTGCAGGAACATCCGGTACGGCGGCGGCGGCGTGCTCTCGGCCGAGTGCTTCGATGGCGGGGGCAATGCGCATTCTACGTCGATTAACCTGAGTAAGTTTTCTTTTCTATTTAAGCAATTAATATTTGAGGAATTTCTTTTGCTAAATGTCTTTGTAGATGACTACATCTGCAACGTCAACGGCCAGATGATGAGCTTCTAATGGTGGTGGCTTGGCTGCTGTACATATATTCAACACTTTACATATTTTGCTTTGGCAAAGAATTATATATGATGATTTTCTCTTCTATTCTTTTATACAGCAGATAAATACAAACGGCTGCTTTCACGGAACCTCATTTGTACAGACGAATGCGAATGCATCAGTCAAATGGAGGTGCAGCGAGAACAGCTGCGGCGCTAGACCGTATCGGGTACAGCGTCTCTGGGCTCGTGATTCGAAATGCCGGCACCTTGGTTGGTGTGGTGCAGCGGCGGTTGTACGAGAAAATGTACCTCGTCACGTTGAATAGGGGAGTTGGTACATTGTGTAAATAGCGTGTTATAGTGGTGTTGTGCAGTGCTGGCAGCCACTAAAAAGGGGTCAAATTGCAATTGCAGTTGACGACGGCCCCAAGGCCCCCACCGGTGCCTGCGCCTGTTTCCTTGGTTTGGACTTGTCCTGTCACATACACGCTACGCTACTGGAAGAAGAGAAATCATGCACGGCAGATTCGAAAACAAATGGATTTTGAAATACGATTAATCGGTTACTTGTTGTTAGCATACGGACGGCATAGCAGAGAATATCAAGGAATATCAAGGGCATACGCATCCCAACTCGACTGGAATTAAAGATCTGCCACATCCACTCTTGTCTCCTCCTAGATTCGGTACCTGCAGCCACACCCACTCCCGCACCAAAATGCATGTATCTGCTACTTTAGTACAGCTGCTGCGCGCCACACCACAGCACCGCACACAACACCCAAGCCACTCTAACCCCTGCCCGTATTCGCGTCGCTCCCTCTTTCGTTTGATCCCACAATCGCCAACTCGTCCAGTTCTTCTCCTTGGACTTGGTGATCTTTTTTTGAATTTTTCCATTTTGCTTGGCCCTCGTATTCAGTCTTTTCCTTCACATTCACCCGTTCTTTATCCGGCTCTTCGCTCTTTCCCGAATCACCTCGTTCTTCTTCTCGCACATGTTGTAGTCCGAATCACACCCGGGCTCCCTCTCTCTGTCTCCCGCCATGCGTCTCTCTTCGTTTTGGCGCTGCGCCGCAGCCGCTGCCGGTAAATAGCCCCTTTGATTCCCGTTGTCTGCCGAAATCTCGCGATAATTTTGCAAATATACTAACAACTCGCCTTCTTTCCTCCTCCGGCAGCCATACTACCCTCGTTCGCGACCGCCGCCGACTCAGACGATGCGAACCCGACCGGCCAGTCCACCTTCATCTCCCCCGACAAGGAGCTCGGCTTCGCCTTCACCATTGGCAACGAGGACGAAAACGACTTCTTCATCACCATGCGCATGAAGACCACCCGCTCCTGGGGCGCCATCGGCCTCGGCAGCCACGACATGGCCGGCGCCCTCTACCTCGTCATGTACCTCAACGAAAAGGGCGACAACGTCACCTTCTCCCCGCGCCTCGCCTACGGCAACTACGAGCCCTTCTTCTACCCCCAGCTCAGCTCCGACATCCTCGACGGCACCGGCGTCAAGGACGGCTGGGCCACCCTCTCGTTCCGCTGCAACGAGTGCCAGAACTGGCCCGGCAGCAACTCGGGCAAGGGCTACCTCGACCTCAACAGCAACTCGCAAAAGTCCATCTGGGCCCTCGGCCCCAAGCAGAAGCTGCGCTCCGACAGCAAGGAGGCCAGTCTGCGCTTCCACGAGTCCCACGGCGTCTTCAGCATTGACATGGCCCGCACCAAGGGCAAGGAGGACACCCCCGTACTCACGGACAAGTCGGTCGACGAGGGCACTACCAAGATCGAGCACAAGACGAAGTTGTTTGATGTCAAGTCGTCGATGCACGCCGCGCTCATGACGCTGGCTGTTCTGGTCCTCTTCCCGATTGGCATCGTGCTTTTGCGCGTCGGCCGCTGGGCCACCTGGCACGGAGTCAACCAGACGGTGGCCCTTATCATTGTGCTTGCAGGCTTCGGCATGGGCATTGCCACCAGCTTTCACTACAACCGCGTACGTTTACCGCGGATACTCTTACACGGCATAACTAACACATTCACAGTCCAAAAAGTTCAACTCGGCACACCAGATTGTTGGCTTCCTGGTCGTCGCTTTCCTCCTCGGCCAGTTTACCCTCGGCGTCATGCACCACCTCGAATACCAGAAGACACGCTCTCCTACGAAATATGGCAGAATCCACGTCTGGCTAGGCAATGGTGTTCTCATCCTTGCCCTCGTCAACATGCTTTAGTAAGTTATCCGCAGCCCATGTCAAATTCACGCTGCTAACCTCGCCCAGTGGCTACTTCTTCGCCATGAACTACGCCGCCGCGCTCGGCATCTCCATCACCACCATGCTCTTTGCCATTGCCGCCATCTTCTTCAGCGTCCGCCAGATCCGCGCGGCCAAGAAGCGTCGTGTCGCTGCTGCTTTCGGTGCCGCTCACGCCGCATCCTACGGGGATGACCGCTGGAGCGACAACGAGCCCACTGCCCCCCGAGACGGCCAGGGTTCGGAGTTCAACACGAACAAGCCTCTCGGGTCGCCTTCACCGTGGAAGAGCGGCAGCGGCCGCATGTCTTATGAGGACGAGCACGAGCTGGGCACAAGGACCAGCAAGCCGTTCCCCTAGGCTTGTACCAGTTGCTTTTTGGTTGCTTTCGGTGTAATACATAATCTGCCTGTGTGTGCGGAAGTCTGGCGTTTTGGTGCTGGAGGGCATGCGACGTGTCTACGTCTGCAATTGAATTGGGATTTTGTCTTGAAAAAAAAAACCGCGAAACCTGCCTCTGCACATGGCATATTCTGCGCTTGAGCAGCGTGTCTTTTTATCCCATTTGGGTTGGGTATCTTGCAAATTTTTGTTTCTAGTGAGCCATGTCTATCTCAAATATTTATATACTCGCAATGCTCTAAATAAGCAGGTTTCTTCTCTTATGCGGTCAGTGTATCGTATATCATTTACTCGTCTCCCGCCTAGAAACTTTCCTCTCACCAGTTCGAAACGTATTATCCTCCGGCACTTATGTCGCCAACTCGAGCCCATCTTCGCCGGTCAGCATCACTTGTACCGTCTACTCATCCTCCTCATCGCCTTCCAGCCAAATCTCATGCCCATCACCCTCCTTGACCAACAAGCTCGCCAGAAACGCACACACGCCCACACCGCTCAGCGCCCACCACACCAACCCGACATATCCCCTCTCCAGCCCGAACCCGTACACCGCACCGCCCACCACCGGCCCAATCGTCCGCGCCGCGCTGCTCACGCTCTGCCCCAGCCCGTGCACGCTCCCCAGCACGCTCGGGTGCGGGCTGCAGTTATTCACCAGGATCGCCATGCTCGGCAGCGCAAACGTCCGCCCCGTGACCTGCACCAGCAGCACGCCGCAGACGACCAGCCACACCGCGATGCCGGCCTTGGCGGCCGGAGGCGGGACGGAGCTGGGCACGACGGCGAGGTAGGGCACGAGGAAGTAGGCGAGCGGGAAGCAGAGGAGGGAGAGGCGCCAGGATCGGGTGGTGCCGAGGCGGGCGGAGAGGCCGGGGTAGAGGAGGAGCTGCATGGCGATGCCGAGGACGCCGAGGACGGACATGGCGAGGCCGACGCGCTGGGGGGGCATCCCGAGGCCGCCGGTGAAGCGGAAGGGGAGGGATGGGGGCGGTGTGGTGGGTGACGGGGAGGAGGAGGGGTCGTAGACGGGGGTGGAGAGGAAGACGAACCAGAGGGAGTTGAAGGTGCCGACGTGGAAGGTGAGGAAGAACTGCGCGAAGAAGGTCATGACGACGTTGCGGGTGAAGATGCGCTTGAACGGGAGACGCTGCGTGTACCGCGGGCCGCGCCGGCGACTGCGCGCATTCTTCGCTGTCCCAGCCCGCGCCGACGACGCAGACGACGACACACCCCCCGCCATCGTGTCCTCCGTGTCCGACGCCGTCCCCGCCAGCTCAACATCGTGCGTCGCCAGCGCCGCATACTCTCCGCCCCCCTGCTCGCCCGCCCCTCTCCCTCCCCGCGTCCTCCTCACGCACCGCCTCGCCAGCGCCGCCAGCCGCTTCCCCGTCTCGATTCCGCGGCTCCTCTCCCCGCGCAGCGCGTCGTGCGTCTCCTCCACGCCGAGCCACACGGCCGCCGCCGCCGCCGCGAGGAACATCGCGCTGACGACGTTGGGCGTCGCGTAGGGGAACGCTCGGAGGAAGGCGACGTCCCCGAAGAGCGACGGGTACGTGGACGCCGGGTCGGAGAGGACGCCGCCGAGGACGGGGCCGATGATGACGCCGACGTTGAAGGCCATGGGGAGGAGCATGAACGCGCGGGGCTGGTATTTCTTTTCGCGGACGATCTCGGAGATCCTGCGCAGGGGGTCAGCATGTAGTACCACGTCCACGGGCTTTTCTTTAAAAAAAAAAAAAAAAAATCATTTCTTTTTTGCTCTTGGAGTTTGAATATACACATACATTGTTCTCATCACACCAATGTTGCCGTTTGTCGCGCCGCCGAGCGTGCGGAACAGGAGGGCCTGCCAGAACGTCGTCGAGAAGCCAAAGCCCAGGCAGGATAGGCTCGTGCCGACGAGCCCGATTAGCAACACCGTCTTGCGCCCCGCGCGGCGCGAATCAGCGACGCGGCCCCAGAGCATGGCCGTGACGAACTGCGCGGCCGTGAAGCTGGCGTGCAAGACGCCGGCCTGCGCGGCGATGGTGGCGTCTGAGAGGGAAGGGTCGAACCATTTAAGCTGGTAGAACATGTATGCCTGAAAAATACCATTAGTATGATGAATTTATATTTGTAAAATGAATGGTGAGTGAGTGGGTGGGTGGGTGGGTGAGTGAATGCTTCGGAAACCTGCGAGAAAGATGTAGTACCTGCAACGACGTCTGCACAAGCGGCTCGCTCAGCCGCGAAAGCGTCATGATGGCGAGCTGCTGTTTCTGCGGCATGTCCCGCCACGCAACGGGCTTCTTGCTGTCATTCTTCCGCCGCTCCCGGTCCCTGCCCGCAGTCCCGGGGTCTGGCGGGAGTACGCCATCCGGGTCTTCGAGCGAGGCCGACGACCGCCGGCGGTCGCTGCTCACGCGGTCATGTCTCATTTATACAGTATTTTTGTGTATTTCGAGTACCGCATTTCGCGGTGGTTGGTTTCTTTTTGGGCGTTAAGGAGGTTTGTGAGAAAGAGAGTAAGCGACGCCCGGGCAAACGCAAAGTGGCGGGCATTGAGAATTTTGGAGCCTTGCCGGCGCCGGTGCCGAGGATCGAACGATGGCGGGGGCGGGGAATCCAACGGTTCGCGGTTTGTCAAAGTTGCATGATACATTATTCTCATTTTCTCATGACTTCTGGTGCTTTGTAAGAATTCCTACTAAAGCTCTTTGCCAGCAGTGCTACGGCTGGGGATTGCCGGGGGAATTTCTTACACAAAGATACAACATGAGCTGCAATAGTACTAGCGAGAAGCTCTAACGAGGCTCGGTGGAAGCGTCGGTTGCCGGAAGCCCTCACCACTGGCGCTACTTTGTACTTGCTAAATGAAAGAAGTAGTTACGCAGTCTTACGAGGGTTGAGAGCCATGTTTATTGAGCAACCGAACTGCTTTTGAGAGTTGTGCTCTGTGTTCGTAATTGATTTCCGGGGTCTCTGTCAGCACGCAATGATGCAGCAGGCAGAGCTCTGAACGGATTTTTCTGCTGTTATAGTCATTCTCTATTGCGTTTTGTATGTTCGACTGAAATCTTGCTATACGGTATGCCATGTTTATGTATGCAACCCAAAGGTTGTCTGCTGGCCCTATAGGGCTGTGTGGACGGTGAGACAGCAGGCAGACCGCTGTCAGACGAACAGCCAATGAGGAATAAGCCGTACCTGATAAATATTATTCTGCATATTACATGCGTTTAAACTATTCGTAGAATTTTATTCCTGGCAGTAAAAAAGACCGCAGCGACTGGCGCCGTCGTCCGCCGTGTAACTCACCCCGGCCGCCCCCGGAACCGGAGGGGCTGCCTCGCCTGCGGCCCACGCCCGGAGCTCTCCGGGCCTGTCCAACCTCACGCACCCAACGGCCACGCAACAAGCCAGCTTACTCGGCATCAATCCATACCACATCTCTACATCCTTCATCTGTATTTTCTTACTTTGCAAGATAATTATCCGGAGCAAACGCCTTGCGACATCGGTTCTGCCTCTGAGCGAACAAACCCCCTATCCAGCCAGAAATTTTCATACAAATTCCATCTCGTCTCCCGCTTTCATCAAGGCACAACCAAAGTCAACCACAACCACCATGGCAGCCCGCACAATCCAGGTCGGCCACCTCGACGTCCGCGTCACGGCCGAACCTCTCACCCAAGGCGCATTCGCCTCCTTCGGCGACGTCGTCAGCAACCCGCGCCCGGACGTCCTGCCCACCTCGTACGCCCACCACGCCGCCTCGCTGCCCGCCAACGCGGCCTCCGCAAACCAGGGCTACGCGATCCAGTACCGCAACGTCAGCCGCGTCGCCAACCTCTACGCCGATGCCCCCTCCGCCATCTCATCCTCCTCCTCCTCCTCCTCCTCCTCGTCGACCCCCGGCGGCAAGCCCATCATGAGCATGTTCGTCTGCTCCTCCCGTCCGCTCAACAGCGACTCCTCCCGCCGCCACGCCGAGTTCGTCGTGCGGCACCTCGAGCGCCACCCCTTCACCACGCAGACCTTCACGCCCGTGTCGTCGTCGGCGTCGCTGTATCTCGTCATTGTCGCGCCGAGCCTGCCGCCCGGCGAGCAGGACGCGGACATGCCGGTGGCGGGCAGCGGCACGCCGGGCAGGGGACTGCCGAACCTGAAGGAGCTGCGCGCGTTTGTGGCGACGCGCGGGCAGGCGGTTACGTACGGTGCCGGGACGTGGCATGCGCCGATGGTGGTGCTGGGACCGCCGGGGACGACGCTGGACTTTGTGGTGACGCAGTTTGCGAGCGGTGTCGCGGAGGAAGATTGTCAGTTGCTGGAGTTTGAGGCGCGGGGTAGGCCGGAGCCGCAGATCAAGGTGCAGATTCCTCTTTCGATTCCAGGCACGAGGGAAAATCTGTAAGCGACATATATTAAACTGGTATATACCTGTATATAAAAGTAGCATGTTTTACATTTTTGACTATCGGGTAGTGCACGCATTATCGGCATCATGACATACAGGTCAAGTTCTATTTCATTATATTCATCCTCTTCAATGAGCAGTGTACAAAAAATATAGTGTCATTTGTGCATATCACTGCTTTGATTTTCTAGTCGAGAACTACACAGCCAATGTCCATCGTGAAACAGTACACGATGTGCCTCACGCCCGATTAGTCATCTCGGCGCGCCCTTTGACTGGGTATACGGAGGAGCAAGAAGCCCGAATGTCTGCAACTCCGCTTCCGATTGTTCAAAATTCAATAAATCCAACAACATATCGAGCTCTTCTCTACCAAAAATTATAGCAACCATGGGAGCTGAGCTGCTGTCCGTCGACCCGCGGAACAAGCTCGAGGACCTGTCCGGCGTCGTCATCAAGCCGGGCGAGAACCCTTACGAGGTCTTGATCAAGGCCTGCGATGGCAACCATGTGAGTGAAGCTTGCCATTTTTTCTATAAGTATTTATGAGTTCCTAGCGGAGGAGCTCACTCGATGGTTTCAACCGAGTCGCTGACCTCTCTCAGGCCGAGATCCAGGTGCTCTATGACACACATCGTGTAAAGCGCAACGCCCAGCAAAAAGAAAAGTTCCTGTCACAAGACTTTAAGGAACTTGTCATCGACCAGTATCTTCTTCGTCTCACTAATCCGACTATACAACCCGGCTTCAAGGATGAGCGAAATTGCCTCGTCTTCTGGGCCAGACCGCCTGAGCATGTCATTTTGCTAGCCACGAAAATCCAGCAAATGCTGCAGAAAACGGCACCAGGTATGATTATACATTCATAGTCTCATTCCGATTTTCACTAAACGATATACCTCAGCTATATGGCTTATGCCTTCGTACAGAATGCACCTCACAACGCTGGAGATCACCTTCTCCAAGACGCCCGAGGAAATCGAGGCACTGATCTCCACCATACGGCCCGCCATCCCCTCCATCGCCTCGTACACACACACTCACCGCGCCCGCCTCGTCAAGCCGCTCATATCCTACGACCTGTCCGCCTTTGCCGTGTCGTTCCTCCCAGCGTCCGGCGAGACGACGCTGTCCCCGCCGCCCATGGGCGTGGATCTGCCAGCGGAAGCCGTCACGGCCGGTGACGCCTACACGTACCACCACCTCCGCCGCGACATCTTTGACCGCGTGCAGGAGGCGGGCGTCGAGGTCGGCTCGCGGTATCAGGTGCCGAGCGCGCACATCACACTTGGGCGGTACCTCTCGGAGACGGACCACGACACACCGGAGAAGCGGGCGGCGTGGGTGGCGGCGATTGACGAGGTGAATAGGTGGTTGATGGAGGAGGTATGGGATAAGGAAGATGCTGCGTTTACGGGCGAATGGATCGTGGGGCAGGAGCGTGGGCTGGATGCTCGTAACGGCACGTTATGGTACGGAGGCGGCCGGTCCATCATGGTGGGTGAAGGGTTTTAAATGCCTTGTAGCCGTTCTGCTTTCCCCTCACGATAAACCTCACATCGATAGAATCATAGGGTCACGGCAGACTCGCCAGTGTGCCTTTTATGCCCCATGCCCTTTGAAGACGTCGTCGTAATTTTTTTTGAATTTTTGAATTTTCGTCAGTCACACTAGGTGTGAAGCTGCTATTTTCATGACATAAGGAATTTCATTTCTTTTTGTTATAAATCGTTCCCTATGAACCATCCCTCAATCGAGGACATGAACCTCCTTTCGCCAGTTTGTCCATATGCCCAAATGCAAGTCAAGGAAAGCACGAATAAAGCGTGAGAAACCCGAGTATAAGTTTTTTTGGCATTTAGAAAACAAGAGCAGCACCCTTGGTCTTCTTGTCACCACTGTAGGAAAAACTCTGTTAGCAATCAATTTCGTCATACCCAGCTCTGACGGGGTAGAGCTTGGGTGACATCGGAGGAAAAAACGTACCCGAGCTCGAAGTGCTTGCAACGCTTCAGGGCCAGCTGGCACTTGGTCTTGCACTTGACGCACTCCAGTCTCAGCACAACCTTCTTGGTGGTCTTAGCCTTCTTGTGGAAAACAGGCTTGGTCTGACCACCGTAACCGGACTGCTTGCGGTCGTAACGACGCTTTCCCTGGGCGAAAAGCGAGGCCTTACCGGCCTTGTACTGGGTAACCTTGTGCTGGGTGTGCTTGCGGCACTCCTTGCCCTTGCAGTAGGTGTTACGGGTCTTGGGAATGTTGACCTGTTCCAAATCGAGTCAGCCTTTCATCATCCTGGATATATTCGTTCGCCGTAGACACGGGGCATCGATGCAGAAGTCGGACGGTACGGGGGCTCCGGTCGCCCAGTGGTTCCGGTCGCACGAGACAGTTCTTTCTTTCATCGGAGGTACATTGGAATCGATCTGCTGAGAAATTCGGCATAGTAATTGTCGGCGCGCATTGTCTCATTTGATTGCCAGGCAGAAGCCTCAGTCATTGTCGTCCTTGGCGTGTGCGCATGGCGAAAGCAAATTTCATCAAGTCAATATTCGTCGAGCCGGTAGTCGAGAAGCCGTGAGCCGAAACAGCGAGAGAGAGAGAAAAAACTTGTCATCGTGCGAGCGCGGAGCGGTCTGGTCGATAGAGGAACATTGATTGTCGTCGAATTCTGCATCGAATACCATAAGACTTGGAGGGCTGCGGTCACATACCATCTTGACGACGTTGTGTGGGTGTCGTTACGGTTGTTTGGTGATGCAAAGTTCCAAAGACGGGGCGAAATTTGGAGGTTTTGGTGATTTCTCGGTTTGTGCGAAACTAGGGTCGGCGCTTTGCCTTGTTGAGAACTGTGGCGCATGTGGGCGTGTTGCGCCACATTTGTCTCGCCAAAGGCCTCTGCCCCTCTATCTCACGTGACTTTCCCTGTGGCGCAGTCGACGAGAAGATATGTGGGTCTGGCGAGCTTATCGTCCGAATCTGGCATCAGTGTGAGTGTAAGTCGACAAGGACAAGACATGGAAAGTGTGTGTTTGAAGGAGAACTTTTCAGATTCTTGGAGTTGAGTGCGTTGGCTGTTCGTTTGAATGGATTTCAATTATTTTCTCTCAGCCAGACAAGTAATTGACGAAGTGCAAGTTCTCTGCAGCGCACATTCTCTCATTAAATGAGCAGTATGAAGCAGAATAGCACATTTGTATACCTGATATGCCGATTTTTTGTCCGGTAGAATGATTTGGCCATTTGGAAGAACGTTCTCGACTTCATAGGCTTGTGAAATGGGGCGTGGTTGCTCAGCGTTCTCACAGTGTTCGGCGGTGTACGTCCTTACCGCATATGCATCTCGTTAAAGGTGCACATTTTCTAACCTACCAGGTTCAACCAGAACGGCGTTTAAATTTGACCAGATATGGAAACAATTTATACTATCGATGCCGAGCACAATAAATACTGAAATAAAACAGTTTTGGCCCAATAATTGCATCTTCCAAAAATTATCCCTTGTCCCGGGTAGCTTTACAATCACGTGGAGCCACTCTGCGCGCCGCTACTTGCTGTCCTCAACTGGGTGACCCCACGTAAGTCGAGATGCCAACGAGTGAGTATACACATCCAGGAGTCCAACACCCCGACAACACCGCAACCATGGATCCCTACTCCGCCGAGGGCGAATTGATTAATATTCACAACCACTTCCACCAGGCCCAGTACCAGGAAGTCATCGACTTCGACACCTCGTCCTTCTCCCCCGAGAATGAGCTGCCCGCCCGCATCCTCGTCTTGCGATCCCGCATAGCTCTCGGCCAGGCGCAAGCTGTGCTCGGCGACATCAAAGGCGCCAAGGAGCCCGAGCTCCAGGCCATCGCTGCCCTTGCCGAGCAGAGCCTTGGAAAGAGTGATGCCGCCGTCAGCGCGATCGAGAAGCTCGCCAGCTCCAGCGGCGACAACGTCACCGTTCAAATTGTAGGGGGCATCGTGCTCCAGGCCGCCGGAAAGTCAGAGGAGGCTCTCGCTCTGCTGTCGCAACACCAGGGAAGCCGTGAGTGCAACCATGTCTAGGTAAAAGCTGCGCGAAGGGTGCTAACACAGATATGCAGTCGACGCCGTCGCCCTGATCGCCCAGATCCACCTCCAGCAGAACAGAACCGACCTTGCCCTCAAAGAAGTCACAGCTGCCAGAAGATGGGCCCAGGATAGCCTACTTGTCAATCTCGCCGAGTCGTGGGTTGGCGTCCGTGTGGTACGAAGCGACGAAATAATGGAAGATTATCGAGGCGGATTACTAACATGGAACAGGGCGGTGAGAAGTACCAGCAGGCTTTCTACGTCTTCGAAGAGCTTGCTCAGGCGCCTGCCACATCTTCGATCGGAAGTCTCGTGTCTCAAGCCGTCTGCGAGCTGCACCTCGGCCGCATCGAGGAGGCCCAGGCTGCCCTGGACCAGGCCATCGAGAAGGCGCCCAAGTCGGCCGATGCCATTGCCAACATGCTGGTGCTCAAGGTTGTCGCCGGCGCCGATTCCTCGGAGATGACAGAGTATGTTTTCGAAACTGTTACGAGACGCAAGCATCCACTGACAAATATCTGCAGAAGCTTGAAAAAGGTCGACCCCAAGCATCAGCTCCTCGTCGACTTGGAGGAGAAGAGCGCCGCTTTTGACGCGGCTGCGTCTAAATACTCTGCCAAGGTTGCAGCATAATACATAAAAGAAGCATGTTTTGGAACTGGAAAAGAGGGATGATCATCATGACCTACGGCGTATCTGGTAGAGAAAGGTTGGCATTTAGTGGCAAGAAAAGACCACACCAACAACTCGATTAGCTGTTCATAATAAATACAAAGAATTAACAAATGTTGACAAGTTGATATTTGTGCTGATACTAGCTAGATAAATATAGTAGAACCGTCTGCTGGCTGTGAGCCTGTTTCTGATGCGTTGCTTTCTAATTCCTCGTCAGGTATCCAGAGCTGTTGCCGGATGCTATTCTATAGCGCTGCGGCTTCGGCGGACGACCGTTTCCTCAGCCATACGGTTTGTACGTCAGATGTGGCAGTTGCTATCTCGACTGCCTTATTTTCTTCAGCCACTGACTTCGTAACGGTGCTCTGGTTTGTGTTTTCCCTCGGCTCGTCAAGACATCTCGTAAGCGATGCCTGCGTAAAGTAATTCTGATAGTTGAGAAATGTCGGACAGTCGCTGTCGACCTCTGGCATGCTTCTGCATATTTTCTTCTTGCGACACGGCGATCCACCATTATTGTGCGGTACAAAGGCCGAGGTGCTCGAGTTGATGGTGGCGTGATCGCTGGCTGAGAGCTGAGGGGCCGTTTCGGTGGCAGCGGACGACTCTATCCAGGCGACGATGGACTTGACGCTGCGACACGGGCCGTTTGCTCTGGCGACGTCCAGGCGCGACGGCGATCCAAGATTACGCTGGCCCAGGTTGTAGGAGAAGCTGCCTGGGAGCGCCTTGAGCTCGCGCTTGCGCTCGAGGATGCTACTCGGGGAGCTGCTGGGCGAAGACGCAGCTGGTTCGTTGGAGGTAGTGCTGAGGGTTTCCATCGCTGGTGATTCTAATATGGAAGTGCGAAGATTTCAAAAAGCGTGGTTGAAAATAATTTCAACACAGCTGAGAATCTGCTCGCCGCCTATGTCACGACAAGGTGAATAACAACTGAGCACGAAACGAAACTAGGTGAATGGGTATGAACGAGTCGTAATCATTTTCCTTGTTAAATATGCCAGAAAAATCTATAAGTCCATTTCTACCGAACCCTCGATTTTGAACTCCCAATATCCTCGGTGCCTGGGCCAGCCGACCCTCCACAGCAGAGGATATTCCCAATTCTTGGTTTATGGTTTGTTTTGTGATATTTTGTTTAATTTCACTCGCTTAGACGTGCCCCGATTCCCATAAGAAACTCCCTCGCCAATCGATGCGCTTATTTCTTCTTGGCGAACTTGGGAGCACCAATGTCGCTTCCACGGAGCTTGACGTTGAGAACACGCTCCATGTTGGCGAGGACCTTCTGGTCGGGGGCGGCGGTACCGCGCTCAAAGTCGGCGACGATGGTCTGGGTGGTGTTGCACTTGGTGGCGAGGTCCTTCTGGGTCATCTTGGGCTCCATCTTCTGACGGGTCTGGGAGATGACGTCGCCGATGGCCTTGCCGACGGTGTTGGGCTTGACAATGTCGTCGGATCGGTCGACCTTGGTGAGACGCTGGCCTTCGCCACCGCCAGTCTGGAGAAATGTTAGTAACAGGATAATGATTATACGGCATCGGCGATGGCCCTCCTGCGACTGCTCGCGCCACAGAGCCGGCGGCGATGAGAGTTGCCGTGTGTCACGCGCGGGCGGGTCGCGGGGTTTTTTCCATCGGGGCCGGGACGAGAGCGACGTACAGAGTTGGCAGAAGAGTACTTCTTCTCGGTGGTGATGGCGGCACCGGATCGCTGAGCGGCGTTGAGGGCAGCCTTGCCGCGGACGACGGTCTCGCGGGGGCCAGCACCGGGGCCGCGGACGCGGCTACCGATCTTGGTTTGCGTGTCCCAGTCGTCAGACATTGTGATGAGTTTTTGGTGGCGTGTTTGGCGGGGTTGAAAGCTGTTTTCTCGGAGCTCGAGGTGGTCTTTGCTGGTCGAGGATCGTGTGGTCGTGGGCGGTCACAAAATGTGCTGTGGCGATTAGATGTTAGGAGAAAATGAGGCAAAGGTTACAGATGGGAACTTGCCAGCCTCGAAATATATATCCAAAGGTTTAGAGAGAGAGAATGGGAATTGGTGGGGAAAAATGGCCGTCGTGAGTGGCCTCTTTGAGTCAACCGGCGGCGGTAAGAAAAGCCTCTGGGGTGGCTCTGCAACAGCGCCACCCGCTAGCAGACAGCAGTGGCCTGGCCCAGGCGTATGCCTTGCTGCTTGTGGAATGTGCTAGATGAACCCTGCTGACCTAATGTGGACGCAGAGCCGCTATGACGGCATTGGTCAATGGTGAGTGAGCTTCTTGGTGCGGCCCGCTAAAGACTCGGGACTCGGACAGCTGCTGAAGCGGTCTTGACACGCTCTATGCATGACTGCAACTGTGATGCTGCAGAAAGGTACAATTCATAATGTCCGACATATGATACCTTGATGGCCAGCACTGCCGAATTCGTTTACTACTCGTCACGGTCAATTTGCCGCAAAGCCCATCTAAGCTGCTTCTCTGCCTTGCATTCCCTCTCCGGCTTATTGCCGTGAGGCGGCGTTTGCCATGGACAGCATCGATGACTCGCCGCTGTCGCAGGCCTTGATAAGCTTGGCTGACTATGCCGACCGTTTGCATGAGAATTGGCTCCAGGCAACTGTGCTAACCATCGTATTCACTCTATTTTACTCACTATTTGGCGATCGGGGGGATGTGGCCTGGATCGCCGTCGCCGCGGCACTCGCCTCGACAGACACGATGCAATCCTTTCTGCTCGGTCAGAAATACTTCATTTTCAAATCGGCTCTCATTGCAGCACTTGCTTTTTTTTCTTTACGACTTATGAACTTGACGATTTTCAGCATTTTCACACGCAATGATACGCAAAGCGAGATAGCCGGCAGCGTATTCATCCCCAGCCGCACGACACACTCGCGATTCTTCCCCAAGAAGCACTCATTCGCCTACTCATATCTTACTGTTGGCATACCAGTTGGGCTACGAAGCCATGTCAACGGCATTCTGTCCGTCGACCCAGCCACCTCGAACGCCACTAGCCATTGGTGGTCGCGGCTGTTGTCACCGCTCTATGAGGTCGACGGCGCACTCTACCTGGCCAGGGGCGTCGATGAGGGCGGCCTCCGTGAAAAGCTCGACAAGTTCCTTTCAAGTCAGCAAGTTGATCCGGCAGATTATCCACATGCCTACTTGGTCACGGCGCCCAAATTTCTCGGCTACAGCTTTAACCCCGTCTCTTTTTGGTACCTCTACTCTCCGGACAAGATACTCTCGGCAATGATTCTAGAGGTTAACAACACTTTTGATGAACGACGACCGTATCTTGTATTTCGAGATTTTGAACAAGAATCGAAACACATCCAGAACTCTACAACCGACACCAAAGGCGAACTCGTTTCTCGAATATCCGCTTCATTCGAGAAAGACTTTCACGTCTCGCCATTCAATTCTCGAAAGGGATCCTACTCTGTGCTCGCCAAAGATCCTCTAGGACCGGGTATGCGCAATTTCCGTGGCCTTGACGTTACCATCAACCTGAAGTCATCCAAGGGGCACCCAAAACTGGTGGCTCGCCTTGTTAACCAGAACGAGGCCATAGAGGTCGCGCGCATGAGACCTCTGCAAAAAATTACATTTTTAAGCCAATGGTTCTGGGTCGGGTTTGCTACATTTCCTCGCATAGTCAAAGAAGCCGTGGCGCTGTTTTATCGACGCAGTCTGCATGTATGGTACCGGCCGGAGCCGCTCAAGCAAAGTCTCGGCAGACACGCGACTAGTATTGAAAGAGATCTCGAAACCGCTTTCCGCGATTACCTACGCCATCGAGTCGAGAAATCACCAAAGGCCTTGCGCGTACGTTATATAGCCAGCGGACTTTGCGCAGCGACCGAGGATGTATTCACGTCCAAAGCAGCTGAATCGGATCGCACGACGGAATGCAGTTTCGAGATACGCGTCTTGACACCAGTATTCTATTCCCGCTTCGTGCACTACGCGCATGATTTTGAAGGCATATTTAACGAGCTGGCTGAGAGTCGTACCCTCGCCGTTGACAAACCTGACATGCTGCCACACATTTTCCTCAAGAAGGGTGCACAGCCGCTCCATACCTCGAGTCTTGTCGATTACGCGTATTTGAAGTTGATCCAGAGATTGCGACGCAACCCAGAGCCGATTCGACGTCCTATGACTTCTGCAGAGTCAGACCCAGCGGGACAAACTCTGTTCAAACCCATGGATATTCGCGACTTTCGAATTTCGTCCATGGATGCGTACATTCTGGAGACAGGCAGCGCGCACATCAAGACAACATACAGGTCGGCCCTCTGCCGACTTTTCCTTGCTGATCGTTTCTTGTTTGGGAGTGTCGAGCTGCTCGCTTTCTTAGAATGGGTTGGGCATGCTGTCATGGCATGGCTGTTCGTTATAAGCCTCTGCAGCTGAAGATCGATAGCTGATTGTTGGAGAGAATAATTTACGATGATGCCGCAATTTTTAGATTGCGACGATGAATCATGAATCTGTAAATTTAATTTATCAGTACACTTTTGCATATACAAATATACCAGGCACTGATAGCCAGCCCTTTCACATACTGAAAACACTTCCTTTATCTCCACAACTTCACGAACAGCACGCGCGACCTTCGGCGGCCACGATACAGCATCACAGCTTGGAACCAGGACAATAAACCTTCCGTATTGGTTCACTCTTGCACATAAAGTATCCTTGGCATCTCGAATGCCACCTGCTCCCATCCTGCTCAGCCCCAATCTAAGCGATCTCGAGTCGTTGCTGGGTCAGGCCATGTTTGCACTGGCAGGAACCTCGCGTGAGAAGGAAGGAACTCGGCGAAGCTGCTCTGCTGCCAGACAATTATTAAAAGCCCTCCTCCTCTTTTTCATCTTCTCTCTTCTTCAACATCTTCAAGCATCCATCAAAAGCTCTTTTTAGCTCTTACCGCATTTTTTTGCCTTCGTCTTATTAGCTTCACAGCTTTATCCGTCATTTTACCATTTACCATTCCCACTCCAAACCATCTCAAGATGCACTCCATTCTTGCTGCTGCCTTTATGGCTCTTCCTATGGCTACTGCTGCCCCCAACGACTACAGCAACAGCTACAGCAACGGCTACGGCAACGACTATGCTGCTCCCGCCTGCACACCCGAGTCCACCATCGTGGTCGAGGAGACCCCCGTCTACACCCCCGAGGTCTCGGTCGAGGAGACTCCTGTCTACACTCCCGACGTCTCAGTCGAGGAGACTCCTGACTATACTCCAAGCCCCTGGGTCGAAGAGGTTCCTGTCTACACCCCGACCGTTTCGATTGAAGAGGTCCCCATTTACACGCCCAGCGTTTCGGTCGAGGAGACTCCCATGCCTACCTACGAAGCTCCTGCATCGTACGGCGCTCCAACCATCTACGAGGAGACCCCAACGTACGAGGCTCCCAGCGAATACATTGCCAGCTCTTCATACGCCAACCCCACGGAATATGTCGAGTCGGTCGCTGCCAACCCAACTGAGTGTGTTTCGAACCCCCCTTCCGTCATGCCTGCCATGACTACCACGGATGCTTATGGCCACACTACAGTGTACACTCCTGAGTACACCCCTGAGCAGACTGATGATTACACTCCTGCTCACACTACTGCGTACACTCCTGAGCAGAGTACTGAGAGCATTGCCGAACACACCACCGAGTACTCATCTAAGCATACCACTCCGTATGCCACTGGATACAGCTCAAAGCCCACCACCGCCGCCACTACGTCCTACACCCCTGTTGAGAGTGTCGCTGCCATGCTCAACGTTCGTGAGCTGTTCATTGCTGCTGCTTTCACAGCACTCTACTTTGTACTCTAATCTGAGCTATGGCTTCGATGACGGATGGGCGATGGAGAATAATACGTGGGCTTGTTGATGATGGTTTCAGGCGTTGGGTAATGGGCTATACTTAGCCAACTCATAGTTTAGAAGGAATCGACAGACTGGGTTTTTCTTTAGCTTTGGTGTCTTGCACTTGTGACCGACGTTCTTGCCTACGCTTTGTGGCCGCGAAACTCCTAAATCCTACCAGCCAGGAGAAAGCATGGTGCAACAAATGATGAATTAACTTTGGCTTTTAGCGTTTATTTACAGTTCTATGTAGAATTTGATATCATAAATGGCGTCGCAGGGTATATTTATCCGTAAATGTTGGTTGCATTAGATGAAGGCGCTGAACACAGCGGCCAATGTTGCGAGAAGCGACAGCGTCGGACGGGCGATGGCATTAGCAGCACCCTCCTTCTTTGGCTGTTCCTTTTGGACAGACCCAGTCTGCGACGCCGAGACGGTGAAGCAGCTTGCCGTGCCGCAGTCGTAGCCGCTGGGACAGCAACCAGGTCTATCACCCGCATCACTGCCACACATGAACCAGCCTGAGGCGCAAGTAGAAGTAGCCGCCGAGGGCACATCAGTCTTCGGGACGACGATTGTCTCGCCGCTGGATACGAGCGTCGTGGAAGCTTGGGGCGGGCACGAGTGCGTCTGGCAGTCCCTGTCGGTCTGGCAGCACCCGCCGCCGTGCGTGGCGAGACAGCCGTAGAAGCCTGTGGGACAGCCCCGCTGCGTCGACGTCTCCTCCGAGCTGGTGCTCTTTGTGCCGCTACTGCTTGGTTCCTCCGTGGCGGTGGTGCCTGTGGGACGCCAGGGCGCGCCGCCAGTCACGGTGCCCGTCTCGGTGACGGTGGTGGTCTTTGTGGTCGGTGCGTGTGAGGATGTAAGGGTTACAGTCTCGGTGACGACGACGGTGGAGGGGGCGCCGTCGACGTATGTGGTGCGTGTGGTGGTGATTGTTGTCTGTGTGCCGCCGCGGGTGTTGGTCTCGACGACGGTCTTGGTCGATGTGACTGGGGTAGCGGACGCGCTGGGTACGCCTGGATGTAGCATGTCAGTTAAATCGCTTCGCAAGGTTCAAGAAGAAGAAGAAGAAGAACTTACAGCCTTTTCCCTTGCAGACGTAGCCTGGGATGCAGCAGCCGCCGCCGAGCTCAGCCGGACAGCTCGTGGCGTCGGAGGGGCACGCGCCGACCTGCCCGCCGCACGAGGAGCCTTGCGAGCAGCAAGCGACGCCCCCCACGGACGCGTCGTCGACCTTTTTGCAGACGGTGCCGTCCTGGCAGCACTTGTTGGGCTGGCCGATGCTGTCGCACCCACTCATGCCCGTCGGGCACGAGGGCGCCCTGCGCTGCAGCAGCGCGAGGGCCTGGGCGGCGCGCCGCAGGACGCTCTCCTCCGCGTCTTCCTGGTGGCGGGAAAACGCCGGGCGGTACGGGCGGTTGACGGGACCCGTGCCGTCCGCGGAGGACGCTGATGAGAGGAGAAAGGCGGCGTCTTGGGCCTCGAGAAAGTCGCGCGCGGCGAGGGCGGCGTCGGTGAAGGACAGCGAGGCGAAGGCGAGGTGCTCGGGGAAGATCTTCTCGTTTGCGTCGGGGGCGAGCTTGCGGAGGGCGGTGGGGGAGCGCTCTGCCGCAGAGGCGGAGGATGCCTGGAGGACCAGAGAGAGTATGGAGGCGGGAAGGAGGAGCATTGTGTCTAAGCGTGGCATCGTGGGCTGGTGTCGTGTTGTTGTAGTTGTACGTGAAGTTCGGTGAGCTTGGCGATGAAGAGGTGGGATGCGCCCTGCCCGCTGTGGTGAGGTCTGGCAGATCCGGCAAGTATCAATGGTGCTTCAGACGAAAGGGGAATCGCTAAGAATGAACGTTAAGAATAGATATCGTAAGAATTTCCATTCAGGGCCAAGTCGCGACGACGCTGACAACTCTTCCAGGTTTTCGGGTCGCCGTAAGTCAACAAAAGGTGGTGGCTGGGGTGATTTAGCGTCCCCCACTACCAATTGGGCGTCCAAAAATAGATGACATGTCGATGGAATGTAAAGTGCCTGCATGAGGGCGCAAAGTCGAGGGATGAATTCCGTTGTATATATATTGAATATAATGAATACAGACGATATAAGCCGTTTCAATGTCTGACAGCGTTAAAATGATATACAGCGTGCGGTTCTGCGTGCCGTGGGCTTGGGCTGGAATGTTTCCATATTTCGACGGGCCGGTGGCTGCGGTGGGGTGCGAGCCGTGTAAGTGACGCGACAGGCGTAAATTGATTGCATGACAAGGGCATGAACAAGCATGTGATTGTGTTGATAATATGTATTTATGCTGTACAAATGTGTCGTTCGGTCTTTTTATTATTACATTTATAATTTACAGTTGATGTACATGGGTTTTGTGTTGCTAGAATAGCTTTTCAGAGTTGGATTCTTGCTTGGTTGCCTCGACTTGCTCAGCTTCACCTTGCTTGGCTTCATCCTTCGTGGCCTGGTCTTGCTTGGCATCCGCAATCATTTCTGCAAACGGATTGGCCGGAACAGCCGGCCTGCTCTTTTGCTTGACACCCTTAATGAAGGCATTGCATAGCAGTGCACCAGCGACGCTCACGTTCAAGCTGTCCACGCAGCTATCCGCCACGACGCGCGGGATTGACAGCTCATAGTCCGCCGCGACCTTGACCTGGCGCGGCAGGCCGTGGCCCTCGTTGCCGAGCACGAGGATGCAGGGGTTGCTGACCAGCGGGCTCTTCTCCTCAATGTCGTCGGTGGAGATGAACTTGCCGCCGTGCATGCGCACAAGCTTGCTCTCGGGCGGCGCGACGGCCGCGTACGCCGTCCACCCGGCGTTCTGCGACCGCGTGATGAACGTTGCGGGATCGTCGACGGAGAAGACGGTCGTCTCCTCCACTGCGCCCGCCGCCGACTTGAGCACCACGGGCGTCAGCTGCGAGGAGCTGCGGCTCGTGATGCCCACGGCGTCGACGCCCAGGTAGCTCGCCGTGCGGAGCAGCGCGCCCAGGTTGCCCGGGTCCATGACCTCGTGGAGCAGCAGCACGAGCGGCATGGGCGTGCGCCCCGCGGCGCGGCGCACAAAGGTGTCGGTGCCGTTGACGGCTGCCTCCTCCCGCGTCTGGTGCGCGCGCTCGATGTGGAAGCCGAAGCGGTCGGGTGCCGTCTCGGTGGCGCCGAGCGCGGTGACGGGGATCTGCGGGAGGGGCGACGTCTCGAGGACGAAGCCGTTGTGCGGGCGGCCCATGCTCATCTTGTCCATGAGGCGCTGCTGGTCGTTGGGGACGACAGTGACGGGGACGCCCTGGTTTTCGGCGAGGCGGATCATGGAGGCGTTGTAGAACGAGTCGACGCGGTTCTCGCCGCCGTAGACGTAGAGGTTGTATAGTTTTCGCTTGGACTGTTCGAGGGCGGCTTTGACGACGGATCGGCCGTAGAGGAACTGCGACGCGGCGGTCGTGTACTTGATTGCGAGGGGCATCATCTTTCTGGGTGTACTGGGAGACTCGGGAGAGTCTCTGCCGCTAGTCGGTCGTCGGTCGCGGAACTCTCTGGGTGCTGATCTTCCTAAATCTCGCGAGTCTCCGGAGTCTCGATTTCTCTGCTGCGGTCGATCATCGCTAGACTTGTCGTTGGAATACCTTGGGCGATCATTTCTTTGAGCATATCTGTCAGAATCTCTGGACGAATTGTATCGCTGCGTGGATCTTTCCGAGTCAAAGTCGTGGCGAGGTCGCGGTCGCACAGGCTGTCGCAGACTCTCAAGAGGGACCTCGTCTTTTAGTACGCCGTGCTTGAGCTGGTAGACCAGACTGCTCTTTCCAAACGGCTTATCAGGGTTGACGAATCGTTTGCGGCGTGTCTGTCTCCCCGACCCATCGTCCTCCGCGTCTTCCTGCTCCTTGCGACCGAGCTTCTTGCGCAGCTTAGACTGCTGGCGCGGGGACGCTGCGCCGGCCATTGCGCGCGACGTACGGTCGCCTCGTCTATTGGCTTTCATCGCCGCCTCCACGTTTGACTCCTCGCGTGGGCGTGGGGCGCCATACTGCACTCTCTCTGAGCGGCGCAAACCACGATGGATGGCTGATAGACTGGCGTGGCGAACCGTCACCAGGGGCGTAGACGGTAGTATTTGCGATTGGCGCTGTAGGCCGGAACTTATAGAAGCGGCATTACCGCTGCGGATGAGGCGATTCATTGCATAATGCGAAGCGTTGGCGACAATGATGTTGTATGGAAACAAGCGACAAAGTATAATTGCTTCTTTTGTTTGCGACTGAAACTTTTCCTGACGTCGTTTTCTGCCGGTTCATCACAGAGGCCGCACCGGGCGGTCAGCAGCTAGCTCGCGGCCTGCAGCCACTAAACGACCCCTGCCAGATCGCTGGCGCGACTGGGTGTTTAGTGGAGCGCAACGTGAAGCTATACAATGCAAGCTCAGATTGTTCCTATTCACCACGTGTTCCCTGTTTCCCTGCATGCCGCGGTTGCTATTTTTGGGACAGTGGTTTTGAATACGGACGAGCCTTTTTCATAATATGCAGCAATGAGTGCGCCGGACAGGCCGGAAGGCGCCCCCAATGGTTTCGCCGCGGCGACGGACGATGCGCTTGACTGGGTGACGCGTGCCGCCTCAGACGATGATCAAGATGGCGCCACGAAGGACTCTTACGCCGAGGATGTCAGCATGAATGAAAATGATCAGGATCAAGGCGATCAGGATGCTGGTATGGAGGATGCGGATGACCAGGACGATGAGGATGCTGCCGCCGAGGATGTTGGCGATGGGGCGCAGGACGCTCAAGATGATGGGTCTGAGGATGATTCTGAAATGGGCAAAGAGAAAGAGGAGGATATTAATAAGGCTGATGAAGATGATGGTTCCGAATTGGACGTGCTCCAGGACCAGATTCGCCGCGATGTGGATGATGTCGTCTCGCCCACTCACAATGAGCCGTCTGATGCCGCCGACGAGGACATGGACTGGTCTGCCCGTCCTACACAATTTGAAGTTGAAATTCCAGCCCTGCCAGAACCTTCGCTTGAGGAATATGTCACCGTTTCATCAAATACGGTAGACCGCGTTCTCAGCGTCGATACGTTGGAGGAAACTTATGAAGTTGAGTTCACCGATGGACGTGTCGAGACTGTGAGTGAACCCCTTCATACTATGCAGTTCACATTCTTCTGCAGACCGCCGTCATCTCGCCGTTTCGCTCCGTTTCCCGTTCACCTTAAATTTCGCCCCGCTCACTTCCATGAACACTTTCATGAACACTTCTCTCCCTCGCATCATCTCCCAGAGGCATTCGCGGCTGCTCCTCTGCCTCATTCGCCTTTAAACCCTCTTAGCTCTTTCATCCCACCTCCTCCTAGCTTTTCCCCTCCATCGTCACCTTAGCTATTCAATCTCTCAAGCACCCATCTGTCTAACCGAATCTATCAGTTATCGCTTGACGACCTACTTGAGTTCAGAAACGGAGAGGCTGCCATGGACGAATTCCTCACCTTCAACGTGGAGAGCTCTCTGGGCAAGCGAAAGCATACGGGTGACCACTTCTGGGCGTCAGAAGATTCAAGCTCCAACCAGGATGATATTGCTTCAGATGAGGACGCCATGCATGTACATGGCGAAGACAGCGACGAATCCGTCATTCGGTCGAGAAAACAGCCATCTCGCCAAGCTTCGCGGCGCTTAAAAATCGTCGTCAAGCGACAGCAGGGCGGAGAAGACGGAGAAAACAGACGTCCAACTCGCGCACTACGCCCTCGCACGAACAACCCTACATCGTACTATCCTACCGAGAGTCGTGACGCTCCGAAAGGTGGCCCGGATGATGAAGGCACTGATGACGATTTTCTCCCCGTGGTCTCTGATCTGGCTCCGAGAAAAAGAGGCCGGCGGCCGGCGCGCGGCAGAAAATCGCTTCGGGGCCGACCGCGGCGGTCTGACGGAGGATCCGATATCGAATTCGAGCCTCTGAGACGATCATCTCGCGCAACTAAGAACGTTCAGGGCATGAACGAAGACATTGACTTCGATGATGATGATTTTGTTGTCGGAGACGTGGTCAAAGAGCGTGGTGCGCCGAAAATCATCGCCATTAGAGAGATTTTCGAGCCAATATCGCCAGAAACTCCATTTGCTGCCGTCCACATGCAGAAATGTTTCGTTTGCGCTGGTTCTAGGCAAAGAGGCCAACTTATTTACTGCCAAGGTTGCAGCAACGCCTTCCATAAGCCCTGCATCGGCTATCGCAGTGCCCGAGAACACACGGTCACCAAGGTCGGCGAAGATTCCTTCGTTTTACAGTGCAAGTTTTGCATTGGCGTTTACACGGCAAGAGATGCCAACGCACCTAGCTACGACTTGTGCCAAAAGTGCAGACTGCCTGGTCGTGCATGCGCTGCATTCTCCAAGAAGTTGACAGCCCGCCAAGAAGAGAAAATTAGGGAGGAGAATGATGGAGTCGATCCTGTGACACCTGTCGCCTCTAATCTCGTCAACAATAAAGTCAACGTGCTCTTTCGATGCAAGGATTGCCACCGAGGCTGGCATCAACACCACTTGCCTTTTGCCGAAGAAGCGGTTCAGTCGGACATTTCCAGCGGCGATGCTAAGAAATTCCGCTGCCCTCAATGTGCGAATACATCACGAAAGATTCATCGTCTCGTCGTGTGGCGCCGAAGAGATGGTGCTCCTCCAACCAGAGGGACGCCATTCCCTCTATGGACAGCTGTCTCGGAAGATGACAAAGAATATCTTGTCAAATGGCAGTACAAGTCTTATGCTCATTGCAGCTGGCTCCCCGGTGCTTGGATCTTTGGAGTCACAGCCGGAGTCATGCGCAAAGCTTTCGGGAAACGCGATCGGGAGCAAAGCCTACTCAAGTATGACGACAAGGAAGCAATCCCGGACGAGTTTCTGGCACCAGACATAATTTTTGTTGCAAAAATGTCCTCCACAGCGCCGCGTGCCAAAACCAAAGAAGAGATGCTCAACAACATCTCACATGTCCACCGCATCTTTGTCAAGTTCCAAGGCTTGGGCTATGACGACGTGGTATGGGATGCGCCTCCAAGCCCGGATAACACGGTGCTGTATTCTGCGTTCGTCGAAGCTTACAATGAGTACGTGAACGGCAAGTACTTTGAGCATCAACCTCAAAGTGTGATTCGGAGTCGCATTCAAGAGTTCAAAGACGGCGGCTTCGAGGAGGTAACGGAACAGCCGGAGGGAATCAAGCGCGGAAAGTTGATGGGTTACCAATTGGAGGGGTTGAACTGGCTTCTTGGAAACTTTCACAACGGCCGCAGCGTTGTACTTGCAGATGAAATGGGTCTTGGAAAGACTGTACAGGTCATCAGTTTTATCACAAGCTTGGTCCAGGATAATCCCATTGTGAGTCGATTATAATTACAGATCCGCGCTCAGTACTGACGATTTATAGTGCTGGCCTTTCCTCATTGTCGTCCCAAATGCGACTTGTCCCAATTGGCGGCGCGAGTTTAGACAGTGGGCACCCGACATTCGAGTAGTTGCTTATCACGGAGGCAAAGAGCCTCAAGACCTGACATATCAATACGAACTCTTCCCGGAAAACAGTGGTGGCATGCGAGCTCACGCTGTCATCATGTCCTATGATTCAGCGCAAGACCCCAGGACATCTTCCCTTTTCAGGTCTGTCAAATGGGCCGGACTTGTTGTGGACGAAGGCCAGCGCCTGAAAAATGACCAAAATCTGCTTTACCAAGCACTGCGCGCCATGAAGATCCCGTTCCGGCTCCTGCTCACCGGAACACCTCTACAAAACAACAAGAGAGAGCTGTTTAATCTGCTTCAGTTCATCGACACTACGCAGGATGCTGCCAAACTTGACGAAGAGTTTGAAGTGCTCGACAAGGAGTCTTTGCCCAAGCTTCACGCGAAAATTCGTCCGTATTTTCTGCGTCGCACCAAAGCCGGTGTGCTCAAGTTTCTTCCGCCCATGGCTCAGATTATCGTCCCCGTTACCATGACAGTCGTCCAAGAGAAACTGGCGAAAAGTATTATGTCCAAAAACCCTGAACTCATCAAGGCCATCTTTGCGGACAGCAAATTGAAGAGGACAGAACGAGGCAGCCTGAACAATATCCTTATGCAGCTGCGCAAGTGCCTCTGCCACCCGTTCATGTACTCTGAGAATATTGAAGAGAAGCATCACGACCCCGTTACCATGTTTAACAATATGCTGGAAGCGTCTGCCAAGCTTCTTCTTCTCCACATCATGCTGCCTAAGCTGAAGGAGCGCGGCCACCGCGTTCTTATTTTCAGCCAGTTCCTACAGCAGCTGGATATTATGGAAGATTATCTCTCCGGTATGGGCCTTGGATACAGAAGACTGGACGGCGGAATGTCAAGTCTCGAGAAGCAAAAGCGAATCGATGCGTTCAACGCACCCGACTCAGACCTCTTTGCCTTCCTGCTTTCGACGCGTGCGGGTGGAGTTGGTATCAATCTGGCTACGGCCGATACGGTCATCATTCTGGATCCTGATTTCAACCCTCATCAAGATTTACAGGCTCTTTCCCGCGCTCATCGAATTGGGCAGAAAAACAAGGTTTTGTGCTTTCAGCTTATGACCAAAGATTCAGTTGAGGAAAGGATTGTGCAGATTGGCAAGTCCAAGATGGCATTGGATCATGCGCTCATTGAAAGCATGGATGATGACGAGTTGGAAGGTACTGATCTAGAATCCATCCTCAAGCATGGCGCCTCGGCGCTGTTCAACGACGACGCTCAGAAGACATCCATCCACTATACCCCGGCAATGGTAGATAGCCTGCTCGACCGTTCTCAGACCGAGCAAGCCAACGCGAAGGAGACTCCAGAAGGAGATACACCCTTTGCGTATGCACGTGTTTGGGATTCTGAGAAGTCGGGACTTGAGGAAATGCCAACTGCGGAAACAGAGGCCCCTGTGTCTATCAACTCGGGCGTATGGGATAAGATTATAGCTCAAAGAGAGGAAGAGGCTCGACGGAAAGCAGAGGCCAACCGCGAGGTTCTGGGTAGAGGTGGACGTCGTCGTACAGTAAGTCGGCCGGTGGATTCTCAAGTCGGGGAGAGGCTAACCATTTCATCAGCAAGTTAATTATATCGCCAAGGGTGACGCACAGGTTGTCGACGGAAACACCGGCGACTCTAGCGACAGTGACGAATTCGCCGGGGGCGACAGCTCCAGCGAGTCTGAAGATGAACTCGCAAAGGCAAAAGGTAAAGGCCACAAGAGAAACACTAAGCAGATGCCCACCCCTTCACCAACCCCGACCGAGCGAAAGGCGCAGAAGAGCAAAGAAGTTAATTGTACCCCAACGCAGAAGAGAGAGTCAACGAACTCGTCGGCCAAACCAACGGCGAAGCAAACAAAGTCCAGCGCCACCCCCAAACCGAACGAATCAAAGCCACGGCGGACCCCTCCCGGCACAGGGGTCTCGTCAAAGACAGGGCCGCGAAACCCGCAACCCCAGTCACCACCAGCGTCCCCCTCGCCGCATACGGGACGCAAGACGACGGCGGGCCCGTCACCAGCCACCAGCCAACCCGCGGAAATGGACGCGAGCTCCATGGCCGACGCCTTAGTAAAGTCCCCCCAGTGATGCGGGCACCAATGGCCTCGACGGGCGAGCCGCCGAAACTGCGGACGCTCGTACCGGATGAGTTCTGGCACTATGTGTCGTGCATGATGACGGAAGTGGAAATTCGCGTGGAAATCGACAACGTGACGCGGAATAAAGAGTTTCAGATGGTGAAGCAGGTACGGCTATATGCCTTGCATGAAAGGCTGCGGCAGCTCTACGCCAGTAACACTATCGCGACGAGATGATTTGATTTTGCTAGAGCTTGAGGAAGTTTCGCTTTAAGAGAAAAGAAGCGATATTATTGCTGCAAGAGACAGCATTGCCTTTGGCTATAACAATATTACTAGAATTTTTTAATTTTTTTTTATGGAACAACTTCGGTGGCTATTATTTGCCTTTAGAATTAGCTGGGCGTCGGTCAAACGCAACACTGGAATCCATATATATTAAACACCACCCATGCACTAAAAACCCAGCCATGTTAGTGAATGTTGAACAGTGCAGCGGCTCAATTTGCCGTCCGGCCTATGACGATGACACAGACACAGGACAGGCACATGTGCACACACACACACACGCCCTCCCGTCTGGCGCAGCGTTTGCCTGCCTTGTGCGGTATGGCCTGCCTGCAGCCGTGCCAGCGCAGCAAAAGCCAGCAGCAGGCAGCCAGGCGGGTGAACCGTGAATATGCGGCTTCAGCTCTCACGTAGATAAAGAAGGCGAGGGCGCATCACTTTGCACGCTTCGTTTTGTTTCTTAGTTTACTTGGATGCCTTTTTTACAGTTGTGAATATTGTTACCTCTCTCCCTATTTTTGCCGCGCCGGGAAAGGAAAAGGCTTTCCCGTCGTCACATCCATCACGTATTACTATCCCCCCCCAAACGGGCGTTTGTGTCACGCCTGGACCAGCGCCCAACGGAAAGGACAGTGCCCACGCAGAGACCAGCTGAAAGAGTTTCCTGGGCCTCCAAGGTCTTGAGACCAGCCTTCTTCATTGTTTCGTTTAATTAGACTCAAACGCATAGCGTTTTCCAGAACATTTCCCCTCTTGTCACGGGACTCGGAGAAGGCCGAGATATGGACTTGTCCAACGCTGCTATGTCGTCGGCTACGACTACAACTACGACCTCCTCTTTGTCCTCACATATACTTACTACGCCGCAGCGAGGAGCAGCGCACCATCACAGCGCCTCGAGAAGTAGCAGCAGCAGCAGCAGCAGCAGCATGAACCCGATACGCTACTCTGTGCAGAGCTCCCCCGTCGACAACGCCTCGCTGAGCTCTCACGGAAGCGCCATACACAGTGGCGGCCGCCACACGACGTCCTCTTCGCGGACGAGCATCGGTTCCAACGCAGATTTCTTCGCCATGGAGGGTGGCGGGTTCCCGAAACGTGGGATCGTGGAAGCGGAGGATCCCGTGGCGTTCTGCTACTACCTGGACCGGGGAAACGGGCAGTTCACGAGACTGATACCCGCGGACTTGCTCCCCCCGTTGATAGGAGTCTCTCAGCGAGAGGCGGAGCACGAGGGCATGGTAATTCTGCCTCCGCTTCAGAAGACACCTTCTCCTCCGGTCAGTGAGAACGGGTACATGTTTGCACCAAAGGTGAGTTGCTCGTGCAGACACAGTCAAGTAGAGGCTAATGAGGAGCGAAAAGCAGCAGCCAGCACTCTTGCCAGACAATCTCCAGGTATGTACTTACATAGACACGGAGAGACTAATATGCCGATGGCTGATAGCCGAATGAAGAACCAGATTGACTGCATCGTCGCCACAAGCCCGAAATCGACACGACGCAACAAGACTCACTGTGACAAGTGGATCCACGATGGTGTGTGCGCCTTTACGCAGCAGGGCTGCAAGTTCAAGCACGAGATGCCGCAGGATGAGGCGACCCAGCGGTCTCTTGGTCTGTTCCACGGCTACCCGGCGTGGTGGCGGAAGCGCAACGAGGAGCAGCAGACGGCGTCGCGGCGGGGGCCGCACGCCGTGACATCGCCGACGCTGCCGACACCATCGACATCATTTCACGGCACAAGCGGACGTGTCGCTGATTCGGGGAGCTTCCACGGGCGCGGCCAGCCTCCTCCGCTGACCTTTGAGCAGCGCAGTCTGCCACTGAGGGACGAGCCGCCGACGCCCAAATACGGCCGCGTGGGAGGCGGGCATGCGTCTGCGCAGGGAAGCTGGAGGGCTCCGGGGTCTCAGTGGATGCAGAACGGCATTGTGCCTTTTGTTCGTGGTCCAAGACGCGCCCATTAGGAATGAGGCTATTCACATTCTGGATGTTGTTTGAAAGAGTATGTGAATAGTAGGGGCATTGCGCCCGGCTTCGATTGCCGTTTTCCTGATTTGCTGAATGTGCAGATTGGCAAGCTTATTAGGACAAGTGTATAGTATTGATGGAATTGGGACTTATAATAGACAATTTTGACGATTTTCTTTCACCAATTCTTTAGATCAATTTCATAGTTTGAAATGTTAAAAACAACACTCACCCTGAGAGCCCTGTAATCCAGGCGCCAGCGCTGTAGCGGGGTAGCGGCTGCCTGAAGCTCCGGTTTAACGTCGGCCAGCTCCAGATCTCGCAACCCCACCAACACATCGAGCTCAGCTCCCATCATTCATCATTCAACACAACGGCGCATTGCCGATACGACGCTGAAATCGACCGGTTGACATTTAAAGTTTCGTCTTCCATCATCTTCGACTACCTGACTTGCGGAATCGAAACCGACCGAGCGGGCCACCCAGCCCCGTGAACAAGCAACTTGACGACGGCAACCGCCGCCATGGATCACGCTCTTGCTACTGTCAACAGCCTGGCTGATACGGTAGACGGCCAGACGTCCAAGAGACGTGATGCTGTGATCCGAAGCTACATTGCCGCCCTCAACGGCCTCTCCAACTCGGCCAAGGATGCGCTCCTGGCGAACCCGAAGCGGGCATTCGAGGTAGGTGAATACGGCTGGTGGGGAAGCTACAAACAGTTAACAGTGGCCTTTGAAATAGGTCCTCGACCCTGCGCAGAACTCGATTGGATATCTGGTGCTCATTGATATGTGCATTTCCCCCGAGTCGCCCGCCAAAGATTTTGACAAGGAGTGTCTGCTCGACACCATCGTGCGCTTCTTGACCCGCTTCGACCGGTTACAGATACGCTACGTTGGTTCCCTGATGCGAAGTCTACTGGAGAAAGTAGCTTCCGGGACACTGTTTCCTGTATGTGAATAGACTTGAGATGTATCACTACAATACTGACGCTTTGACTCCAGGCCACCGTTGCCGTGGAGCTGCTGGCGACCGCGATCCTTCGCATTGATCCATCGGGGAGCATGTTGACCTCGACACATAACCTCCTTGCAAAGCTGGCACTAGAGTCCAATGTTTTGGAACCTGCACTCGCTGTTCTGGACAGGGATATCACCGTCTATCCGGCTATGTCTCCATCACGCGACACTCGGGAGCCTCGGTTTATGTGCGATGCGACTCTCAGCCCCTCCGCATATATTTCCACGTCCACTTCTCTCACCGATAGCTTCAAAAGCGCCGCTGTGCTGGAGTATAACTTTATGAGATCATTGATATACTCAAGCAAAGGTGACTGGTGCAAGGCGTTCAACGCACTGGAGCAGATCATCACGCATCCGACCAGGGATCGAGGTGTGAGCAAAGTTATGACGGACAGCCACAAAAGATGGGTGCTGATAGGGCTGCTCAAATCGGGCGATGTTCCGTCCTTACCCTCATACACATCTGCACAACCAAAAGCCACCTACGCGACTCTCAGTGCACCCTACAAAGAACTGGCGGCGCTCTTTGTCACTACTAATGCGGCGGGCCTCAAGGCGCTTGCCGAACAATATGCGGAGACGTGGCAGGAGGACAGGACGACAAGCCTTGTGGCGATAGTGCTCTCCGCCTACCAAAAATGGCAAATTATTAACTTGCGAAAAATATTCACCGAAATTTCGATCAGCCAAATCCGCGAACTGACACAAAGTGCGCAGACCGGCGAGCAGCTGAAATCCGATGCGGAAACGGCGGATCTCATCCAGAGCATGCTGGAGTCTGGTATGCTCAAGGGCACCCTGGATACTGATGGAGGGTTCTTAAAGTTTGGCGAGGCGTCGACGGTGTTGTCGGAGCAAGAGTTTGCCCGAGAGATTGCCACCAGCCACGCCCGCATCACAGCACTGAACCAGCAGTACAAAGACGCCAACGATAGACTAAGCGAAAAGAAGGAGTATGTCAGATTCATGGTCCAAGAACAAAAGAGAGCCGAAAAGGACGGGCCGGATGCCGGCATTGGATTTGACAGTCAGATAGAGGATGAGGATCTCATGACTGGCATCATGGCGCATGGTTAAGAGGGGTCTATTTTTTTCTTTACTCTTCTTCCCACGGCGCAAGCTGTAGGTTCCTAGTTTAAGTGGTACAGTTAGTACAGCTGGTGCAAAGGAGTTGTATAATGAGAAATGATAAACACGTCAGTCTGCGTGCAGGCCTTGTTCTTGGTAGATGCCTTTTCGGCTGCATCTTGCACTATCTGGTGGTTATGCTATGTGATTTGCTTATTTTTTCCCATGTCCTATGCCAACCGTACCCGAAACCCCGTTTTATTGCATTTGGCTATTTCATTTTCCTGTCGCTTCTTTATTGATTTTCTTTCAATTCGAAATATTTTTCGTCCTTGTCGTCAATTATGCAGCCAGGGCCTTAGTAGCCATGGCCTTGGCACCCTCAAAGGTGGCATTGCCGCCAATGAAGCCCGCGGCATGCACAAAGACACAGCCCTCGATGCCAGCGATGCCGTCAAGCTCGGTATCTCTGAACCCGCGCCACGCCTCGGGCAGCGGCTTGCGGCTCACAAACGAGTCCTTTGACTCGGGCACGCACTGGATGCGCCACTTGGCACCGGGCTCAGGTTTCTCCTGGTACAGCACGTAGAGCACAGAGCTCTTGCCCTCCTCCTGCTCAAGGGTGTACAGGTGATCCTTCCATGGGACGCTCTGGCCCTCGAGGACGAGGATGCGGCCCTCGGGGTCGAACTCCTTGCGCTTCCCGAAGGCGCCCTGGACGACGCCGCGGGCGGGCAGCCACGCGGTCGCGTAGTAGTCGACCTCGCGGTCAAACTCCTCGCCGATGCGCTGACTGGCGGTCAGAAAGCGCGCATCCTCTGCGCGCTGGGCCTCCACGGGGTCGGACGGCGCGTGGTCGTTCCAGTTGGCGTTGAGGCGGCCGACCATGGCACCGAGGCCCATGCCGCCGTCCGAGAAGCGCTTGGTCAGGCCCGCGGCGGCGATGCCCGCGGGGTCGTAGACGGAGATGCCGTTGTCGTGGGCGTCGAGGGCCTCGACGAAGCTCTCGTAGATCTTGCGGTGCAGCAGCGCGACCTCGGGCTTGTCCTCGGGCCCTGGCGGGTCGGGGTCGACGACGGCGGAGTGGTGGACGGCAGCGGTGTTGGCGGCGAGGCGGTTGGCGATGATGGAGCGGCCGTAGTGCAGGAAGACGAGGCCCGCGGAGGAGAGCTTGGTCGGGCGGCCGGGGAAGGTGGTGTCGAAGCCGCGCTGGTGGTGGTCGTAGCGGCGGCGGGCGTCGTCGTACTCGCCGCCGACGTCGACGACGGTGTGGCAGGTCTCGAGGACGGCCGGGTCGCGGGTGCGGACGAGCGGGGAGTCGGCGTACGCGGGGAGCGAGCGCAGCATGTGCACGGCGAGGGCCTCGTCGGCGTGGAAGTGGCCGGAGTGGGTGCCGATGAGGGGACCGTCGCCGGTCTTGAGGCGCTTGGGGGCCGACTCGGCCATTTTGCGGGCGGTGGTGGTGAGGGCGCGGCGGAGGATGGGGGGCAGGGTGAGCATGGACTGGCCTCCGTAGGTGCGGGCGCGGGAGGGATGTCGATTGAGGCGGGTGATGGGGGGTGTTTGTAATGGGAGTGAAGGGAGTGGTGGACGGGCGTTGGCGCGAAGCCCTTTTCAAGTGTGGGGAGCTTGCGATTGGCGATGGAGTGGGGTTTGGACGTGCCTTTTGGCGGCGTGGCTGACGGCGCGGCTGGCGGCTGCCATAGACGCATGTAAGTTACTTGGATGAGAGCGAATAACTAATACGCCGTTTTTTCACAAAAATTGGCCACGGAGCTGGAAATGGCCGAGCTTATACTCGGAGGCGGCAGCGCCACTGAGAGTCTAGTGTGTTTTCTCAAGCCATACTGTACATGGTACACTTTTCAGTTTGGATATAGACGCCACTTAGACGACTTCATATGCCATTCGACGCCCGCTTCATGTGCCACGTTTTTTTATCACCACAGCGAAGCTGCACACAAATTTTCACTTTTCAATTCGGTTGGAAATTCAGCCAGAGCCACAGCCGCTGGGGAGGTTTATATCGATATATGCCCTTAAACCATGCGCCACTGCCAAACCCTAAGGGAAAGCCGCAGAGTCTACATACAATTTCGAGTTCTCCCACCAGAACAGGTTTGGCTATAAATTGACGTCGTTCTCCCCCTCATCGATTTCGTTTCTTTCTTCCGTCTTCATCCGTCCGAACAGTTCACAAACAAGTACAAAGTACTTCCTTGTCCTCTTGCCTTCACCACCTCTTCCAAGTTATACTTGGCCTTTTACCAAATACAACTACACTACCCGTATCTGGTATCAACAACCATGGCCATCGATAACTTGCCTGGCCTCAAGGCCCTCACTATCGCCGCCGCCTTGATGGCCGGCGTGGGTGACTGCGCTCCCCGCACCTCGATCGGTCCCGGCACCAGAGTCCCGGGTGAGCTTGTCGCTACCCCCGTGGTCCACGACGTCCTCCACCACAGCAACACCGAGACTGCTCTTCCTACTCACTTCACCAACAAGACCGGCACCATCGCCCCCCGCAGCACCACTCACACCGGACGTTTCGATCACCCGCTCTCCCTCAGCACCACCACCTACTGGGATGGCTTCAGCAGCTACACCGTCGCTCCTACTACCTTCGAGCCCATCACCAGCTCCATTGTGGCCCCAACAATGACCCCTCTCAAGAACTACACCCACTCTTACTGGAATCCGACGCTCGGCAGCAGCGCCACGGCCACCGGCCCCTACGCCAGCTCTACTGGCTCTCACGCGCACCCTACGCTCAGCAGCAGCATCACCGGTCCTTATGCCAATCCTACCAGCAACGTGATCGCCCCCCGCAGCACCACTCACACTGGACGCTTCGATCACCCGCTTTCCACCGTCACCACCACCTACTGGGATGGCTTCAAGACCGTTACCGTCGCTCCTCCTCCCGCTGTGCCCACCAAGGACATCGCTTGGGGAGATGATATCCTGGAGGTGCTCACGGGTGACCACCTCTCTGGCGTCAACAAGTCCCAGACGGACCTCGATAACTTTGCCAACCTCATCGGCATCACCTGTAAGTGAAAGAAATAGCTGAAGCATCCTACTCACCAAGCCCGCCCAGTACTAACACCACACAGCCAAGCAGATGGCCACCTTCCAGATGGAGAGCCAGAACCCCGAACTGGCCGAGGCCGTCGAGGGTGCCGCCCCCAACGCCACCGAGATTGCCATTGTCGGCGACATGATGCACAACGCCACGGACAGCGCCCTCGAGCGCGCTGGCAGCAACCTCACCCGCCGCGACGAGGCCGAGGACCTCCAGCCCCGCGAGGGCTTCTGGGTGTCGCTCATCAACGCCACCCCCTACCGCTGGATGCTCGAGCAAAACTACCAGCACAAGATGGCGTTCCGCTACACCGAGATCTTCAACCGCTACGTCGGGCCCGGCCAGACGCTCAACCTGTGGGCGCAGCCCGACGACGCCACCGGCTGGAGCAGGGTCATGTACAGCCTCGTCGGCACCAAGGAGCGCTCCAACTTCACCATCGAGATCACCGGCGGCTGGCCCCACGAGATCAAGGTCCACTACGGCGGCGCCCTCGAGAGCGTCGGCGCGGCCCGCAACTCGACCTTTGACCTCGGCGTCCAGCGTGGCGTCCCCATGGCGACCTTCCAGCTCTCCGGCAACGAGGAGCGCTTCTACGCGGGCAACGCCCCCTACAACTGGATGGACTCCATGTACAAGGACATCAAGGACTACACCCTCCGCGACATCTGCCTGCCCCGCTCCCACCACGCCGGCATGTACACCGAGCACTGGCGCTACGGCTTCGGCGGCAAGTCCAACACCCTCACCCAGAGCGTCGACGTCTTCACGCAGCTCACCGAGGGTGGCGTTCGCGTCATCGACTTCCGCCCCATGCTCGCCAACGACGGCAACATCTACGAGCAGCACGGCACCAAGGTCGCCGGCATCTGGCACGGCCTGGCCGGCGCCTCGCTCGAGACCATCATCGACGACATCAACCGCTTCAACAAGCTGTACCCCGGCGAGCTCATCATCATCGACGTCGACGGCGGCGCCATGATCGAGGAGAAGGGCTGGAAGTCGATGGGCCCCGAGGCCGTCCAGCGCACCATGGACCAGCTGATGGGCCTCAAGCACCGCATCAGGCTCCCCTTTGACAAGGATGTCACCAAGATGAAGATCGGCGAGCTCATCTACGGCCAGAACCCCGGCGTCATGATCCGCGTCGACCCCAACCGCGTGCGCGATCTCGACAGGTACCCCGGCGTCGAGGAGGGCTTCGTCACCACCGACCACTTCCCCATGCGCAAGCGCTGGTCCAACAAGAACCTGGGCAACGAGATGTCGCGCGACCAGATCATTGAGATGCAAAAGGCCCGCGCCCACGGCCACGACGAGCCCCTCTTCGCCTCCGACTTCCTCCTCACCCAGGACGGCTGGGACCTCGTGTACAACTTCCCCATCAAGAAGCTCAACGGCGCCGCCTGGGTGCTCCTCGCCACCGCCATGTGGCCCAGCCTCAAGGGCGAGATCTACCCCAACTGGATCGCCATGGACGACATCAAGGGCCCCGAGCTCAAGTCCTTCGCCATGGCCGTGAACCAGTGCTTCGTCGCCAAGCGCTGCGGCACGCTCGCCGGCAGGGTCCCCGAGGCCAAGCCCTACCCGCTGTCCATCACGACCGTGCCCCCCACCATCAGCAGGGAGGAGCACAACGAGAGGCTCAGAGAGTTCCTCGACGCCGCCAAGAAGAAGAGCGACCTCGTCATCGAGTACTAGGCGATGAGCACTATGTGCCGCTGAAAACTATACTATCCCGGTCTTAAAAACGGGTAGCAGTTTGCGCAGTTTGATATTTGTTTTTGGAATTATTTTCTACGGATGTATCGCGTTGATTTTGCAGCGAGGGTTGCGAGTCTCGTCAAGGTGCGGTGAAAAGTTTACCAGTTCAAATATCATTGTCCAAGAGGACAGTTAATAGCAAAAGCCACAACAAGACACACATACAAAAAAAAAGAAAAGAAAAAAAAAGAGATAAAATTACAAAGCCAACAAAAACAATAGATATCGAAGTAGTTCTTCTTGAATAAATTCAGTTAAAAAAATCCTCTCGCAGTGTCCATGATTGTTCATTGTGACTATAATTCAAAGCTCTCTTCCTCCACGCGAAATAGGCAGGACGTCGAGCTCTCCGCGACACTCGCCCCCCGTACGTCGCGGACGAGACCAGCAGGTCCGCAGACATTAACAGCGGCGTCCAGATCTGGCACATCGGCTTTGACGCTGGAAAATAGCGCGGTGATGTCGGGGCGGCCGTGCTCCTCCGTCCAGGGCTCCGTAACCGGAGGTGTTGTCTGCTTCATCTCAACGGAGCCGCCGCTTTCTTCTGATGCGTTGGCGCTCTTGGTGACATGTATCGTGATTTTGAATGTCGTGTTGGAGCCTTCTTGTTGCGAGAGCGCATGTAGAGTGCGCAGCTCAGAGGCGAACCAGGAGATGTGGCTGGCGTCCTTGACGACCCAGACGAGAAAGACGTGCGTGGGCGCAGACCTGGAGGTATCTCGGATCATGACAGAGGCAATACTCAGGCCAGGCGTGATTCCCACGCCACCAGCGACGAGGACGATGAGCCGCTCGTCGCTCCAGTTGAATCTGCCAACACCGTACGGACCATCTACACGCACCTTCACCCCGCCACCGCTCGCCTCCTCCTTATCCCCCAATCTCTGCACGGCGGCTGTATACCCCCCCAGCCCGCGAACGGCAATCGTCGACACAGGTCCCGTGGCCTCTTCCTCCGCCGGGGCGACGCTCGCGACGGTAAACGGGTGCCAGTTGAGGAACGACACGCCCGGGATCTGCACCCAGACCACCTGCCCTGCCTTGGCCGCCCGCACCCCCGTGAGCCGCAACTTGGTCAGCCCGCCCTCGTAGTACCCGACGTTTAGCACGCCAATCTTCCTGAAGTTGTACGCGAGCCGCACGCCGCGATCGACCACCCACAGCGCGAAGCCGGGGAGCAGAAACTCGGGGCCCTTGGTGGTGTGGTACAGCGCGCCGACCATGAACACGAAGAAGAGGAAGTGGGCGTAGTAGAACACCTCGAAGCTCCTCCTCCGCACGACGGGCAGCGCCGTGAGGAACATGACGGCCAGGCACGCCCACGCCGTCAGCCCCAGGCGGATGCGCGGGCTGGTCAGGTTGCTCGCGACCTGGTCCGTGCCGACGAAATGCATCACGTTGAACCCAATGTGCACCGTGGCGTGCGCGACCGTCGCCAGCCCGACCCAGCGGTGGTACCGGAGCAGCACCGGGCTCGGCACGCGGAGCAGGACGGCGAAGAGGTTGCCGCGCGCGGCGAGGAGCAGCGCGAGGCCCGCGTTGGCGATCGCCAGCCAGCCGTAGAGCTTGTAGTCGGTCGTGTAGCGGTTGTCGTTGAGCGCGAAGGCGACGTTGAGGGCGGCGAAGACGGCGAAGCGCAGGATGTCCGGGGCGTGGTAGGAGGGGAGGAACGGGATGGGGACGGTGAGGGCTGCGTGGGCGTGGACGGTGACGGGCCAGTGCGAGGCGGGTTTCTGTCTGCGTGCTGTTTTTTTTTTTTTTTGTTAGAAGAGGTAGTTTGGGGATAACTGGTTGTCAGGATAGATGGATTTACTTTGGAGGCGGGCGTGGAGGAGGAGGATGTTGCGGATGGCGCCTTCGAGGAAGAAGAGGCCGACGATGGCGCCAAAGTAGGCGCGGGCAGCGACGTATTGGTCCTGCACGATGGGCTGCACCATTTTGGATATGAATTGGACTGCTTTTTCTGGTACTCTTGTTCAAAAATATCGAATCACAGGCAGAGAGTTGCGAATATCTTATACCAGACACGCCGTGTCGCTCAAGCCCTCCGCTGTTGGAATCAATCAACAAGCCCTGAAACTATCGCCAGCCAGCCGCAACACCCATCACGCACAAAATCACACGATAGCTCGCTCCTCATCGTTCCACTCCAAATCAGCTAATTCAAACATCCCCTCATCTCCCACAGCCTACCTCCCTCGCCATCTCTGCGCGAAGGATTCCAAACCGCATTTTTTCCCCCCTCAGGAGCAGATCATCCCCGGTCCAACAAACACATATCCACCGCCAACTCGCTTGCGGCAGCAAATGATTCCAACCCCCTCCTTTTCAATCTCTGATTCCATATCACCCCCAACCGCTATGCGCTGTCGGTACGTGCGAGCTCGTTAGTTCGTTCGTGAGACGCTGAGACCTCTGCGCTGGTGGAGTTGCCCGATTGAGTAAACACTGTGCGCGGTCCGCCAATCAGATCGCGGGGAGCGAATGATTCCAAATCACCCCCGAACCGGTTGCACCACCGCACGTCAAGGTCCAGCCGCTCGGCAGATCTGGGGCTGATGCACTCTTTTTCTGCCCGTTTTGATTTATTCCATCTGGGGTAGTAGCATGGCATTCTCCTGTTACGGATGATGCTCTTCTAGTTTAGGCCATAGCGTGGTTTGGATTTGATTCCCAATGGTGGATTCGCAAGGCTGGGGATAGCGTGGGTTGGAGATTGCTTTGGAGAGGGAGAGCATGTTTGAGTACACCGCTTTGGAATCATGTATAAACGCCATCTTGAGTCGAGGTAGTGTTGAGGGATCGAAGCCAAATGATCATGGAAATGTCATCTATAAAAGCCCACCTTGACAGAGCCATTACCATCCGTCCTCCGCATCTCTCACACCCATCCCATTCGCACCAATCAAGTACACAAAACCACACACATCTCCCACTTCTCCATCTTCCTCCTCCAAACTCACAATGCTCCCCGCCCTCGCCCTCCTCCCCCTCGCGGGCCTCGCCTCCGCCGCCGCCAGCGGCGCCTCCGGCACCATCGCCACCAAGGACGGCGGCCTCGGCGGCACAATCACCGTCACCAACGCCACCTCCCTCCGCATCACCCAGTACAGGCTCGAGGACGCGTCCGCCCCCGCGCTGTACTGGTGGGGCGCCAAGACGAGCGACCTCCCCAAGGGCTTCCGCATCAACAACGAGCGCGTGAGCATGCCGGCCTCGACGGACACCATTGACATTGCGCTGGACGCCGGGCACGAGGCGGGCGATTTCGAGTACGTCGGCTTGTGGTGCGAGAAGCTGAACGCGAACTTTGGGCAGGCGATGCTGAGCAGGGACGGCGGTGCGGGAAACAGCAGCAGCAGCGATGCGAGCGGTGGTGATAAGAAGGGCGACAAGATGGGCGCCGCTGCGGGCCTGGATGCTGGAAAGATGGCGGTCGTCGCGGTGGCTAATGCGCTGGCCTTTGCTGCGTTTCTCTCATAGATGCCTTTGGAGCTGATTAGTGGAATACATTGACTGATCTTTCTCGTTTATGAGCTACATACCGAGACGTGCACATGCTGTCCTTTGTTTGATGCCAGCAAATGAAGATTTGGTCATGAGCTACATACCGAGACGAGCACATGCTGTCGTTCGTTTGATGCCAGCAAGCGAAGATTTGGTCACGCATGCTAGCAGTTTAAACCGTTTAATAATCATTTACAAGTATGATTGTATGCTATAAATCCAGATAAATGTATCCGCTGTACCCAAAAGTAAAGAACCGTCTATCAAACCCAAACAAACGCCAGACGATGAATGCTAAGCCGAAAGGCTCCCTATATATCAGATTTTCTGCTTTCAATTTTTTTTATTAAACCGACGAATCGTTTCCCCTTGATCGCTTGAAGAAGCCAGGCAGCGACCCCCGCGTATGGGCCACGCTGCTCGTCTCGGCCATGCTCGCATTCGACTGCTTGGGCGAGGGGTTGCGACTCGAGCGCACAGGACGGCAACAGCAGCCCATGGCAGAATGCAAGATAAACGCAAGCACGGTTAGCAGGGCGCCGATCCACATGAATGCAAACATCTTGACGCCAATTTCGGCGACAATGTTGAGCTGGTCCTGCGCGGTGAGGGCGACCTTGGCGGCGACGCTGATGACGGTGGCGATGACGGCGGCGATGACGAGGACGACGAGGGAGAGGAAGCCGATGATGGAGATGAAGAGCGAGGCGATGCGGCGGCGGACGACGAACGGGGTGAGAAAGAGGAGGACGAAGTTGATGACGGTGCCGGCCATGAAGCAGCCGTACATGACCTGGGAGCCGATGCGGAGGAGCTTGAGGATGGTGACGACTTGGGCGGGGAGGGCGATTTGCGCACCGGCGAGGAGCTCGCTGACGAGGACCTCGACGGGGTTGAACCAGTAAAACTGTTTAGGGGTCGAGCAGTAGGTGACGCCCCTGGGAAGAGGTTAGCGACTGTCGCGCGTCCACATTGGGGGTTAGAAAGGGCCTAGGAAAAACGTACTCGTCAAGGTATCCCTCGCAAAAGTTCCAAAGCCCGACAGAGTAAAAGTCGTGCAGGCCCAGGCTACGCGCCACCGAGTTCAGCAGCTCCGAGTTTTCGACGGAAATGGGGATGATGTGGGAGACGTCGAGCTTGAAAAAGTAAATGTCGTTGAGGGCCGAGTTGATGTGCGTGTTGCCGATGAGGACGAGGACGAGGAAGGGGATGGTGATGAAGTAGCACAGCCATGCCGCGATTGTGGTGTTGCGGCGGGCTCTGGGGCCAGCCATTGTTTAGTGCGAGAGGGCGTGTGCGAGGGGGGCGTATGCCGCGTGCGTGTGAAAAGAGCTATATCTGTTGGTTCGTGTTTGTGTATTTTGGTGATGATTTGGTATGTTGGAGTCGTCGCGGCCTGTCCGGGTCGGGGATTCGCGGGTCGATCAGCTTCGATGCATGTCGTCGGTCGGAACGGGCGTCTTAGTTGAAGGCCATGGCGGTGTCTACAAAAGAGAATTGGGAATGAATGCAGCGCTTGACGGGATTTGACGAGAAAGGGAAGAGAAAAAGCGAAGGGGAAGAGGTAAAAAGAGAGAGGGAAAAAAGAAAGTGGTGTGGTAGTTCCGTCATCGTCTGGCGCAGCAGCGCGCAGCCGAGCAGAAGACCAAAGGCGGAAAGCAAGCTCTGGTTGGGTGTTGTTTTGGGCTTTGGGGCCGCTGAAGTTGGGGTGGTGGAGCTGGCCGCTGTGGCTGAGGAAGAAAGCTTTTAGCGCCGAGAAGCCTTGAGGCTTGTAGGCTTGTGAGGGACGGCCTGGGTGAGGACTGGGGAGCGGAGCCACAGGGGGACTGGAGGCGAGCCCAGCGCGTCGACCACTTGATGAGACATTGGCCCGCCGAGGATTCCCAGCAGCGATGGATACCGGACAGTGAAAAACAAGGAAATCGCAATAACACAGAGTCGAGAATAAGACTTTTGCATAAAAGGTCAATGAAAAAGGGGGGCTGATAATTCGAATATGAGGAAGCGGGAACAAGCAGGCTTCCAAGGCATTGCACTATATCACAGCGTTATATACGGGAATAATCAAGATTTCGGGTACATTCTCTAACTAACTAGTTTAAACAGCTTGCACTCCTCCTGTATGAAGAGGAAAAAAAAAGTCAATCGCTGCACATTTCCTCTCCCACATGTCAACGGGCCATGGGGATTTTAACGCTTACGCGTCGTCCCCCCTCGTATCGCGATCGGGGCTGCGGCGGTCATGGATATCCCGGGGGAGTCGAGTCGGGCTAGCTAGGGTCAATCAGGCGCAAATTGCGCAGATCCTGGGCAAAAAAGGTATCCATTGATGTGCGCGAAAAAAGGACAAAAGCAGACTCGCTTTGAGCAAGAGGGAAAACAAAAGTCGTGATATCATAAAACACAGAAACAGCTTAGCGACAAAGAAACTACTGGTGATAAAAAAAGGTCTCCGCCACAGACCTCAGCCACAGATAAACTGACAAAGCTGGCTGGAGTGCAAGCTTGGTGCATTGTGCATTGTCGAGACCCTGCATCAGCTAATCTTTCGACCTAGACAAAACTTGGCAGTATGTAGCTGCCTCATTATCAGCTCGGAAAAAGATGGACCTTGTCTCACCACTCACCATTTTTCAAAATTTGAAATTGATTCACATCTTCATACTCCGTAGTTTTCTGCCAATGTATTGCCCACTCAGACATCTAGAACAGCCCCGACGCCACAGTTACCCGTTCACCACTTGTCACTCACACGCTTCAACACACACCACCAACCCGCCGCCGCTTCCGGCTTCGCTAACGGCACATTTTGCATTATGCCCAGAAAAGGGCTGAGAAGCCAGACAGCTTTCTCCTCTGCTTCCCCTCCCGCCCAATCATCCATCAAGCTCCTGCGACGCCCAAAACACTCCTCCGACTTTGTCCAGCGCCTCCCCTAGCAAGTCTCGCCCAGCTCCACCGCAGCCAATGCGCAGCGGTTAGTCGAAGCGTACGATGCTGGGCAAATAAACATAGCAATAACATAATTCTCGTCATTGGTTAACAAATCCATGACTTGGCTTCCGTCATTCCATACAACGGCCAACAGCCACAGCGTAATCGAACCTTTTTGCGTCCTGCAGTATCCCCGTACCTTCTTACCTATTTTACCCCCTCTGCTACCTGTCTGCTCAGCCACAGTACCTCGCCCACCACCAAAACGCACTACCCACGGCAAGTACCTTGTCGACGTCACTCGCCAAAGCCCCCAGCCAGCCAGCCAGCCAGCCAGCCAGAGTCCACCTGCGCGTCTCGCCGGGTCTGCTGCCAATATTTCCGCCGCACCTCACTTCATCCATCCCGTTTACCCTCACTCTTCATCCACGCCACGCCAGCCCATTGGCTTCTTCAATCCACGTAGCTTTATTCCTTTCTGTCCTCACACTCTCTCGTCTCATTTCATTCTCCCATCGTCAAATACCTTCTCATTGCGCAGTTTGCGCCCACGCTTCGCAAAGCTGCCCATCATCTCCCTTGCTTCCTCCTCATCGCTTGTCCTCCTCGCATCATGAGGATATCGCTCGCCGCCGCCGCCGCCGCCGCCGTCGGCCTCGTTCCGGCCCTCGCCCAGGTCGTCACATACACCGAGACGTCCGGCCTCAGCTTCTATTCCGGCACCCGCACCGAGCGACCGTCCACCTCCACGGGCCCGCCCACCGACGCCTACACGACGTACACGACCCAAATCACCCTCACCGGCTCCAACGACACCACGACGAGCAGCACGCCCACCACCACCGTCACCACGCCGACGTCCTCGACCAATGGCACCGCCTCGACCCCGACCAACACCCAGCCCTGCAACAACTACGTCGAGTTCTGCAAGCGCAAGTACAGCAACATCAGCTTCGTCGCCGCCCACAACTCGCCCTTTGTCCGCCCGGGCAACTCGGCCTCCAACCAGGCCCTCCCCGTCAAGATCCAGCTCAACGACGGCATCCGCCTCGTCCAGGGCCAGATGCAGTGGCCCACCAACGGCACCGAGCCGCACTTTTGCCACACCTCGTGCGACATTCTCGACGCCGGCCCCATCTACGACTGGCTGACCGACGTCCGCGAATGGGTCGACGAGCACCCCTACGACGTCGTCACCGTCCTCCTTGGAAACGGCAACTACACCGACGCTTCAGTCTACAAGCCGTTCATCGAGCGTTCCGGCATCCAAAAATATGCCTACACGCCGCCCCTGCTGCCCATGCGCCTCAACGACTGGCCCACCCTCGAGGACCTCATCCTCCGCGGCAAGCGCGTCATCATGTTCCTCGACTACAACGCCAACTCGACCGCCGCGCCCTGGCTGCTTGACGAGTTCTCCCAGATGTGGGAGACGCCCTTCGACCCCACGGACCGCTCGTTCCCCTGCACCATCGACCGCCCACCCAACCTGAGCGACGCCGACGCGAGGGACCGGCTGTACCTCATGAACCACAACCTCAACGTCGAGTTCAACGTCTTCGACGTGCAGCTGCTCGTCCCCGCCGTATCCGCCCTCAACGAGACCAACGCCGCCACGGGCTATGGCAGCCTGGGCAAGGCCGCCAACGACTGCCGCTCCGACTGGGGCCGCGCCCCCAACTTTCTCAATGTCGACTACTACAACTACGGCTCCAGTCACGGCTCCGTGTTCAAGGCGGCGGCGGCGCTCAACAATGTCACGTACAACAGGACCTGCTGCGGCACGGTGTCGGGGGCGAGGGAGAACTCGTTTATGCCGCACTTGGTCGGTGCGGCCATGCTGTTGATGTGCATCTTGTTCAACTCGTAGCCTTGGGATTCATACCAGGTTTTTGTTCTTTCACGGGTGTACGGCACATGGCCCGTTGCTTTTCTGCAGCTCGACATTTCCATTTTAGCATGGCGTTTTTTTGCATGGGGTTTATTCTGGTTTCTGGGTACATTGTTATGAGAGCTTCTCTCGCATATAGAACAAACAGCATTTTATTCATTCGGATTCCTCTTGCATAACTAACGTGTCAGTTCAGAAAGCGTGACGGCAGTCTTCCACATCAGCACAGGACACGCCACAGCGTTTACATTGGCGGCGCGTAACTCCTACCCGACTATTTATAACTATTTCATAACGCCGTCGTCGGGCCCAATCGGTCACTACTAGCAGCCAAACTAGCACATGCAGGAAGGACGGCGGTGGGTGTGATACGAGGACGCCAGGGCTTCAGCCTCGCTGCGGGAGGCCGCTGGCCATGCTGACAGCCCCAGCGGAACAAAGACGCAGGGGAGGGGGTTAATCGATTCGACGATGTGATTCCAATCCCAATTCCGCTGCTATTCTTGATGACAGCCCATCTCTCCTTCTTCTGCAGACCGTATAGTTTGTTTACTTGTCAAAACATGCAAGGTCAACAACCCACCCCCGGCCCCAGCCGCATCTTGTTACCCCGTTTGGCATCACATCCCCGTCGCTATTTCAGCCCCAACCCCTCCCCCCAGCTGCTCACCCTCACTCTCATCCTCTCCTGAAGGCCACTAGACAGCCCTACTAAAAAGTGGAATTAATTCCCATGAAGTCCGTTGCATTCCGCTGCTTGCTAATTTGCCTTAATTAAGCAAGTGCGAGCCGCACGCCACGCCGCCTTTTTTCCTCCTTTCGCACTACGCTCCCACAAAAGCAAAAGAACGGTGGCGCAAACTACTAAGTAACTGACCTCTAACCGCCTGTCCACCTTTCTTCTTTGCTCGAACTTCAGCTCCAGGCAGCTGAGCTCTCAATTCCAACCTCTCTGCTGCGCGGTTCCTCATCTTTTTCACCTTATCTCGAGACTCACCTCTTCTACATTTCGCTGCAGTAACGAATCGTTTTGTTGCTCTTTTTCTGCGCTTTCAGTACGGATATATATATAGGTAGTGCAGCTTGCGCTACACAGATCAACGTCCGAACGCCACCGTTGCGAGTCCCCCCAGTTCTTCCCCCCCCCTTCCCGCCTCGCCATGTTTTGCGTCCCAGAGCATGGACACTCATAGCGAGCGAGGCACGGAGCCTCTGCGGGACCCTCCGCAGCAACAGCAATCACCTGCTCCCGCTCCCGCTCCGGCACCTCCTCCACCGCGGCCGGAGCACGGCCTCGCCCACCGCGCCTCCAGCATCTCCGACGTCACGGACATCGGCATCAGCCCCTACGAGGCCTCGGCCGTGAGCGAGTCCATCCTCACGAGCCCGGTCCGCGCCGTCGCGTCGCCTACCTCGCTGTACAGCGCCGGCGGCAGCGTGAGCAGCTTCGCCGCGTCGCCGTACGGTGAGGGCGAGGAGGACGACACGCCGCCCGCTGCGCCGACGACGGCGCGCAGGCCCTCGTGGCGCGGGGCGCTTTCATATGCCGGCTCGAAACGGTATGCGCCGCTGTCCGGCGGCGGCGGCGGCGGCGGCGGCGGCGGCGGCGACGGGAGTGAATCCCCCCACTCCTCGCCGTTTGGACTTTCGATGGCGCGACGGTCGTCGGTGACGAGCTTCCGGTCGCGGAGCAGCTACGCGCCGACGCTCACGTCCGCGATCCCCGAGAACGCAGAGGACGAGTCTTACGCCATGACGCTCCTCGGCAACCCCGCGCCGATGGGCACGGCCCCGACGGCCGCCACCACTGGCAATCACCACCGCCACCACCCGTCGTCCGACGAGGTGCCCATGTCCCCCATCGTCGACTTTGACCTGGGCTCCGCGCTGGGGCCCGCCGCGTACACGGCCCAGTGGCAGCGGCAGGAGGCGCAGGGCGTGCTGTCTGGCGGCCTGGGCAGCGGCTTCCACGCCGAGTCGACGGTGCGCGACGCGGAGCTCCTGGCCGCCGCGCCGGCGGCGAGCCGGCCGAGCCGCGGGCTCTCGCGGTCGTTTACGTTTCGGCGGAGCGGGACGGCGGCGGCGGCGGCGGGGGGGATGACGCGCGCGGAGACGATCAAGATGCGCGGGCAGGACGAGGCGAACCGCTCCGGGCGCGTGGTCGAGGTCATCATCATGGAGGACGAAGAGCCGGGCGCGGACCTGAGCAGCATCGAGGGCAGCAACGTGTCTGTGCACCACGAGGGGGCGGGCGACGGCCTGCGGCGGTCGACGTTTCCCACGACGGCGACGACGGCGACGGCGCCGACGTCAAAGAGGCAGATGTTCTTCCCGCGGCCCAACTGGAAGCCCTGGCCCATGCGCTGGCCGCACCTCACCCTCCTCGTGCTCCTCTCCGCCGGCCTCGCCGTCATGCAGGAGGTCCTGTTCCGCGAGTTCCGCGACACGGCCATCATCAAGTTCTCGTCCCCCAAGGAGGTCAAGCCCCTCGTCTACTTTGCCGTGAAATTCCTCCCCACGCTCGCGGCCGTCGTGTACGGCGTGCTCTGGCAGTTCACCGACTTCGAGGTCCGCCGCCTCGAGGCCTTCTACCAGCTCTCCAGGGAGGGGGGCGCGCGCGCCGCCGCGAGCATCAACGTCGACTACGTCACGGGCTTCAGCTTCCTGCGGCCGTTCCGCGCCCTCCGCGTCGGGCACTACACCGTCGCCGTCTCCTCGGCGGGCTCGCTCCTCGCGGGCTCCCTGGCGCCGACGTTTGCGGCCGCGTCGGTGATCCTCACGCCCAGCCTGCACGAGCGGAAAGCGCACCCGGACGCGGAAAAGGCGCTGACCTTCTCGCCGACGTGGTCGCGGCTGCTGACGAGCACGCTGGCCGTGTGCGCGGCGCTCGCGTGCGCGCTGTTCCTCGTGCTGCAGCGGCGGCGGTCGGGCCTCGTCTCGGACGTGCGCGGCATCGCGGGGCTCGCGTCCATGGCGGTCGTCAGCCACATCCTGACCGACTTTGCCGACATGGACACGGCGACGCACCACGACATCCACCACCGGCTGAAGCACCACCGGTACATGCTCAAGAACTCGTCGCTGGCGCCGGCCGACGACGACGACGACGAGAACCCGCGGGCGTCGGCGCGCGACCGGGAAAAGTACGACGACGAGGCGCCGCGCATGTCGGACAACCCGCACCCGCTGATGCTGCGGCCCGAGGGCTGCGTGACGTTTGTGGTCGCGCTGGTGGCGTTCCTCGGGTTCGTGCCCGCGTTCGTCTTCACCGACGCCGGGGTGGTGACGGACAAGGCGCCGTGGTTCGCGACGGCGTGGGCCGTGTGCCTGAAGCTGTCGTGGCACGGGATGGAGACGGCGGTGCGCATGATGGAGCCGTACTACATCCTCTCCAAGAGGCACGCGCCGGCCAAGACGCTGACGCTCGACTACACGGCGCTGCCGTTCGGGTACCTCCCGCTGCGGGCGCTGGCCAACGGGCACCTGGTCATGTTCTTTGTCGGGTTCGGCACCGTGCTGGCCGAGTTCCTCACCGTGCTGGTGACGGGGCTGACGACGTCTGACGGGCAGGGCTTCGTCAAGGCGTACGGCGGGGACGGCGGACCCGGACCGCCGGACATCCACGGCAACGCGGGGCGCCGGGACGGGGGCGGGAACAACAACAGCAGCAGCAGCACCAGCAGTAGTACCACCACGACGCTGCTGCCGTGGGAGGTCAAGGGGATCAACGCGGGGCAGGACACGCTGGTGTCGTTTTCCGTGAGCTTCGGCTTCGCCATGTTTGTGCTGCTGTACATGACGGTCGTGGCGTCGGTGGTCTTTGCGCGGCGCCGGCACCCGTTCCTCCCGCGGCAGCCCAACACCATCGCGTCGGTGCTGGCGTTTATCCACCAGAGCAGGATGCTGTACAGCTTTGTGGGGACGGCGAAGCTGGGGACCGCGGAGATGGCGAGGCGGTTGGCCGGAAGCGGCGGCAGCGGCGGCGGCGGGCCCGGCGGCGAAGCGAGCGCAGGCCAGACGTACGGGCTGGGGTGGTTTGAGGGGCGGGACGGGCAGACGCACTGCGGCGTGGACCAGGAGGAGCTGATGAGCTTTTACAAGCACGGCGTCGATTACTCGATGGGGAACAAGCCGTGGCTGACGCGGTGGGATGAGTTTTGATATAGATGGATGCGGTCGATGTATAGATGCAATGTCGAATGTATATATTTAATATGTAATGATGGCTACTGCACTGATGTGTACCAAGCGTGCTGTGTCTTGATTTGGTTTGCTTAAAATGAAGGGTTCCGTATGTTTGGTTAGTGTTGTAGACTGAAATATAGATGTTTGTAGGTGCCTGATACATGTACGTATATATTCATACATAGCTTGAACGGGTGATGTTGTTGTTGGTGCTCTGGTGTAGCGGCAAGATGTCTGCACTGCACTGCGAACAATCTACAGGGTGTTGGTGTATTGTATGTATGCATTGGAACATTTGAGTTGCTTTTCGCGCATAAGGCGTTCAAAGCCAAGAGATTCGCCGACGCAAGGGAACCTGAAGCTGGGATGAAACCGGGCAAAGTGCGAGAGCGTGACACTGCGGTGGGTTTTTTTTATGGTTACTTTGCAGCTAGTTTTAATGAGCTGCTGGATATGGGGGGAACGTGCGTTTCAGTATGCAAGAGGATGAGATGAGTTTCGGGTAGGAGTAAGCATGTATGTAAACCATTTTCGGGTTTGGCTTTTTTCAATCATTTTTTGCTTTTCTTCTTTTTTTTTCTTTCTCTTTTCTCTTTTTTCTTCAAAAGCTTGATTTGTTTGTTTGGCCAACGACCAAGAACAAAAGTCGGGCGTTACCCTATAGCGCGCATGACAGATTACAGGGTAGAGAGAGAAGAGGGGAGAGAGAGACTGGGGCGGATGGGTCGTGATGCGGACGGCATGACAAAGGAAGGGGAAGAAGCATGAGATTGCTGCCGCGGGATTAGTTGGTTTTTTTTATGCGAGGGAGCGAGAGAGATTTTCTTTGCAGTGTTTTCTTTTTTGGCTACTCTTTGAAGAGATTACAAAGGTGTAGGGGTAGGTAGTTGTTACGAATCCCGTTTGCGTGGCTGTACAGCGAAAAAGAGCAGATTCTGCGACTTTTTTTTTTTTTTTTTTTTTGTTACAGAAACGCTGTCCAAATCAGGTAAAGCCGCTGGAAACAGGCCTGTCTGCTGTCAGTAGTTTTAACCATGTAGAAGAAAACACCAGGTGCAGGGCAGGTAGGTAGTAGCCGTCCGCCGAGAACGAGGCTGGCATCACGAGTCGGGTTCGCGTCTGGGCAGCTGACAACGGGCAGGGTTCGTGATTGCGGAGTGCGTGTGCGTGTGTGTGTGTGAAAATCAAAAAACGAGTCGGGGCTGTTGTGTCTTCTGCTTTCCCCAGCGAACCGACCGGGCAGGGTTTAAGTAAAAGTGAACATGCCAAGGCCCAAGGCGCGCTTTTGTTGTGATGTTATTACACAAAAGCGGAAGAAAGATGTTGCAGAAAATAGAATCATGGGCGAGTTGGAGCAAAGTGCCAAGAAAGAAAATGGACAGGATTTGCTGCAAGGTGCTGGGGGGGGGGGGAACTAGCCAGCTAGTTAACGAGTGAACGAGGTTCGCTAGTTGGCTTACATAAGGTAGTAAAACGAGGTTAAATAAGGCTTGCGCGTACAAGAAAACAAAAAGCTTGGAAAAAGGCATTTGGGTTGTTAGGGTTTTTTTCGCTTGGCAGAGAGGCTGTGCAATGGTGAGAGAAATGAGGGGTGAATTAAAGGAAATTAAGGCTGAAAAAAATAAAAAGACGTGAGGAGGTAGAGAATGGGCATCCGAACGTGAGAATGGAATTGTCGATTTCTTTTGTTGTGGAATTCTTGTAGTAAGGCATTGGACTCGTTTGGATTTATTGCCTGGCATTGCTGAGGTGCGGCCTTGTTCCCAGTTTCCAGTTGCCATTTTGCGCGGCGTACGGAGTAGAGCGTACAATGTGCAGTGCGCCTGGTACCCAGTACCCAGTATATTCAGCCAGTACCCAGTTTACCCCTGGCAGTAGCGCCGGTCAGGGGGTTACGTTAAACAGTGGGCTGCTGCTGCTGCTGGTTTGCGGCGGTACCCGTAGATTGACTGGTTTAGTGAAATGGTGGGCTGGCGAGACAGACGGCACTTTGTATACTGAGTATTGAGGCTGCACGACAAAGACGTATGAGGGCTCTATTCTCGTCCGTGTGTCGGTCCAGGCAATACGGAGTACGGTGTGCGGGGTTGGCGTACTGTGCCAATTACCAGTTCTTACTGTGCAGAGACCTCATCCCTCACCGCGTAGTTGAATCAACGCGTACAGGAGTATAGGAGAACATCAAGACGTTGCTTTTGAACAAGCACAAAAGAATACGGTTGGGCAACGACTACGAGAGTTGCAAGCACATCATCTCGAAGCCGCAAGCCTCCAGTTTTTAGCCCAGCGATTTGCGGGGAGCTGTGGTATCGGTGCACCGGTACAGCAGTACAGCAGCGGGGAAAGACGCTGTGCTGGATATTTTTAGTGAGAAAGAGGGGGAAGAGCTGGCATGCAGAGCGCTGCTGGGTGAACATTGTACATGAGCCGAGTTTATAAATACCAGCTGGCTATTGTTATCTTCTTACTGTTGCAGCTCGGGGGAACGCGGGGTTTGAAGATTCGACCGAGCAAAGTTGGAGCAAGAGGTTACCGAGTAACTACATTGGCACACTGTACGGATTAGTGACTTGTCGTGACTGGTGTGTGCACTTGCAGATAGAGAGTGGTACTCGGTATACAGTGTGTGGTGAAGATAAAGCTACAATGTTCATTACTGCGTACACCACGCCTATTTTCTGCACTTTTGCATCATCTGCTGCTTCATTCCCAGCCAAATCCCTCCCTCAGCTGCACAGTACAGTACAGTACAGTGTGGTACACAGTACAAGTCCCCAAGTACGGACCGGACGTGCACGACTTGCTGTTGGTGCTGCTCGTTCCAAGGAGGATAACAGGATAACCCCGCTGCTGCCCTTGTCGCAGGTACCTGCGCGCCCGCCCGCGTCGCCATACTGAACTAGAGTCTCTTGCACATTTGCATAGCCTCGCCGGTCCCACACTTCTGGCACGCACCGGGTCGATGCGCCATCGGGTCCAGATTCTGGTCTCGCCCACTGTAAATCGACCGTCGCGCATGTGATTTGCTGGCTTGGCCAAGGGCGCTCCGTCTTGCCGCGTCCAATCAAGGCAGTCCTCGTCTCCGCCTGGCCCCCTGAGCACTGCACGCTAGCCAGCAGGTACGAGGTGTGGTGCGGCGGTAATCCGTGCATGGCTGCGGGCTAGCAATGCTTGGGTACTGACCAGAACAAGGTAACAACAAGGTTCTCGGTGGAGTGGCCGCGTCGTCGTCGTTCCTCTGGCTGGCTGGCTGGTCCTCACTCAGCTCACTCACTCACTCACTCACTCACTCAGTACAGGTACAGCTGGCGCCGCCCACTCACTGCCGCTGGGCTGCCACACCTCCACCACAGTCTGCCCACCGTCTGCCACAACTGCACACGCACACTGCACCACACGCCACAACTCCAGCCCCCCCCTTCCCTCCCATCTCAGCCCATCTTTTTCCCGCTTCCATTTCACTTCACCTCTACTTCGTACTCCGTGCACTCCTCCCTCTTCTCCCATCGCCAGTCTTTCGTTGGAGTCTGTCGGGCTTCGTTTTTTTTTTCTAGTTTTCTCCTCTTCCCCCTTTTTTTTTTCTCTCAATTAATACCGGCAAAAAACGGACGATATCGAAGCGCACTACATTCTTCAACCGCGCCTCCCTTTTTTTCTTCTTTCGTCCGTTTGTCGACACTCGCCATATACTACATCTCCTTTTCTTTCGCCATTCGTTTCTTTATTCGATTTTTTTTTTCGACTTTCGCTTTCAACTTTCGCTTTCGACTTGACAAAATAACAGCCTGCGCTTCTTTTCTCTGGTAGAAAACAACCGACACCCGCGCATCGCCGCTCTTCTCGAACCGTCTTCAATCCATAAACCAACCCACACCATCCGACTCGCCGACTAAAACCAGACCTCCGGCGCGACGTACCACCGTCGACATCGCCGACGGCCTCATCATGAGGTTCTTTAAAGCCCCCCTGGCCCTCCTGGCCACGGCCGCCGCCATCTTCTCCCCCGCCCTCGCCCAGCAAAAGCTCCAGTCCCTCGCCCTCAACACCTGCCAGGACAACTCGGGCTTCTCCGCCTCCCTCTTCAACGTCGTCTTCACCCCCAACAACAACACCGCCGCCGTTTCCATCGTCGCCACCTCGTCCATCCACGGCTACGTCAATTTTGACGTCACCGTCACCGCCTATGGCTACGAAATCATCAAGCAGACCGTCGACCCCTGCAAGACCACCCTCTCCGGTCTCTGCCCCATGGTCGCCGGCAAGATCCCCCTCGACTTCAACCTCGGCCTCGGCGACGGCGCCTCCAGCCAGATTCCCGGCATCGCTTACTCCATTCCCGACCTCGATGCCAAGGTCCGCGTCCTCGTAAACTCCACCGATGGTTCCGGCGCCGTCGCCTGCGTCGAGGCCGACATCTCCAACGGCAAGACGGTCGATCTCGCTGGTGTCAAGTGGGCCACCGCCATCATCGCCGGCCTCGCCCTCGTCTCCTCGGCCATTGTCAACGGTCTCGGCCAGTACAACACCGCCGCCCACGTCGCCGCCAACTCCCTCTCCCTCTTCGGCTACTTCCAGTCCCAGGCCATCGTCGGCCTCACCAGTGTCCACATGCCTCCCATCGTCATGGCCTGGACCCAGGATTTCCAGTGGTCCATGGGCATCATCCGCGTCGGCTTCGTCCAGGACATCCTCACCTGGTACCAGCGTGCCACCGGTGGCAAGCCCTCCACCATCTTCGACGCCATGCTCACCCGCTCCGTTCAGGTCCAGAAGCGAGGCCTCGAGATTGCCCAGTCCGCCATCGATGCCGGCGTCAGCCTCTTCAAGCCCTCCGCCCACATCCAGAGGAGGACCCTCGAAATCGCCGCCGCCCCCGCCACTCCTGCCGTCAGCCTCTTCAACCGTGCTGCCGCCATGGCCCCGAGAGTCATCCCCGACACCGTCAAGTCCCTCGCCAAGCGTGCCAACATCGAGACCAGCCAGGGTACCTACATCGTTTTCGGTATCCAGCGTGTCGCCTTCCGCGCCAAGATTGAGACCACCAACCTCTTCATGACTGGCCTCGTCTTCTTTATCCTCTTTGCCCTCTTCACTGCTCTCGGTGTCATTGCCTTCAAGGGCATCTGCGAGCTGCTCGCCAAGCGCCAGGTCATGAAGGGCGACCGTTTCCTCGACTTCCGTAACGGCTGGCTCACCGTTCTCAAGGGCATCCTCTACCGTGTCGCCCTCCTCGGCTTCCCCGGCGTTACCCTTCTCTGCCTCTGGGAGTTCACGCAGGTCGACTCGCCTGCCGAGGTTGTCCTGGCCGTCGTCTTCCTCTTTGGTCTCATCGTCACCCTCGGCTGGGGTGCCAGCAAGGTTATCCGCATCGCGCGCCGCTCCGTCGCCATGCACAAGAACCCGGCCTACATCCTCTTCTCCGACCCGCAGGCTCTCAACCGATGGGGCTTCCTCTACATGCAGTTCCGTGCCTCTGCCTACTACTTTATCGCACCCTTCCTCGGCTACGTCCTCGTCAAGTCCATGGTCGTCGCCTTTGGCCAGAAGAACGCCGTTGCCCAGGCCATCTGCCTCGTCATTATCGAAGTTGCCGCTCTCATTGCCGCCTCTGTCATGAGACCCTGGATGGACAAGCCCACCAACTCGTTCAACATTGCCATCTGCGTCATCAACTTCCTCAACGCCATCTTCTTGCTCATCTTCTCTGACATTTTCGGAGCTCCCAAGCTGATGATTGGTATCGTCGGCGTCATTCTCTTCGTTCTCAACGCCGCCTTTTCTCTCATCCTGCTGCTCATGGTCATCATCTCCACAACCATCAGCTTCTTCCGCAAGAACCCCGACGCCCGCTACCAGTACATGGCCGACGACCGCGCCTCGTTTATGAAGTCGCAGACGCAGCTCAATGCCAACACGGAGCTCGACGCCCTCGGCGCCACCGCCCGCGGCGACAAGATGGGAGGCTACAAGGCCCCGATTGACCTCGACGAGGACGACGAGTCCCTGATTGGCGGCGACACCCGCAAGAACGACCCCTTTGCCTCCAACAACCAGTCCCAGACCTCCTTCCACCAGGCCGGCCAGGGCCCCCGATCGCCCATCAACCCCTCGATGCCGCTGTTCCCGGCCGGTGGCTCCCGCCCCGAGAGCCCCTTCCGCTCCGCCTCGCAGTCTTCGCTGGGAGCCCAAAGAGGGCCGATTCCCAACCGCGGACCCTCGCCTCAGCAGATGGCCCGCGGGCCTTCGCCGCAAATGCAGAACCGTGGGCCCTCCCCGATGAACCGGGGACCTTCTCCCCAGATGCAGTCGCGCGGGCCTCCCCCGCAGCAGCGTCCCCCGCCTCCAGGTCAGGGCTACGGGCAAAACGCCAGGTAATTATCCCTCCTACCCTTGGGAAAGACTCATTCACTAACATCTTGCAGTCCTTGGCAGCGCGGCGCTGGATACGACCACTAGGTCTTGACGAGTTTCTTTACCATGCGTGCGATTTTGCATAATTGTGTTTATATACTTTCATAGAGCCCGTCTTGACTGGCAGGGCCGTGTTAAAGCCTTGATATTTGTCGCAAAGGGTCCCGAATTTGTTTGGCCCATAGACTTGGCGTTGGTTTTTCTATTTTTTGGCTTTTGTTCCTTTGGACGCTATAAATCGAGTGTCCTCTGTATATACGCATAACTTCGATTGGGACGGTAGAGATGGAGCAAGAGTAATTGTTTAGTTTGGAATAGGGAAGCATCAGATAAAAACAGTTGCTTCTTTAATTTCAGTGTGAAATGAGTGACGATGTGCCAAAGTGAAATGAATTGCAGCGATGTAAATTATAAAGAAACCAAGTAAAGCGGCCATGTGTAGTTATTATGCCTCTGCTCTGTGGAGGGTGAAGCGGTTGGCACGGTGAGTGATGATGCGTTGATGTTGGTCCTCAGGCCACGGAGATGCGTGATCTGCAGTTTGGATGAAGTGAAGGATATGTAAGGGGATGCTACAACATGCCATTGATAAAAAGAGCCAAAAAAAAAAAAAAACCATCTACGGTATTATTTTACAATTCACAGTTTGCGTACGGCAGCGACGTTGTATAATCATCCCTGGTGTTACATGTCTGGACAGCCAGCCCGCCAAACGAGGCGAGCAGGCAAGCCAGAACAGTGCCTACAAATAGTCAGCTTCCTCTTGCACTAACTAGGCAAATCAATTCTATACATCTGCACGCTATATTTACTGTGCGCACCGTGCATCCCATTCGCCTGCTTGCTGCTCTAGTATTAGCAGGGGGTCGTTATGACGAACGACGACCCTCCCAGCTGGTATTGAGCGCTCACGCCGTCATAGCTGGGAGAGACCTCGCCGGAGAGGTCTGCCACCTGGCCATCAATCACCATGAACTGAAACGAAGTAGTGCATGTAGTGCTCACAATCATGCAGCTCAATCACACGTTTTTCACCGCAAAAGACGATTCGTAAAAAAGTATTATCTCCATTCCCGTATTAAGTAAACCAGACACAAACAAAGAAAAAAAATAAAGTATGCCCAGCTTTGAAGCCAGCCCTAGATTCATCATGCGCCAACAAAAAATCCAAAAAATCCAAAAAAAAAAAAAAATCTCCCATCCTACCTTTGTTTCCTCCGAAAAGTTTGAACACAAAATCCCATCTGGATTGTCTGCCCGTCGGTAGCCAGTTCGTCCTGTCTTGCCTTTGTGTTGTACAGTTTGTAAAAATTCCCTTGCCCTTTCTTTCCCGCCACTATATTTCATCTACACCAAGCGACCAACTCAAGACAAAAGTAGCTTAAAATAAAGAAAAGAAAAAAAAAAACAAAGAGAATCCATCCATAATGGGACAATAACGAATTTGTAATAGATGAAAGAGACAAAAAAAAGATCGCTTTATAAAACTTCCTTTTGGCTTGTTGTACAGATGAACGCAGAATCATTCGGCCAAAGAAAAAAAAAAAACAACTTCCTTTGTTTCTTCTATAAAGGGAGAAAAGAAAGAAAGATTTGAAAGAAGGACGAGAAGTAGACGAAAAGCAGAAAAAAGAAGAAGAAAAAAAAAACGAGAGGAAGATGACGAAATAAAACAAGATACGTCAAGGGGATATAATGCTGCTGATTTGAAACTTTCTTTTGCAAAGAATAAAAAGAAAGAGCAAAGAAAAAAAAAAGAAACAACGTTTTCTCAGCGGTAAGTTGAGAAACGGAGGAGCAAGCTTTTTATACTTGCGGTCAAAGTCCGTCCATCCAGAGAGGGCCTGGAGGCGAAAAGTTGGGGCTCATGTCTTGATCCTCTTCGCTTGACCGTACAAGCGAGTGAAGTATCTAGACATGGCTGCGGGTTCACTAAAGTGAGGCATCGGGCGATGCGCCGAGAGTGAGCGACACAATCTCACTTGCCGGGACAAGATCAATTTTTTGACCCCCCAGTCAATTGATCAACTTTCAGAGGGTTTGTGAGCTGAGCCGACATGAACGAGTCCACTCGTCCCGGGGCGCCTTAGGCAGAAGGCGGCTGTAACCCGGCGGTTTGTCAAAGCTCAAACCCTTGTTCCCGGAGCTTCTCGATGTCGCCCCCGGCCGCGGCCACCGCCTTCATCGCCGCCTCGCTCAGCCTCCGCCTCCTCTCCTGCGCCTCCTTCTCCCTGCGCGCCTTGGTCTTGCTGCTCCCGCTGGGCGCCACGCCCGTCATCAGCACCGAACCGTCGTTGGGCGTAAAGTTGACGAATCCACCGCCGCCGCCGCCGAATCCGCCGCCGCCACCGCCTAGCGAGAAGCTGCCGCCGTCGTCGCCGCCGCCAAACGAACCGGACCCGGCGTCGCGGGATCGGCGCTTCTTCACGCTGCAGGGCGTGCCGGGCATGCTTCCGGGAAGACGGCCCGAGGCGCTGCGCACGGACGTCGCGGACGCGCCGGACGAGTTGCGGCTCTGCCGGGTGGTGGTGGTGTTGGTGTTGCCGGGGGAGGGGGAGGTCGAGGCCGAGGGCGCGCGCTGCTTGCGCATCGGCGACGAGGACGCGTTGCGGTTGGCGTGGCGGGCGCCGGACGAGGGGGCCCGGGGCGGGCGGGCCGACGAGCGGGCGTTGCTGCTGCTGTGGTGGTCGGAGGGCACCGGCGGCACCGGGGGCGGGAGGTACGTGTGCGCGTTGAGGGCGAGCTCGTTGGCGCCGCCGCCGCCGCCCTGGCGCGGCTGCAGCATGTGGATCATGAGGCCGTTCTGGTGCTGCTGGTGCTGGTGCTGCTGGCTCAGGCTCATGCCGTCCGTGTTGACGTCGTACGGCAGCTCGCCGTGCTGCGAGTGCATCGCCATGTTGGCGTCAATGTTCTTGGCGTCGATGCCGCCCGGGCCCGCGGCCCCCCACCAGACGTCCTGCTGCTGGCTGCTGGCGGCGGACCACTGCGCGCTGCCGGGGGGCACCGCCATGCCCTGGTGGTGGTGCTGCCAGGCCGCGGCGGCCTGGCCCTGCGCCAGCATCGCCGAGCCGTCGTTGCGCGTGGGGGAGTCCATCGGCGTGCCGAGGCCGCCCTGGCTGTAGTACCGCATCTGCTGCTGCTGCTGCTGCTGCGGCTGCTGTTGGGGCGGGTGCGTGGGGGAAATTTCGCCGCCAAACGGGTCGTCAAAATGGCCGGAGACGAAGCCGCCGTTGTTCGCGACGCTGGTGTCTACCTGCAGCAGAGGCGGCGAGACCGGAAAGTGCTGCTGCTGCTGCTGCTGCTGCTGCTGCTGAGCCTGAGCCTGCTGCTGGTCGTGGTGTTGCTGCTGCGTCGCCGTGTGTGCTCTGCGGGCCGCGCCCCGGCGGGCAGGCCGCTGCTGCTGCTGCTGCTGGCTGCCGGGCCTCACGGCCATGGGCGGGTTCTCCAGGGACGGGGAGACGGCGCGCTGCAGCGCCTGGCTGGCCTTGCGCGTCTTGCGCATGTTGGCGGCCTTGCGGATCGTCGACGACAGCGCCTCGACGAGCTTCTTGCTCTTGCGGCCGTTTACCGTGCCGCCGTTCGCCGCGCCGCTGCCGCTGGCGACGCTGTTGTTGGTGTTGCTGGCGGCAATGCCGCCGCCGCCGTCGTGGAGCGGGGGCGTTGGGGGGGAAGGGTCGGAGCCGGAGCCGGAGCCGGAGCCGGAGCCGCGCTTCTTGGGCGAGTGCAGCGAGATGCCCTCGAGGCGCTCGAGCTCCGAGTCGGAGACGGTGATGCCGCTCGTCGCGGCGTACATGGCGCTCGCGGCGGCGGCGGGGTCCTGCGCAAACATGGCGAGCGCGGACGGGTCGACCTCGTAGCCGCCGCCGCCGCTGCCACCACCCCCCGCGGAGAGGAAGTCAAAGTCGTCGGCGGTGGACACGCCGGAGGAGGTGGTGCTGCTCTCGCCGTGCTGCTGCTGCTGCTGCTGCTGGAAGTGCTGCTGCTGGGGGTCGTGCTGCTGCTGCTGCTGTTGGTGATGAATGCCCTGGTCCGTGTAAAAGGGCTCGGCGGCGACGGCGGCGACGCTGCCGCCGGCGGCCATGCCGGAGGAGCCGTGGCCGCCGGCTTCAAAGTCCAGGAACTGGGCAAACAGGTCGTGCTGGGAGTCGTCGAGGCCGGCGGATGCGACGTCGGTGTCGTGCCAGGCGAAGCTGGGATCCCGGTCGCCGGTGTCGACCGGGTAGGACGAAGCCCACAGAGCCATGGCTCTGAGATCGAGAGCGCGCGCGCGCGCGTGTGTTTTGTGTAGGTGTAAGAGAGCGGGACGCAGAGAGTGAGGGAAGGGGGGTTTGCTGTCGAGATCCTGCGATGCGATGCGACAGCTGTGTGGTATTTGGTAGGAAAAGCTTGTTTGTGTATGCCAGTAGGTTTGTCAGAGAGTGTGAAAAAGGCTGTTGACGGCGGATTGATATAAGTCAACAAAAGGTGTGAGGGCACCACTATGCGGCTGACCACTCGGCAGATGGAGTATTTCTCAAGGGGGGGTTATTCCAATATGAAGCGGATCATATAATTGTGAAAGGGGAATAAAAAAACAGCCCCAATCCGCCACGAGAGAAGGAAAACAAAAGCTCCAGGTGTAAAAAAATAAGATAGAGGGAAGGGAAACCTTGAGGGGCGAGGAGGAGAAGAGAGAGAGGGCGGGGGGGATAGCAGGCTGGGGGGGGAGAGGGGAGGGAAAAGGTGTATATCGGGTATTTGTGGGGGATACTACAGCCGCGATTGACAGTGAGCAGAGTGCAGTGAGTGCAGTAAGGCGTAGTGAGAGGAGAAGAAGATGAAGAGGATGAGAAGCGGGCGGCAGGGCAATTAGCAAATGAGAATGCGTGTGGCCGGTGGTAGCTGGGGCAGCGAGCTCCCTACAAGCCAGACAGCTTGCTTTCACGCCGTTGGCTTTGTGAGGGGGTTGTAGCTGAGATGGAGAGAGTTTCTGGCTTCACCTGGTACCCCCAGCAACGGACTGGTAGTGTTTTTTTTTCCCTTGCTTAGTGTGTGTGAGTGAGTCCTTGCTGGGACTTTGTGGATGAGGCATGTTCGGGCGGAAAATGGAGATGCATTCCAGTCGTGGGGGAGGTGGCCAGGTTCGAACGAAGTGTTAGTGTTTTTTTTGGGGGGGCCCGTACTAGGCAGCCTGGGAAGCGAAGGAATAAGTGAGAGGGTAAAAGAGAAAGAAAGGAAGAAAAATGTACTAATACGAAAAAAGAAGAGGCAAACTGTTCTGGGCTCGGGAGGGAGGGGGGAAGGGAAGAATCGTGCGAGTTTGAACGGGCGTGCTGGCTGTGATGGCGCGGTATAGAGAAAAGTAGCTAACTAGTTGGTACGATGAGAGGGAGAGAGAGAGCTCTCTCTTGGGCTTAGTTCGGGCTCGGTTCAGTTGAGGTTGTTACATGCGGCAATCCATCCCGATCCATTACGGAGTAGACCTAGACTAGTGATGTGATGTGTGATTTAAACCCAGCAGAGCGGGTATAGTATGGAAGGAAAAAGGCGAAGTGCGAAGTGTTGAGTGTGAGTAAGAGTAGAAGACGGGTACGTACCCGCTAAGAGAACGATGGTAGTAGTAGTAGTAGTAGTTGAGCAGAGAGACGGAATAAAAAAGTATAAAAAACTCTTTTTGGGGGGGAGGGAGGTGGTGGGATAAGAGATGGAATACATGTACATGATATATGCCTGAAATCTTAAAGACTGGGGACAGACGACGTGGGCTGCGAGGCAAAAAAAAAAGGCCATCTGCCATGCAGGTTCCCGATCAGCGCCGGGCGTGGCGAGGGAGGGAGGGAGGGAGGGATGGGAAGAAGAAGAAGAGAGAGGAGAGGGGGTGGAGAGAGGCAGGGCTTAGTTAGGACCAATGAGGTGTTACTCAGGTTTCTTGGAGGCTTGAAAAAATGTTATGGTATAGAGAGCGAGGTAAGGTTTTGCCGCTGCAGCTTTGGCAGCCGTTTAGGATGCCGGGGGGTGTGGATGTGGTGTGTGTGTGTGTGTGTGTGTGTGGGTAGGACCAGAACGATATGAAGGTGTAGCTGTGCGAGAGGGAGAGAGAGAGAGAGGATAGATTCTGGGCCCGCAGACTAGTTGTGGTAACTATAGGGAATGAACATGATGGACATGATGGACATGATGGATATACTATGTTGTTGTACATATACCTGTATCGTAGCTATAGTCAGGTGTCAGGGGGACAAAAGGAAAGTTGTCACTGGGGTGAAAGGGGGACCTGGCATTTTAGCATGAACCCGTGGGCGGAAACAATGCAGGATGCTAAGAATAAAGCCGAAAGATGCAATGAGACCCCCCCCCCCCCGGTCTGGTGTCTCTGATTGGCATGAACGGGCGAGTTTGTTAGAAAAGTTGTGGTGTGTATGTGTGTGTGTGTGCGTGTGTGGTAGCAACGGGCGCAAAAAAGACCACCAAGTCAAGCTCCTGTTGTAACTGTGATTCAACGTTTGCAACTCTTCATCCTGATTTGTAGACTTTTGCGAAAACTTGTAATATATTTACATTAAATCCCGTCATCATCACCGTCATTCATCTATACTAGTTTTCCAGTTAACAACTGCCCCCCCCCCCTCATTGCCCCTGGGCCAAGGAAGGGCAAGGGAAGTCTATTAATTTTTTCCCTTCCCTAAACAGGTACCAGAAGCTCTAGAAAAGTTAAAACATCAGCACATGCTCTGTCATATTTTTTTTTTTTTTCTCTCTCTTCTTGTCTGGCAGAATGCTGCGATGACAGCTCGTACTTGTGTTCTGCGAAAGGCTAAACGCATTTCCCCCCATACAAAAAAGATACGTACCGAAAAGTGGAGTTTCAAGCCGCTGCAGAATCGGAAAGAGCGAACCAGCCAAAAATTCCCCCCACTCCCCCACTCACAAGCCTACCATGGTCCACTTTTTTAACCAATCACATCACCCACTTTCCACTACCCAATCAGAAATGCGGACCCCCCGATCGTAACCGCAATGGGGCCTGTCAACTTTTTGGGCGAAAGCTTTCTGGGACTTTTAGATGTCCCTCTCTTATCCTAATCCTTTTTCCCTTTCTTTCCTTCTCTAGCTCTTACCTTTCACTTTGATTCCTGTCAGGTTACCTCTTGTCGTCTCCATCTTTCATTGGTGGGCTTTCTGCCTTTTTGTACGTGCGCTGATAATGATATGTCCCATCTCATCTGTAAAAAATGCCAGAGACATTCCTCTGATCGGCGCACCGTTGTATTTTTTTTTTGTTCCATTGGAACGAACTGGTATTTGATTGACTGGTCATTGCCAAGTCAACTACGGTTGTCATGGCCAACCCGCACAAATACGTGACGCTGAACAAATAAAAAAATAAAATAAAAAATAATCCTCGTCATTATGAGACTGGGCAAATACAGAAAAGGGGACCCCATAAATTTCTGCATGACATTTTGATTTAACCGAGATCGCTACAAGGCTGCGCTGCGCGCCCTTGCGACAAAAACTGCCCATCCATGGGAATCCCAAATCGTACCCGCACCGCACCGCATGCATACAACACAGAAAACACATGACTGGCAAAAAAAAAAAAAAAAAAAAAAAAAAAAAAAAAAAAAAAATTAAAAAAACCCAAAAAAACCACCCCAAAAACCCGATGAAATAAAAAACGGCGCGGAAAACCCCCCGGTGCCCCCCGAAAA
>JAZHPD010000013.1:0-24173 GCA_037575805.1 Lecanicillium sp. G3 | reverse complement strand
CCTTTGGAAAAAAACCTCCCAACCATTTCAAACCCAAAAAGGCACCCCCCCCACACCCTTTTAAAACAAACAAAAAAACCATCCTCGGCAAAAAAAAAAAAAAAAAAAAAAAAAAAAAAAAAAAAACACTTTCCAACATCCCTATACTCACTCGCAAAAACCGAGATGCATTCAAACTCGGCTCTGACATCCCCGAGTTGCCACCGTAAACTCCAACTTTCTTCTTCTTTCCTTCCTCCCTCCCTCCCGCGACGTAGCAGCAACAGCTAGTTTAGATCGCAGGTAGCCCAACTCGCCCTGCGCCGCCACGCAAAAAAGCCCCGTTTAATCGCGGGATTAGTGCCCCAAAGCCAAAGGGCGGGATACGCTGGGGGGGGGGAAAGGGACTGGCGGAGGCGAGAGTTGGGGAAGAAGCGTGAAAAAATCTCGGACTAGCCGAGTCTTGCATCGTTGCGGAACGGACAAGACAAGCACATTCAGATTACAGAGATTGCAGAGATGGTAAAAGAGCAAGAGAGGAGACCCGGGGGGGGGGAGGAGACGCAAAACTCTATCCGGCAGCAAGGCCCATAATCCACCAATGACACCACAAATCGTAACCACTGCCCATCTTCTCCCGGGGCCGGCGGGCATGACACTTTTGGCAGCCCATTAAGCCCAGAGCAAGCCTTTCCCCCCTTCCCCTTCCCCCCCTCTCTCAAAGCTTTCGGGCATGCCTCGCCGTCAAATCATAGTACATGGCGGAGGGGGGGAGCTGAACCTCCTAACCATGAAAAGAAAAGGGAAGATGTGCCTGGCCCTGCGCAGGTACTTCTTACCCGAGCAACGCTAACCAGTTAACTTAGCCCGAACAATCCCCAACGCTCTTGGCGGCAAAAGGGACATGTCAGTTTTCTTTTTTCCGCGGCCGGGAAGAGTTTACTTACTCAGCTTGATAGACTCCGGGGAACGAGCAAGTCCGCTGGAAATCCAGTAGTCAATCCAGCCAATCCAGCCAACCCAGTAGTCAATCCAGTCAATCCAGTAGTCAATCCAGCCAATCCAGCCAATCCAGTAGTCAATCCAGTCAATCCAGTAGTCAATCCAGTAGTCAATCCAGTCAATCCAGTCAATCCAGTCAATCCAGTCAATCCAGTCAATCCAGTCAATCCAGTCAATCCAGTCAATCCAGTCAATTCAGTCAATCCAGTCAATCCAGTCAATCCAGTCAATCCAGTCAATCCAGTCAATTCAGTCAATCCAGTCAATCCAGTCAATCCAGTCAATCCAGTCAATCCAGTCAATTCAGTCAATCCAGTCAATCCAGTCAATCCAGTCAATTCAGTCAATCCAGTCAATCCAGTCAATCCACCAGTTATACCAGCGGGCAGAGGTATAGCAGATACCGCGCTATACCTCTCGCTCATCCCGTCTCGTATACCGACCAGTTGTGCTGTCCTCCTGCACTCGCCTATAACTACTCTATACTCTCTACTCGTCTACCGTTCCTACTCCACCACCAAGCACCACCCCGTCTCCATCACACTCTCCACTCCCCTCGTCTATACCTCTAACCTATACGCCTCTACCTATGCAGATACGCCCCGTCAGCTGTCCGTCTACGTCCTCAGAATGTGGATTCTATACATCTACACAGGCCCAATCCTCCGCAGTGGACACTCCTCTGCCCGTGTCCGAAAATACATCCATGCTCCTCTCTCTCCCACTCTCCTATCGGCCTTCCGTTCCGCGTCTCCTCGTCCACGGGGCAAGCACCCAGCTCGCCTAGAAGCAGCCGCCAAGAGACGGCCGGCATTGTCACACTCTATTTCCTGCCTCTCTCTCTCCCTCTCTCTCTCTCTCCCTCTTTCTCTCATACGCACACGCACACACATGTCTCCTTATCTCCTCTCCCATCTTCCATCGCTGCATCTGCTACGTTGTATCTGCATCTATAACGCCATACCCCATATATATCCCACCGTTTCTATTTCTATTTTTTTCCCATGATGCCACTATCCCGGCCCATACAACCCGGAATAGGAAAATCACGGCAAGGCCAAAACGTAGAAAAAAAGGAAGGGGGGGAGAGAGATGGGCGTCGTTCAAAACTCTCGGCAGACAATAAGAGCAAACACAACAAAATTGGCTTGTGAATAAACGTGATGGCTACAATAGAACCCCCCCGAGATGATGACCAGCCAAACAACGATGGGGAACGTGCCGCAGGACGTTCTTACAACCCCCGACTTCTGTGCTACAATGCAGATTGGACGCATGGAAAAGTTGGGAAAGCAAGTAGTTTGCCGCCCCTTCCGCCAGTGCGCATTGAGCAGTAAGAGAGCTCGCTGGCGCAATGTCAGGTACTGGAGGGTGGTTTGACGTTCCGTCGTACAGAACGTGGTCCCGCGAGTGCAGAGAGAACCAAACCCTTTGTTCCGCCTACTGTTCCGCCTACTGTTCCGCCTGCTGTTCCGCCTGCTGCCGCCGACTCCCACCCCAACGGTGACTTTTTACTCTTCCCCTTTGTCGCCTCATCGCTTCTTCCCGAAATAACTCTCTTTATCCCCAATACAACACGGCCTCCCTCACCTCTCTCACCCTCTCTCCAAACTAACCACATCAACTCTCTTAAACCTCTCTCTCATCGCCACACCTTTTTCGCTCTGTCCCTCTCTCCCCACCGTCAGGTACCACCACAGCGGTAACTTTTTTTTTTGCGTTTCGACGTCTTCCCAACGTTTCCCCCATCCTGCAATACACTTCTTCCCCCACCCCGCGGAACGATGTAGATCCGGCCCCTCCAGCACCGCGTGCTGTGCCTGTTTCTGTGGTAGTTATTCCCTAGCTTCCTGTGCGCAAAATTCCGCCCAGTTATCCATCCATGCCGCCTATCCTAGCCGTCCAAGCGCTTCCCTGACTCTGGCCATCTTCTCACTCTATCTGTAACTATCTGGTTCTTATCCACACCGGCACACACCCCCCCCATCTCCCGCTTCTTTCGTCCGTGCCCCCAAGATCCATCCATGCATGCAATCATGCAAGGCACACCTTATACTTTCTTTTTGCTCAGTGCACGTCGGTAGGCAAAAGTGCATGTATGTATAAATAGAACATCCCATAACGCCAGGGATGATGCGAGAATGAGACGATTTTTCCGCAGTCGGACAGTGAATGCGGCTGGCGGAAATCGGATGACGGGTAATAATGACAGGGCGGATATGATCAGTCACCAGCCATTCTCAGGTACGTGCCATATGGCCATCGCGAGCTAGTCCTTATATGTTCAGATTGATATATGCAGATGCATATATGCACGTTATATATGCTCAAAATAGTCACCGTTTAACCGCGCACTACCCCTTCTATGCCCATGGATACCCAAGGATATAACAGGTGATGGTCACAAGTTAATCGCGCACTATCCTTTACATGTTCATAGATAATGCAAGGTGTATATATGCACATGCGCAGGTAAATAGGACAATGCCCGTATGTACCATGTATTGATATTAATCCCTTCGAAACACTTCTTGATACCTTTCTCTCTCGACTATTCTCCGTCAACGCCATGCAAAACTGTAAACCTCCCGAGGCCCTGTGGTGCCTGGCTCTGCGATGCCAGTCCTCGTTGCTCCAAACGCCGTGATGCTGTGCAGCCAAATCTTTCTAAAAAAAAAAAAAAGGTCAATAAAAACAAATGCCCAAAGAAACAAATTATCCAAGGCTGCACGATGAGCATGCAATGCAATGTGTATATGCTAATGTCGGATATCTTCATCGACACCTCCTGAAAGCCTCGGCTCACCCGACTCGGGTAGGAGACGGCGTCGATGACAGGCAGATGGTGCTCTCTGAGAGCGTCAGCGACTGCCTGCGCCGGTCGAGCTTGCGGTCGCGCCTCTTGCGCATGCGCGGGACGTTGCGGACGACCTGGGAACACTGCATGGCAACCTCCTGGGAGCGTTTAAAGGCGAGGCTCGTACGGCCCGGGCGGCGGTGCGACGAGGCCATGGCCATCATGGCCTCGAGCTCCTGGTCGTTGTTCAGCCACGACAAGTCCTCGTCGGGGCCGCACTGTTCGTCGACCTCGAGGACGGGGCACTCGTAGATGGTGACGGACGACTGGGAGCCGCTGCTGGCGCTTCGCTTGAGACTGCCGTTGCCGTTGGGGCCGCCGGTCGGGCCAAGGTCGGGTGTCGCGGGTGGAGGCAGGCCAGAGGACATTGTGGTGGGTGTTCCGTTGTTCCGTGATGACGGGACAGGGGGAGGGGCCATGCTGACTTCGAGCATGTCCACGTCGTAGTGTGACGCCGGGTACTGCGCCTGGCCGGACGCTTGATTCCCAGATGTTTGGGGTGCGGGTGTCTGAGGTGCTGGCCTTGACTGGCTTGTCGGTGGTTGCGCGTCGATGCGGCGACCTCGTGTTGGCGAGACTGGAGAGGCGGACAGTTCCTCTGAGCTGGCGGCGGCGAGCATATTATATATTCTGTCCCTGGCGGCGGAGGAAGGTTGTGCTGAACTGCGCAGGGTTGCGTGGTCGGGAGGTCGTACCGACTGCTTCTGTTGTACCGACTGTTTTTGTACGCCAGATCCCCGCGACATCGACTCACTGCCGCCTCCCGTCAGGTGTGACTGGCTGCGACGGCGATGCAGCTCAGCCATCCTCTGCCTGGAGGCGTGCAGGTCGGGGCTCTGTGTGGCTCTGGCGGGCAGGGCAGCGATGGGCCGGGTGGTGGTGGCGGGAGGAACGGGCCTCGCTGGCGTGATCCGGGAATCGCCCTCATGTTGGGATACGGGCTCTGGATGGGAGGCGAGGGTGCGTCGTGCGTCGTGCGAGCGGTCCGTGTGGGCTGTGTGTGAATGTGTATGCGCATGTGGAGGTGCGTGTGTTGATGTATAGTGTGGTTTGGGGGCGACGGCGGCGGAACCCGGATCCTCGGCCATGGTTGATGAGTTGCCTGCTGGCAGGCGGTATGCTATTTTCGCCAACGGACGGGGTGATGCATGGAGTGGTAAGCTGAGATACCCATGGAGAGACGGGGAGGACGAGCTCTGTGTGACGTGTGTGTGTGTGTGTGTGTATATGGAAGCGTGTGCGTGAGGGCAGTCGTGGTGCCGTTTTGGAGCGTTTGGGCCAGTCGAGGATGCGACGGGCGTGATGATGCAAAGTCGCGATTTCTTTGGTGAAGAAAAAGGAAAGAACGAGATTTGACGCCAAAAACGTGGGAGGCGAGATTTTCCCTTGTCGACCCAGGATAGCGGTTCGCGGAGGGTGGGCGCAGGGCCGCAGGGAGATGACGGGTTGGAGCTGGAGGTGGCAGTGGGGGTGGCAGCTGGGCAGGCCCGGGGAACTGGACTGGCCTTGGACCTGAACCGTGGTATCTGTGGCTCTGATGGTGGCTTTGATGGTGGCTCTGATGGTGGTCCTGGTGGGTGAAGTGAGTGGGTGGTGGCTAGTCTGGTTGGTGGTAACTAGGTCGGTACCAGGATTAGACGGAGAAATTAAAAAGACGAGGGGAGTTGAGAGGATGACCAGGATCAGGGCCTGCAGAGGACCTGCAAAGGAGCGCAGAACAGAAGGAAAAAAAAAAAAAAAATTAAATGCGCCGGGGTATCTCTGCCTCGATGAATCGCGCGTCGAGAATGGGGATCGTCGTGTGGCGCGAGCAAGGTCGATGGATGTGCCAAGCTGCAGCAGTGCAGATGAACAGTGGTGCGAGGCCAGGAGAGAGGGGGGAGAAGTGCAGGCGGATTAGCGACGGTTAGTTACGGAGCACTTGTGTGGTCGATGATGATGATGGTAAAAGAGGTGCGCAGGATGGTTACGTCTGCATTGTGGCAGGTGACGAGTAAAATTGTTGTGTAAGAGGGTGGTGAGAATGTCAAAGGAAGGAGGAGGAGGGGGGGGGGGGGAGACAAACAGAACGGATGGTTTGTGGTAAACGCGAGGCGCGAGGGGAGGCCAGTGGTAGGTAGCTGGTGGGTAGCTGGTGGCACCTGGTCGCATTTTGGTGGCAGTTGGCAGAGACCAGACGGACGGGAAGCGGGAAGCATGAAGCATGACAAGGTGGACGGGACGGTTGGAAGATTTCATGACACGGGGAGACAAAGTACATGGTAACTAGTACCAGGTACAAGGTCAGGTCAAATAATGCGGTTCCTTGGCTGTTTGCCTGGGTTAAAATAAAAGTTCGAGGTATCTAATTGGCTGTGCTAACCAAAACTCGCTCCGGCATCATCTGGTCCTGGTCCGTGGTACCCCGTCGTGTCCCCAGTAAATGGGAGCCTCTGGAGTGATGAGCTGAAAAAGACGTTAAATTTTTGTACTTTTGTGTCCATATAATATTGGAATATCGGTGGGGGGTGAAATGGCAATCCGACAAGACACCAAGACAGCAGTACGTACCAAAGCACCCTGTACTCCGTAATCCGTACTCCGTACCGAGTACTTGTTTCCCTGCGGACTGTGCCAGCGCCGCCACAGTTTGCAGGTTGTGGCGCACATGTGGCTGCCCTCCTTCCTCCTCCACTCCTCCACTCCTCTCTCCGTCCTCCTGTCTGGTTCTGCCAGGTGAATGCTTGCATTGGTGCGTCATGCTGCGGTAGCCTGCCTGGGCAGTGACGGGATTCTTTCTGCGTCTTTTCTTCCAAAATGTCACTTATCAATCCGGCATGTCCCGTCGAACTTGGCGAATTCACTTGGCGGGATACTCCGGTATTGCTTCCTTTTCTTTCCCGCGCCGTTGCTCCCGTCTGCGATGCGACATGTCGGCACCCGTCCGGCGCCGTTGTGTCCCTGCCTTACCTTGGCCTTGCAGGAGAGATCGGAATTAATTCTCCAGGATTACAAAGAAGGAAATACAATGAAAACGAATGAAATGTACCCGGTACATCGTCACAAGCAACTGCCCGCCATTGGCGGATCATTGACCGCATTTCACCACGGCTCTGCCAGATGTTTTTGCCCTAACAGAAAGTCGACACCATTATCCCAGCAACGTGCGCAAACACGGCAAGCACATCATCTCGGCCTCGCCTCTTCCCGTTCCAAGGTCCAGGGCTTCTTTGGGCTCTCTGCTGCCGAACTAAATCTCCTCACCTGCGACAATCATGCGACCCTGCACTACACCACACTACATCACACACACGCGCAACGCTACGCTTCACCGCGTCCACACGAGACGAACAACGATGAGCGCTACTCTCGCCCGTTTGCCACCCACACCTCACATATAACTCGCAGCCAACCACACTCGCTAGTTGCATCGCCAGAAAATCTTGGACGCACAGCATCATGAATGATTGAAAAAAAGTGGCGCGCCGACTATTGTTCAGCCCCCGTTGGTGGCGTCGACGTGCGGGGGAAACTTGAATACTGCCCAGTCAGTTAACTAACTACCATGTACGGTCGCCGACCTGCTGCGCTGCGCTGCGCACACTGGTTCACCGCACCAACCACTGCACATGGTCCACGGCAATCAGAATCAGGCTCGATAGACTTTTCCGAGACGACCCCCCCAAACAACGGCCGGTTGCTCAATCCCAACACACGCAGCAGCTGCCTGTCCCCAGCCCCAGGGCTCTTTGTCTGCAGAAACAGGCTGTCGATGTCGATGCCGATGTGTGATTGGGGGGGGGGTTGGATGTGATGAGATGCAAGGACAGCAGAGCGCCCAGGCCAAGCAGCCCCAAGGCACGCACCACCCTGCGTCGCTGCTGCTGGCTGGTTGGTGCGTGCGTGCTGGGGATCGACGCTGCATCGCGAGACGAGGTTTCAAGTAAAATGTCCCAAATCCCAAGTTTCCGGGTCGCACTTCCAGCCTGACTCTGCTGAACTGGCACAGTACGCCTTCCCAGTGTCTCGACGGCACATTTCCCGACGCCGAGGCTGCCGGAGCGCAACACGCACAAAAATGCTTAAAAACAAAAATTAAAAATAAAAAATAAAACATGAGCAGGCATGTAAAAATTCCAAGTCAAAGCCCAATTCAATCTGGGCCGTCTCGTCTCGGCCATGTCCCATCTCCTGCCCACCAGCTGTCGCCCATTCGTCAGCTCGAGACAGCCCAGGCACTCTCGACACGCCAGACCGACAGTCAGTCAGTCAACCTAAACTTTACACTCTGGCACTTTCTTTTACTTTTTGACGGTTCAACTCCCGCCGTAAGCATCTCTACTTTACCCGCAACTCTATCCCTCAACCTCTTACTCTACACTATGCATCTCCAACTACCGTTCCACTAAACTTACCGTTCACTGCAACTCTTGCCTTGTGGCCTCCCCCGCTCATATCGTCCACTCCCGTCCCTCCTCTAAGCGCCCGCCTCGCAGCCCCCTTCCCCACGCCGGCGCCAACTCGCCCCCCCAGCCTGCGCAGCGCGCCCCCGTGCAATTGCTGGCCGCCTTTCACCTGTGTGTGCCCTTTGACCAATCTGCACACGATGTTCCTGCGCAGCAGGGAATCTAATTGGCCAAAGGCTCTATATGAATGAACCACAGCGGGTGCAGAGCTTGGCAGGGAGGGAGGAGGTGGCTTTTTACGTAGCTGTAGCTTGTTCATCTTATGAGAGCGTGCTTTCGATAACGCGCGTCACCTTTTTCTCCTTTCCTTTTTTCTTTTCTCTCTCTCTCCTGTATATTGTTTTTCTGCCTCTGTTAAAGATTGACTTTTGTATTCTCTTGTTGGCGTATTACTTCACCTCCTCATTACTTTGCACATCAGTGGCCGTGACTAGCCGTCACCCATTTCTTGTGCGACATCACTCGCGAAGCTACCACGCCTCACACAGACAGACAGACAGACAGACAGACAGACGACGCAATTCTCGCAGCGCATTCAATCCTCGCCTCTGCTCTGACGAATTGAGGACACCTCGGTAACAAACCTCCATCATGCCTGCGCAATCGCAAGATTACTATCCTCGTGAGTTCCTAACCAACTTTAACCACCGCCCTCCCCGCCGTTTGCACAGCTAACCAGCCCCTCACAGCTCCCCCAGGCGCAGCTCGTAAGAATCCCGCAACCTGAACCGAGTCTCCCACTTTCCTTCAATCTAACAAAACTTAACGCAAAAATAAGAAACAGCTCCCGAGAAGCAGCCCGTCTACTCACCACCGCCCACGGCCTCGCCCCCCGCGGCCAGACAATACGCCCCGCCGCCCACGGCCTCGCCGCCCAACAACAACAGCAATACCACGCACTACGCTCCCCCGCCCTCGTCACCACCAGTCGCCCAGCAGCAGCAGCAGCAGTACGCTCCCCCGCCGACGACGTCGACGTCCTCGCCGCCCGTTCAGCAGTATGCGCCTCCTCCGTCCGCGACGCCCACCACCGGGCAGAACCGGCACTACCCGCCTCCTCCTGGGTCGTCCGCCGGCGGCGTGAAGCAGTATGCGCCGCCGCCGCAGTCCACGCCTTCGCCCAACTACCCGCTGCCGCCGTCGAGCCCGCCCGCGCACCAGCAGCAGCAGCACCAGCAGCAGCACCAGCAGCAGCACCAGCAGCCGCCTCAGTATGCGAACCTCGCGATGAGGCAAGGGCCTACGCACTCGCCGCAGGCTTCGCAGCAGTACTCGCCCCCTCCGCCCGCGTTCCCCAGCTCGGGCGCCGCGTACCCGCCTGAAAAGGCCGATGCGCACGAGCTGCGACAGCCTCAACCTCAGCAGCAGCAGCAGGCGCCGCCGCAGTTTGCCGCTCCCCCGACCTACCCCAACCAGGACGCCTCTGGCTATCCCGCCGAGAAGACGGCCGCGGTGGCCCATCAGCAACAGCAGCACCAGCGCCAACCGTCCCTCACGCCCAGCCAGCTCTCCGGCAACGCCGGCCCATCCTCCCAGGCCGCGTCCGCATCCGCCCCGGCCCCGGCTTTTGTCGGCGCCGGCGCCACCAGCGACGACATCGGCACCTTCAACGGCGGCAGCTACCGCATCAGCCACCGCGACTGCAACACCATCCTCACCATCCAGCTCGCCATGGGCTGCCCGCTCGGCGCCAAGCCCGGCGCCATGATCGCCATGTCCCCCACCATGACCCTCAAGGGCGAGCTCAAGTTCAGCGTCAAGAAGATGATTGCCGGCGCCGAGCTGAGCAACTCCAACTACGTCGGCCCGGGCGAGCTGCTCCTCGCCCCGCCCATGCTCGGCGACATCACCGCCATCCGCCTCGACGGGAGCACGCAGTGGACGTGCGGGCACGACGCGTACCTGGCCTCCACGCAGGGCGTCCACAAGGACCACAAGCGCCAGGGGCTGGGCAAGGCCATGTTCAGCGGCGAGGGTCTCTTTGTGTACAAGGTTAGCGGCACGGGCATCCTCTGGATCTCCAGTTTCGGCGCCATCATCAGAAAGGATGTACGTAACCGCGCTCCATGTTCAATGCACTTTGCGTGATGTGCTAACCTAAATCTCAGCTTGCCGAAGGCGAAAAATACATCATCGACAACGGTCACCTCGTCGCTTGGAACACCAAGTACATCCTCGAGCGCGTCGCCTCTGGAGGCATCATCTCCAACTTTGCCTCCCAAGAGGGCCTCGTCTGCAAGTTCACCGGACCAGGTACAGTCTACATGCAGACAAGAAACGGAGTACGCCAAACAATCACCCCAGTAATCTTTTCAAGTTCAAACAGCTAACCGTTGCAGCGTGCTTTTGCTGCCTTCATGGGTGGCCAGTCTCTCCAGGGCGTCTAGTGCCGCCATGCTAGCACACTTGTATTGCAACCTCTCGCGGGTATCTTTGCTACACGGCGTCGCATACATTTTGTTATTTAGCATTTTGCAGCTCGTTATATAAGCATTTCGTATTAGTAGGAGTTTTCAATCTGGATATAACAATTTTATCTCAACTAAACCGCATGTCCCAATACACGCCAAGACACGGTGCCTTCGTGCCTTCCTCATACTCGACTATTTGTGTGCTCTTGCCTTTTCGCCTTCCCGTCGTCGCCATGGACAGTCTCCAAAACAAACATGACATGACCCGTACACTGCCTGTTCTCTTTCCCAGAGAGCCCTGTATTCGCCATTCTCAACATCAACCACTTCGCCCACTCTGTTCCGTTTCTGCTCAGCGCTTTCAAATCCCAGCTTTGATATATTTTGTTTGGCACATCCGTCCGTTTGCCTTCTGCCCTGTCTGCTCCTTCACGCACACAGCAACTACTTGAAATCAAGTATCGGACCGTGCTACCCAAGCGAATCCCTTAATTCCCTGCCACGTTCAACAACAGGCTCACACCACCCATCTGCCCAGTAATACCTTTCTCGCCACCGAACTCGACATCAAGCAAATACCGACCCGCTATCAAACCCAAGACGCCTAGGACAAGAATAACCGGCACCATGACCTTGATCACTACCCAAAAGACGACGGTTCGCCCTTGCATAAAGATCAAGGCGGCTGTTCCGAAATCTACTGCCTGCTCGAAGCGTGGTACGCTGGACCGTGGTCAGGCCAACGGCCATCTGCCAAAGGCCATGAAAGACCCAAACTGGAGATCTCGCCAGGACAGCGACTCCACAGATGCAGATGCAAACATGGACCTTGATCTACCCGCGTTCAAACTCCACCCGCACATGCAGATAGACCGGCTCCACGAGTCACAGACCAGTTCGAGCAGTGGTCGGAATGCAGGACACACGCCCTCGTCCTCGGACTTTTCTTGGGCTTCTGGCGAATTTGTTCAGGTCTTGAAACAAACCGAGCTACACCCAAACGACGGCCGACAGATGAGCATCTTTGAACTTGACCTTCGGCCCGAGACGCCTACCCCATTAGCCAGCTCAGATCGACGATATGTGAAATTATCAAAATACAATCACGGTAGCAACCAAACTCACTCAACTTGCTACACTGAGGCAAGTACTTCTCCGGCAACCGTCAAAATACATCCTCAAGAACTGTTTCAGATTCCTTCTCTCGACCGCGGCCAGGGCTCGTCACAGCTGCATGAATCGAGAAACATATACTTGCACAATGCCCAAGAGGATGCATTTACACAGTTCCAGCCGTTTACATCGTCTGTGTGCGAAGATACACCAACAAACAAGCCGCCTCAGCCTCCTCCGACGGCGATTCGCAGCAGCCGCGATCAGGCTTTCGAGCGGCTGATTCAAAGGCTCAACCGCGATAGCCAGCCTTCCTCGAGCGAGGCTCCAAAGTCTCCAGTAAAGCCCAAGGAAAAGAGCCGCGCGCCCCAAGCCCAAGCAATGAACCCTCCCCTTTCCAACTTTCGAAGGCCCACGGCAGGTAGTGGTCGGCGCAACCAGACGATCTCCGACTTCAAGGTCGACTACTGGGACAATGGCCAGTCAAGCACAGCGAGCTTCGAAAGTTCAGAAGGCACCCCGCAAGTCTCTTACAAAAGCAACACTTGGAATCCCAAAGCGCGAGAGTTCTTGTCTCTTGGACCCCAGCAGAGCCCTCGACGACTTCATCCCTGGCAGAACAGCGGTCCAGTCTCTCCACCAAAGGTTGCCCCAAACTACAATTCTTTGCCGATGCTGAACAGCACAACTAGGTCAAACCACAACACTCCCTATTTCAATGGCTATAATTTCCCGCAAAACCAGCCAGGCATGCCCATGTGGTTTAACCCAGCGGCCGGGGCTTTCAACCCGATGCTCAATCCGGGATTTGCGCCGGACGCATTTGGAGCTTCTGGATTTCCAAGCGCGGCGCTTCCTGTCCCGCCCATGAGTCTGCCACCTCTGTTAACCAACCTTCAATCTTCTATGATGCCCTTCGGAAACTTTGTCCCCGGACACTTTGCGCAGCAAGCTTCGGCACAACAAGTCGCCGCACAAGTCGCCGCGCAGCAGATGGCAGCGTTTCCCTACCTAGCTCAGCTCGCGTCACTCGGAGACTTTAATCCCATGCCGCCACCGGAAAAACCCAACCTGGGACCAAACATGCGGAGACGTCCCGTTCCAAAGCCAACTCTGCCGGATGCTGGGGAACAGCTACGGTATGAGGAATGGATTGAATGGCGAAAGGCAAACGAGCCTGGGTACGCCATCGAATGCAAGGCACGCCAGCAGAGGCGTTCACAGAAGAACAAGATTGCAAGAGACGGGGACAAACCCGCTCCTGGTCTTGCGCAGGCTAGGGCTGTTGCTGCAGCTTGAATAAGTCTCCGACAAGGGCCGACGCGTCAGCTACCAGTCACAGGACGGACTCTTTTTCGCTTTTGACTCGGGGCCATTTGGACTATTTTTATCATCAGTTACGGTACGGGGTGCACTGGATATGGGGATCGTTTAGTCCTTTTTATTAGACTAATGTGTTTGTCACTTTCTATCGCTAGTCAGAGTGTGGATGTACAGCATCTCATAGTGTGTTCTCGTTTACTCATTGGATTATCAGGCCAAGCTAGATATGTATCCGGTTAATCAATTCTATATAATTCCTTTTTTTTTTTTTTAATTCGGTGCTTTAAATTTGAATGCCGGTAAGCATGTCTACAAGGATTATATCTTAAACGAAGAAGAATTGGTGGTGCCTGTCAGCACAGAATGAACGACGGTATAACTAACTAATTAATTAGTTAGTGAGTGAGTGGGCTGGGCGTGAGGCGTGAGGTGTGTGTATAAGAGCAATACTACGCATGTGTTGTATGCCATACAGTCAGTCAGTGGTGTGTGCGTGACGGAGCGAGCCTGACGTACATAGCTTCGAACGTGGAACGAGCGACTCCGGACAGTGCTGCACTCGGTCCATTTTTTATTATTATTTTTTTTTTTTGCGGCAAGAAATTACGAGAAAAATTATCATCATAATAATTAAAGAAACAAAAGTCACAAGAGGCGGGGAGAAGCCCAAGATGGATTGTGATAAGAAGTAGTCATTATTGGTTTTGTTTGTTTCCCATTCATCATCGTTTGTGAAACGCGCGCCCAACTGTCGTTGTTGTTGTTGCGTATAAAAAAAAAACACAAAACTGATCCCGATTTCAAAAAGACCGACCGACCGCCCAATTGATATCTTTTTGTAAAAAAAAAGAAAGAAAGAATAGATAGGAAAAGAAAGAGAAGATGGAAATATAAACCAATAAAAATAAAAAAAACCCAGTTCTAAAAAGCCAATTTGAACAGTACCAATAACAATAAAACCATTATAGAAAGAAAACAAAACTTCCGGATACCCAAACAAAAAGAAAAAAAAAAAACAGACAAATTACCGCGCAGAAGGAGTATGCAACCTTTGAATAACCACCCATACCCAGAGAAAACCAAAAAAAGGTGTATATAGTAGAAGGAGAAGAGAGAGGGGGAGAGGGAGAGGGAGAAGGAGAGGGAGAGGGAAAGAGTAAAATGACCCGCTTGCTTGAAGAAAATAGAAATAGAAATTATATGCGAGGATTGAACCACTTTGATTTTCGTTTCTTTTCTTTTCCTTTTTTTTTCCTTTTCTTTTATTGCGTCTTGTTGTGCCAGATGGCGCACTCCTCGCCCTCGGCATCCTCCTCAGCGGCCGCAGCCACGCGTGAGACAGAGGCGCGGTGGGCGGCGCTCGAGACGCTGCACCGCGAAGCACGACCGCCGCGGGAGCTGTTGCCGCCCTCGCCGCGGAGGGGGTTGCACAGCTTCCAGACGCCGTTGGAGGTCTGGCGGGTGACGTTGACGCCCTCGCTGGCGGCCCAGTCGCTGAGGGTCCAGTCGCCGGGGCCGCCAAAGGCGACGGGGGGCTCCTCGCCGGCGGCGGCGCGCTCCAGGTGGCAGGCGACGTGCTCCATGCGGTCGTCCCAGGCGTTGGGACCGTGGAACTCGGAGGGGCAGCCCGGCGCCGGGCAGAGCATGAAGCGCGGGAGGGCGCAGCGCGTGCGCGCCGAGTTGGCCTGCAGCTCGCGCATGCGGTCCTCGATCTCGCTGGGCATGCGCTTCTTCGAGCCGGAGCCCATCACGGGGCTGCCCTCGGGCGCCAGGTGCATGCGGCGGATGTGCTGGGTGTAGAGATCCTTGCGGTTGAAGATGGAGCCAAAGGCGGGCAGCGAGGGGGCGCGCGAGCGCGTCGAGGGGCCGCGGGTCTGGCCGCAGGTGCCCTCGGTGCAGATCCAGTAGCGGAGGGCCAGGTGCTGCGAGGCGACGTGCCGCTTCCACTCGTTCTTGGAGGCGAATCGCGAGGTGCAGCCGGCGTAGTGGAAGATGCAGACGAGGGGTCTCGTGTGCTCAGATTTGATGTGCTTCTCGAGGGTGGGCATGTCGCGGAAAGTCAGGTTGCACTCGGTGCACTCGGGCGTGGCACTGGTGGCGGTCAGGGTCTTCATGGAAGGCAGGCTGGGGGGAGCGGTGCCGGGGTAGGGCAGCACGTTCTTGGGGATGCCGGGGGGAGGAGAGTGACGGCGTTTGATGGGATCGCGACTGCGTCTCCTGCGGGACATGGAGACGGAGGAGGCGCGCGTGTTGGTGGTGGCATCGTCCTGGGTGCTGAAGGAAGACGGGCTCGAGTGTCTGGCGTCGCTCTCGGCCGAGGGGACCATGAGGCTCGAGAAGACGTCGCTGTGGTGGGTGAAGCCGCGGGGAACGGTGGACTCGGAGGCATTGTGGCTCAGCTCGCGACCGTAGGGCAGAGGCGTCATGGAGACAAAGGCAGGGTATGCGCTGCTGGAGGACGAGTGCAGGAGGTCCTCGGTAGGGTGCAGGGAGGGCTGGCTCTCGAAGCCGGCGCCGAGGTGGGCAATCTGGCTGGCCTGGCTAGAGCAGGACATGTCCTGCGCGGCATAGCTGTCGTAGTAGGGAGCGACATTGTTGTTCCAGGACTGAGGGTAAGCCTTGTCGGCGTTGGTCAGCATCGTGGACCACTCCTCGGGAGTGCTGGGACCGTGTGAGCTCTCCATGGGCACGTCGCTTTCAATGGAGTGGCTGAGGAGGCTCTGGGTGGGCGAGGACAAGGGCAGGTTGTAAGCTGCGTTGTGCTGGGCTGTGGTGGTCTTGTTGTATGCGGCCTGGCCAAAATGCGAGGCGGTCTCTGTAGTGTTGCTGTAAAAGGGTTGGTTGTGCATGCCGGAGTGGCAGCTGGAGGCGTCACAGGCAAAGACGGCGGGCTCGTCAAGCGCGCCGGGGGAGATGGATCGCAGGTCGTCGAATGTCAGCGGCTGGTTGACAGCGGGCAGAGTGATTCGAAAGGTGTTTTGGGGGCTTTGTGTTTGCATTCTGTCCGAAGGAGGAGGAGGAGGAGGACGAGGAGGAGGAAATGGGCAGAATATATGCGGGCCAACGACAGGCAGAGGAGAGGGGGGTGGTGGGATGGGGGGGGCCAGAAAAGGTGAGGCAGGATTCGCTGGCGGCCGGAGAGTGAGTCGAGCAGCGGCAGCGAGGTTGGCGGCTAGCGCAGCGAGCAATTGCTTGGGGGCGGCGCGTATGGCTATGTTGGGAAGCTGTGGCGGAGAGTAGAGAGGTTGAGGAAGGGCGAGATGCAAAGTAATATATGGATACGTATCTCGGGGGAGAATCAAGAAGATGTTGTGGTGTAAGATTTGCTCATCGAGAAAGGCGCCGACACTCGAACGTGGGCAGCGGGTCGAGGATATATATTTCGAAAAGTCGCAGATGCAACTCGGGCAAGGGTCCACCACCTAGACAAGATACAAGTACGTACTGGAAAGAAAAGAGACTGGTGCGGAAAAGGGGCGTGTGAAGTAGCTGATCTGGATGTGTAGACAAGGCGTGTGTGAAAGCCCTGGCTGAGATCGATGTACGGGTGTCTGTATTGCTCTGACGAGTCAAGCAGAGACAGCAACAAGCCCGCGCCATTACGAGATCGGCCGCCAGCTAACAGAACTAACAGCCCAGCGAGCGCCTTCGCCTCGCCTGACCTGCCGACGGCCGAGAAGGGGGCGTGTCGGACGAAAAGGGCCAGCATGGGAATGAACGAAGGGGGGTGAGACCCCCGGCGCAACCGTTCTGTCACGCCCCTCCACCATCCAACAGTTGTTGGTACCCCCGGAGCAGCATGGCAGGGACTTGTCCTGTACTTTTAGTCTTTCATGTCGCCTCCGCTGAACTTCCATAGCCCTAGTTATGGGCTTGCCCGTTTGGGCAACGGCCGCGGTCCACATTTGGCTCAACCTTGATGCAGGCTTTCCAAAAGGCATAATGCTAACTCCGGCGGGTAAATGAGCGAAGCGTCGGGGGGCGAGACTGTTTGAGACGAGAGTCGTTTTTGTTGTTCCAAGAGATGCCGACTACCTGCGCGAAGCTGTAGTTGTAAAATGGGCGGGATGATGGACGATGCTCGCGCCAGAGTTGGGAGCTTGGGAGTCGCCCAACAGATACTCCAAAAGAAACCCCAGTCGTGCATATTCAGTCAGGTCGGCACCACCACCACCCAACACAGACCTCAGAACCTCAGACCTCGTAGCTCACTTTTACTCCGCTTTAAACGAAGCCTTGTGAGTGGTGGAAGTGCCCGCAGCACAGAAGACCAACGCCCGCCAGGCCGCCCGGACAGGGCACAAGGCGGAGGATGCGCGCAACGGTACGGAGAACAGGTGGGTGGGCGGCCATTAGTCACGATGCTGGCCGTCGGGCAGTGCCATGTGCGCTCGAGCAGGAAAGACATCCATCTCCACCAGGCCAAAAATAACGCTATTTACGGTTTCGCCGCTGCTGGACTTGTCACCTGGCGTCTGCTGTTAGCCTGTTAGAAGCCAGCGATGGCGACTTTGGGCCCGAGCCTAGTCGAGCCATGTCTTTCGGGCACCTCAATTCGCTCGGCTATTTTGGAAGTTGCAGACGCTGGACAGTACAAACAGGTACTGCTCTGTACTGGCAAGACGCCAGTGATGACCACCATGGCAATGCAGACGTGCGTTTGGCCCCCAGAGTTCCAAGCCGCAAAAGGTGGTGTGTCGGTGTCTGGCCACGCTCTGGTCGGGGCCGGATGCTAAAGCTCGGGACCGACTTCAAGAAAAGCTATCCATTAATTTTGCGGCCTCTGATTTCCAGAATTAAGACGGCATTGACTCGGGTTTCTGAGAGCGTACGACAGACTGACAACCGTCGTTCATGCCCGCTTTGGGACTAAAATAGCGTCAGACTTTTGTAATGGGTTTTTACCTGCTGATGGACGCCATTCAATCTCTGCCCGCCCAGTGTTGGTGGCTTGCTCGTCTGGAGTGGACTGGCGCTGGCAGCACACAGATAGCATGGTCGTGGTAGCTTGTCGGTGTGCATTCCGCCTTCCGCCCGCCCCTGTGCCCCGTCGATAGCACCTGTGCTAATACCCACTAGCCCCCAGTGACGCGACGAGTGTTGCGTAATGCTGGCATGCACAGGGTAGCACCAATCGGTGGCAGATTACGGTGTGTAGACCGTGAGGTTTTGTGCTGGAGGTCTCGGGGGTGCAATGGCATGAGATGACGGGCAAAAGGCGCCGAGAGGGAGTCTCGCGGTCAGGATTGGAGATGTGGACGAAGAGATGCCGCAATGAGAGGCTCACGACATGCCCCAGCAGAGACGGTTCACAGGGACATGCCCAAGCTCGTCTATTGGCAGCAAAAGACGCCAAATATCAGGCAGCGCCCCAGCTGGAGTGGCTCACAGGGGCCGCAGGAACAGAAATTAAGTGCCCTTCTACAGGGCTGAGGACCACATGGGGGCGTGGTGCGGTGCAGCGTGCGGGCCAGACAGTGAGACTCTGGCAACATGGCGCCTGCGATGCCAGGCTGGCAGAGCGCTGGCGCAAGATCTCCGCGCTGGGCCCAGAGCTGATGGATGCTGATTTGGGGTTTGAGGGGGCGCAGCAGAGAGCCGTATCTCGTCAGAATTCATTTTGGCAGGACTGGAGTCAACGAAGTCGGAATTCGATTCTGACGCAAGGCGAGTACAGAGTACACGAGAAGAGATTCGATCGGCCAGCCAAGACACAGGAGCAGAATAGCGGACAGTCGCAAAGTTTTGCTAAGCCGGGTCGGGTTCTAAAAGCTTGTCGTACGGGAGGTGAGGATTGCGGGGAGAGCATCGCCGCCGGGATGCAGTATCTTGCGGACGAGGCGGGCGTCTATCTCATGGCAGCGGTGGGTGAGGGATCGCCAGCCTTGTTGGAGTGGCTACCATCGTCATGGCACTGAAGGCTGTGCTCAACTTCGCGATGCACTGGCTAACATTTTTGAGTTTCGGTAGTTGAAGCCGCGTACAGGCAAGTAAACGGTCTTGAAGGTCGGTATCAAGGGCAACGGGGCACAAATCTCGAGCTTATTGAAGTCTCTTGCTTGGGGTCAGCAAGGACAGACATTTGAGCGCACCGGAATTGGCCGGCGAGGGCAGAGGCTATTGCAAGAGCAGGGGATCTTTGTCCGACTTGCGAATTAGGTTAGAGCGCTCCTTCAAATTGGGGGCATGCCGGGCTTCTTCCTCTACGTGTTTGCCGTCTTGCACCTTTGATGCGCTGATGCGCAAGTGCGCAATATTGACGGCAGCCGGCGGGACAGTGCTGGCGGACATTTGGAGGGCGGCGAGTCCTGAATAGGTAGAGCGTGGGCATGAACGACGAGCGAAGGGGGCAATGACTGATGACCATGCACGTAGTACTCCGTAGACGGGTCGCATGTAGGGGTGTGATGATGATGACGGACCTGTTTGTTGGCAGATGGGCAGAGCAAGAAAGCAGAGCAGACTACTCCGTAGCAAGCAGTACAAAGTACAGAGTGCAAGTAAGAGTCACCCCCGTTGAGGTTGGGGGGGGTGTTGGGGGGTGGAAAGTGAGAGGTGGAGAGCGGCGGGGACGGGACAAGAAGGAAGCAGCGAATCGGAAAAGCTAACAAGGGCCCGGGAAGAGCGCCTGGGGCTCTCAGCTGTCGAGCAGCTAAAGGAGATGTAGCGTGGACGCCATGTTGCTTGGCGGGCAGGCAGCAGGGCGAGGTCACAGGTACGGACACATCTGTAGTAGCAGAGCGGGCAGGGCAAGGGCAGGGCGAGACAAGGCAAGCACCAAGGCAAACGAACAGACCAGTCTATGGCCGTTGACATGTCCCCATAAATGATCGTTAAGGCTTGATGCTGACTGGCTGATGAACGACAGCGGAGCCCCTCGTTTACTGTGATATCCACTTAACCCGCCCGGGCGAATTAGCATCCAGCATCCAGCATCAGTGGACAGCAGCAGAAAACAGTCACCTGCTTTAGCGCTATGGACACGCCCCCATGCCTCCCTCTCATGCCTGCCCTACCAGTATGCCTGCACTCACCCACACACACCCCCACTCTCTCCTTTTGCCCCGTCGGCCAGTAAACGACTCGGCCGCAAATATGCGGACCCGCCTCGTCTACCTGCAGCATATCGCAGATGGGCTTGTTCTCTAGCTCCAACTTACGGGCCACGCTCCTCTTTTCTCCTTCTTTCTTGCGTTGGTCAGGCCCACGACAAAAAAGACCATGCTTCGCTGGCGGAGTCTGGTAGGGCCGGCGAGTTGTTCGTTTCCTGCTACTGGTATCATTACTGTTACCGTGCATCATGCAGGCAGCAGTCGTCGGACCCGGGGCGGAGAAACAATCAGGATGAAGCGCGCCCACACGCCCCCTCCTCTCCTTTCACCAACCCGTAGCCTGCAGCCCCCACCGCAGACGAGGCAAGGAAGCACAGCACCGGCGGCCGATGGCAGGGCAGAACAGACAACAAGTCGCTAGCCAAGGTACAGACAGGTAGCAGGCTAGCTCGCTGGTCACCGGCCCCGAATCCGATTCCGTACCCGTCTTGCGTGCTCCGGACTGGAGACTCGACTCCAGCTGTTGCACTCTTGCACACACACCCCTTCTCACCTCGGATCGCCCTGCCCCCGATACTCGCATCTCAGCGCACTAGCTAGTCAACGCCAGCGGTTTGCCATTGAAATTATCGTTTATCAAAAGGGAAATGAAGACCTAGTCCGGACCAGGTGAAGAAAAAAGGCTTTGATACTCGTCTGTCACGCGCCGCCACTGCCAACGGTTTCTTCTTGCTTAGCCGGCGTGCGGTCTGGCTCAGCTATTGCCCTGCTACCAAAATGTCTTTGGCCGTCAGTGTTGGCGTCGATTCATGACCGCTTCAGCTATTACGTGATGTATTGGACGCTCCGTCGACCAGTGGCACCAAAAAAGATATCGCACTAATGAGAGCGACTTCTCTACGAAGGGGGTCTCGACGGATACAAAGTAAAATTAGATGGAAAGTGAAAAATACAATATCGTGCCGTCCAGCACGCACCAGCCGACCATTGAATACGCTCAATACGCCCCGACAAAATTTTTGACGCGAGCGATTGCTATTGCGCTAGAAATAGACTGGGCCAACTTTTTTTTGCTCAGGGTTCAGAGTGTAGGCGGCAAACCGGGAAAAGGGTACGAATTAGGCAATATTGACCGCTGGGTTTTGGCCAGCCTGCCGCCAGCCTGACTTGACTTGGCTGTCTCTGAGTGTCTGTGTGTCAGTCAAGTGTCGTACTTGACCGATGTACGGAGTATATAGGTGGTTGTGTGGTGGCTTCGTCCGCGGGAGAGACAAGGCAGGCCGACGTCGAGGAATGACGAAATGGCATGGCAAAGAAATTACAGTTTTTTTTTCTTTATTGAACCATCTCTTTATCCCTCATTCCAAGATTCCGAGAGAGAGCGTGTGTGCGTGTAAGAGAGTATCGGTGTTAGGAAAGAGACGCGGACATGGTTGCATATACTCCGTAATGTCTCTCATATACGGCGTTAACACCAAGCCACAGATGCAGTCATCTTGTCAATTCAATTCGAAAGCAGAATCTCCAAGACAAGAGCCTGACAAAACGGCCCCCATTCTGGCCCCAAAAAGCATCACGACACGGGCCCGTAGCATCATCTCTGGTTTTAGCAGCCTCGATTTTCCAGCTCGGCTACGGAGTACACAGCCTGATTTCGCCTCGGAGACGGCGCAAAGTGCGAAACCGAAACGTGACGGGCGATGGACGAAGTTACCTGCAACTGCGACTACGACGACGGGGGGCGAGGGACGCCGGGGGGGGGGGGAAAGGTCGAAGCCACAAAAGTACAATTGCTTCCCCCGCCCAGCATCCGAATCCAATCACGGAAAGGAAGCCGCTGGACAAAAAAAAATCAGATTTGCCCACCCCCCCAAAGACTCCGCAATGAACGAGCTCTTTGAACCAGCCAAGCCAACCAGAGCGCGCGATTCTGCGAGTGAACATCCACTCTAAACGAGTTTTAGCCTGCTTCTTATTCCCTGACGCCACAGGACACACTCCCCTCCCCTACCCTTTCCGTTGTGGAGTTGGGGAGTTGAATGTAACGCTGTGTTGGTGGCTGGCAGATTCGAGGGCAGAATCAACGAGTTCAAAAGAGAACCGGGGGGGGTCAAGAAAGAAAAGAAGAGAGCCCACCCGCCGTCTAGCGCGATGCTATCCACACCCGCTGCTACCAGCTAAACCTCCTACCTACTGGTACCAACACCGCCCTATTCTTCTTTGTCTGGTATGGTAGGGGGTGGGCTTGACCGTGTTTGCTGGCCGCTTTGGATCGGCGCAGCTCGGTTACAGTATGGGGACTTTTTATTTTATTTTATTTTATTTTTTGGGGTTGTTTTTTGCTTCATTTACTTGAGGCAAATTCTCCCCGGGGCTTTTCTACTGGTCTGATAAACGGGCAATTGGATTACCCTGGGGCCCGAATGGAAGACTCGGAAAAGGGTGCCCGAGGTGGGTTATATCTCGGCTTGGACTACACACTACACTGCAGAACAAAAGTCAAAGAAAAAAGAAAGTCGCGGGAATGGGGGCGGGGGGGTCATGACGGTTAGCTCTCATAAGCGACGTGCAGTCATGTCACCGCGCAAAGGGACTGGTCATGTAGTTAGTAATAACCCTCCGCGGAACAAATTGTATGGGAGGAGGAGGAAGAAGGGTGGGTGGTGCTGGAAGTCCTTTCAGAGAGTGAGAGAGCACACCGCGCACCACCGATTAGGACAGGGTCGTGGCCATGCTGACGAGTGACATTCTCATGGGGATGAGATGGATGGATGGTAGGGAAGGGGGGGTGGTGTGTGGTCTGGCGGCCGCTGTGCCAATTTGGGAACGGGGCGGGTGAAAGCTGGCAGAGGCGTTAGCGTTCTGGGTGGCGCATAGCCACGGCGACCTGTCCCCGATTCGTATCCAGGCTTCTTTACTCGTTAGTAGTTGGTTAGTCGTTGAGTATCTGTACGTGTATGCGTGTGCGTGTGCGTGTGCGAGTGCGTGTGCGCGAAGCTGTTAGTTGGTAGCTGTTAGTTGGTAGCTGTTAGTTGGTAGCTGGTAGCTGGTAGCTAACTAGTAGCTTGGGCAGCATACGTAGCTGCAGCTCTCAGTAACGCGCCTCAACACTACCCACCCCCTTGTTGCCCGCTGCTCGATTAGCAATCAATCTTTAATAATCCAATCAAACTCATAACGCAGCTGCTCAGAAAAATACGAACTGTCAACGTTTTCTCCCAATGAGAATCAAGCACAACAGAAATAGAGGCTTTTGAGAAATAAACTAAAAAACAAAAGCGCAATCCTTCAACTACCGTATATGGTGCCATGTCCCGCGCGCACCACCACATATCCGACGCCTACAGGAAAAGAAAAAAAAAAAGAGTCAGACCGTTTGACGCATGCATCCTTACCAGATATACAAGGAAAACATGGGAAGAAGGGGGGGGGAGGGGAGTTGACAGCCACCCATGGCTTGTTGCCTCACAAATCACACAGGGGGAAGTGAGTGAGTACTCCGTACAGATGATGCATCTTCATCATGCCCATAAATCGGCCTTTGTGCCTTATCTCCGAGTGTGCATATTCGTTCAATTATTTATTACTTTATTTATTTATTGCTCTATTTATCTTATTTATCGGCATTCTTACAAAGAATCGAGTAATCTGAACCATCATGCAGCGTAACCGCCCCAGGATTGTGCTATAATGTGGTGCGCGGTGGCGGTGGTGGTGTGGTGTAGAAAGCAAAGCTGGTGGGGGGCGGGCTTGCTGTAACGAACCCCTGCACCTGTGTGTGAAAGCACGTTTTTCTTCCTTCTTTATCCCTTGCCCTGCCTTGCCTTGTCTTGGCCCTGCTCTTGATTATCAGATGGGACATGATATGCCGTGGGGGGGGGGGGGGGGGGGGGGGAGGGGTGGGGGGGGGGGGGGGAATTGCCCGCCACGGGTAATATTTCGAAGTTAAACAAAAAAAAAAAAATAAAAAAAAAAAAAAAAAAAAAAAAAA